>JAYESD010000001.1:36640065-36957688 GCA_036927565.1 Tuctoria greenei
GGATGAAAGCCTCCATGCGTGCCTTCCAAACCTGAAAATCAATACCAGCAAACACACAAGGTTTGCCAGAGTATTTCTCCATGATGATTAGTCAAAAAACACGTGCAAATCACAATGATTGGACCACCATGGCTCTGATACCAATTGAAGGATCGAAGAACACATGAAAAGCTACCAGAGGGGGAGGTGAGTGGTAGATTTAAAAATCTTACGCAGCGGAAACAATTAAATCCCAACCCCTTCGGCAGAAAAACGATCTGTTAGAGAAATCGTGTGTGAAACTACTCTAAACGTGTTTCACCGTGAAAAAAGTGATATATATCAGAGAGAATCAAGTCACGAAGAAAAAAAAGAAGAATCATTCAAATCCGTCGAGAGAAACTAAAGTTATGATCGAACGATCGAACAAAGGTCAATCTGTTCTAACCCGAGAAAAACAGTTCTGGAACGCTGTAAAGAAACTCGTGTAGATTAGAAACCACAAATCCAATGACCGTGAAATTTTGATAGATGATAGATAATAAAGTTGTGAGGACAAACCAAAAAAGAATCACATCAATTGGATCTGTAAACTCGAGTTATGATAAAACCACCGACGAAAGGTAGTGCTGTCCAGAAACTCGATGTGTAAAACTTGTCCGGAACAAGTCGCACGAACAAGGCACAAAAGTTCCTTCAAACTACGAATTTTATTCAATAGAACACAAGAGGAACATCCCCAAAGTCGTGCACCATAATCTTTGGCCTCCCTTGCTTATATAACCAGCCCTTAGGCCAACCCAATCTCAACTAGGACTCTGATCCTACTCAGATCACGAATCGAAACTTTCCATAACTGCTTAGGACTCTTTTATATGCAGATAGAAGAAATTTTAAGACTTCCAAACACCTTAGGAACATATCCCACATTCCTAAAACAACTCAAATTCATGACCGACACGAAATCATAACCAACTCGATACTTTCCATGCCAAGCCATAACCGACTCCGCCTCAGCCAAAGTCATCAATCGATACGATCCGATCCTTCCAACCAGATCTTCCCATACATAAACCATCTTCGGAACCATGTTGTCATGTCATGCACCGCATGCATACATGCAAACACCTTCCTTCGACATTCAATAACCTTCATATGCACTACCCTTGATTCAATCATCCTGCGAGACCCCCTGATCTGCTCAACCACAGTTCCTCCCGAACTTGGTTGTTGGACTCTCATCTCCTCCCTAATGCTAGTCCAATGGATCCCGTCACCAGCAATGTCTTGAACTCAAGCAACACCTGCACATGAATAAACAACCAATCCGTACGAGCCCAAGTCGGCGACTTGACTCAAGTCAGTTCCGAACACAACACCTTACGTGAGCACCTCACATAAGCATGTTGCAAAAGCATATCAAAACGATATCGGCCATATCAGCCAAATCAAACCAAAAAACTTAGCAAATGAATACTAAGCAACCTTTCCATAAGTATAAAGCAAGTTCAAAACATTTCACATGAAAATTTGGAACATTACAATCATGCTCCGAACCATGGCAAAGCTAACAAGAGCTTGAGCCAGAGCTTACCAAAGCTAGTACAACTTAGCGTCGGAGCTTACCAAAACTAGTACAACCTAGCGCCGGAGCTTACCAAAGCTAGTACAACCTAGTGCCGGAGCTTACCAAAGCTAGTCGGATCTAGTGTCGGAGCTAACCAAAACTAGTCGGAACTAGTCATCTCAAAAGTCGGACCTAGAGAAACATGTCGGAGCTTAACAAAGACATGACGGAGCTAACCAACATAAGTCGTACCTAGCAAAACATATTGGAGATTAACAAAGACATGCCGGAGCAATCAAAGACAAAGCTCACCGGAGCTACCCAAAAACATGTCGGAGCTAGACAATGAAAGTCAGACCTATTTGTCGGACCTTGCAGAAGCTCGGAGCTAGAGTCGGACCTTGCTAAAAAGATGTTATGGCATCATTCAAAACATTTATTGTCAAAGCCAATGTATTCAGCACACATAGGTCTCACACATACTTCGGTTTGCATGCGTCATAGCTTTCGGCACCCTCGGGTTAGGTTCTGACTCTTTTATTGGTTTCTTGCAGGCTTCCACGACGATAATCGCCGCTGCGGCAGACTCCTATTCTTGGCACGTATAGTCTTCATTGGCTTTGCTGCTAGCTGATCAGGTGTAGGGTGCAGGGCACTTCGAGTGTGAGGTGGAGACCGACACGTCTGCTCTTCAAGTGGAGACTTCTGCGGCAACTCAACAGTTGGAGACAGATTCAGCTTATTTGTAACTAGAGGCAACTGCTCTCCAATTGGAGACTTATGTTGCTTCTCTATAACTGTAGGCAACAATAGCTCTGGAATTGGAGATAGATTCATTTGTCCACCGCCAGCTGTTGTCGAAGCAAAGCTGCTCCTATGCTCCTCGTCATTGAAAAATGCATTAGAGATTGATATACCTGCTCCCTCCAGCCTTTGCTTCACGTCTCCTAGAAGCTCTCTTCTCAACTGTGTTCTCAGCTCCTCGACGTCAACCAGTGATGTCGATGCAGTTTTCCACTTTCGATAAGTAGTTTTGTATTCCGGAAAACCCTCCCTCTAGGTGAACTTACTGGAAACACCACGAGCATGGCCTCGTTGCTCCGGTCTTTGTAGGGCCTTGGTGAGGGCATCGTTTTCCCTATCACCATTTGACTCTTCGCTACTCAGGTTCCAGACTCTTTGAGCGACATGTAAGGTGCTTGGGATGTAGAAGCTGATACTTCCTGACTCCGATAGCTGTGAATGAGCACGCATAAATGGTTTCAGCCGTCCATTGAAACTGTCGTATGGATTCACAACACCTTGCTCGTCCAATGCTTCATCATGTTGTTCCCAAATCCTTTTTTACCAGCATAACCGGTGTTGCTGAGGTGGTGGTCAAGCTCATTTTTGCGATCGGAGCAACTTGACAAGTTCACTGTTCTTGGTGTAGGATCGAAGAGCACGTGAACTCCCAGAGGGGGGTGAATGGTAGATTAAAACTTTTCAGTGGAAGCAACGAAAACACCCCTCGGCAGAAAACCAATCTGTTAATGAAACTGTGTGTGCAACTAATCTAAACGTGTTCAACTGTGACAAAACTAGTATAGATTGTAGAGAATCAAGTCACAAAGACGTCACAACAAGAATCACAAAAATCCATTGAGAGAAACTTAAGTTACGATTGAAAGATCGAATAAAGGTTAATCTGTCCTACCGGAGAAAAACAGTTTTGGAACATTGCAAAGGAACTCACGTAGATCAGAAACCACGAATCCAATGACTGTGAAATTATAAAGATGATAGAAAATAAAGTTGTGAAGACAACCCAAAAATAATCACGTCAATCAGATCTGTAAAACTCGAGTTATGATAACAGAAGCAAGGTAGTGATGTGTAGAAAACTTGACGAGAAAAACTTGTCTGGAACAAGTCGGACGAACAAGGCACAAAAGTTCCTTTAAACTACGATCTTTATTCAATAGAACACAAGAGGAACAGCTCCAAAGTCGTCTACCACGAGCTCTGGCCTCCCTTGCTTATATAACCATCCCTTGGGCCATCCCAAACCTAACTAGGACTCTAATCCTACTCAATTCACGAATCAAAACTTTCCATAACTGTTCAAGACTCATTTATACGCAGATAGAAGCAATCTTAAGACTTCCAAACACATTAGGAATGTATCTCACATTCCTAAAACAACTCAAATTCGTGAGCCACGTGAAATCCTATCATAACCAACTCAAAACTTTCCATAGTTGAGTCAAACACGACTCAACCACAGCCTGAGTCCATTACCTAGTCGGTTGGACCTTTCTGACAAATTTTTTACATCCGCATCTCTTCCTCATGCCTCGGAACCATGTAGCCACGTCCATACACTCCTTGCACACGTGCAAATATCTTCAACGACGTCCATGATACCTTCATATGCATTTTTCTTGATTCATACAGGCTGCGCGACCTCCCGATCAACTCAACCACAATTCCTCCCGAACTTGGTTGTTGAACCTCATCTTCTCCCTAAGAATAGTTCAATGGATCCCGTCACCAGCCATGTCTTGAACTCAAGGAACACATGCACATGAATAAACAACCAATACTTTCAAGCACAAGTCCTCAAATTGACTCTCGTTAGTTCTAAAACTACAACATCTTACGTAAGCACCTCACATAAGCATGTTGTAAACCATAGCAAAATGATATCAGCCTTAACCACCAAAACACACCAAAATTTTTGTAAAAGATTACTAAGCAAACTTTCCATCACTGTAAAGCGAGTATGAATCATTGCAAGTTAAAAGCAAAACCACTACGATCAAGCTCTGAACCTTGTCACAGCTAACCGGACCTTGCACCGGAGCTAAACAAAGCTAGCAAGATCTAGCGCCGGAGCTTACCAAAGCTAGCAGGACCTAGCACCGGAGCTTACCGAAGCTAGTCAGACCTAGCGCTGGAGCTTACCAAAGCTAGTCAGACCTAGAGCCAGAGCTAACCAAGGCTAGTCGGACCTAGACAAAGAAGTCGGACCTAGCCAAAAGAAGTTGGACCTTACATTGGACCTTGCTGGAGCTGCCCAAAACAATTTGGGTCTATCATTGGACCTTGTTGGAGCTCGGACCAAGAGTCGGATCTTGATGATAAAGGTGTTTTGGTAGTATTCAAAAATTTTATTGCAATATCTAATGTATTCAAGACACATAGGTCTCATAGTCTCCCCCCTTGATGAATGCATTGGCAACACCACTTAAGATCCAAACATTGGCTTATTCACATTAAAAGTTTTGAAAACAATTTATCCCCCTTTGTAAAACAGAAACAAAATGAGAATAAACATATATTCTCCCCCTGAGAAGAATCGTACCAAAACAATTGTGAATATGTGCAATGTGTAATCAAATTCTCCCCCTTGCATACTCATATTTAAAAATTTTAAAAACTAACATATTATCTCTCCCCCTTTGACAATGTATTCAGCAAGGTACAAAAGAGAAATTTTAATTGTTATGAGCATATTATAACAAATACATATAAAACAAAGATCATCCAAGTCATACTATTTTACACTATCACATCAATGAGATACATAAAGTAGTGTAAGTCATGGTAGAGATCAAAAGTAATTTTCAATTTAATCAAGTCATGATCTCACAAACTTAACTATTTCAAAACCTGAAAGCATGACACTTGTTGCTGCATTTTATTATTTTTCAAAGCACAAATTTAGATCATATGATATTTGCAAGAGATTATATGCGCATCTGCCTTATTCTAACCAACCAAGCCAAGCCTATGTCATTTGACAATCATAAGCTTAAGGACATGATTTTAGTCATACACAACTTCTTCCACATTCATATCTAAGTGCAATGATAAGCCTCAAAAGAAGAAGTGTGATGCATGCATATTCTCTTGATCTTTTCTCAATTTATATTTGTTCATAAAAACTAAACATGTGAGTTGATTACTTGATTAATTCTTTATGATTAAAAGCACTTGTGAGCATGCAACAAGTTCAAAACAGCAAGAAAGTTCGACCATGACCAGATTTAGTGTAAGTAACTATTCCAATTACTAGACATGGTAAACACTACAAAATGTATAACACGAGTAATGTAGTAAGAACTTTCAGCATGTAAAAGAAATCACAAGGTCATATATGTATTTAATACTATGCTCATATTACTTTAATTTCAGATTCACACATAGACTTCTCAAGTTTCAAAACTCCCTCTCAAAGTAAGCCATGAGGATGTATAACCCCTATCTCACCAAAACGAGTGAAATCCAAAGGTTTTGTAAAAATGTCAGCCAATTGTTGTTCGGTATCTACATGGTGAAGCACAATGTTTCCTTTTTCAACATTATCACGGAAAAAATTATACCTAATGTCAATGTGCTTAGTTCTAGAATGTTGCACGGGGTTTTTAACAATGCAAATGGCGCTAGTATTATCACAAAATAGTAGAACAACTATCTAGATCAACCCCATAGTTCTTAAGTGTTTGAACAATCCAAAGAATTTGTGAGCATGCACTAACAATAGCTACATATTCAGATTCGGTTGTCGGATTGTGCAACTGAGTTTTGTTTTCTAGAGGACCAAGCAACAAGTGAATTACCAACAAAATGACAAGAACCAGAAGTACTTTTCCTATCAATCCTACAACCCCCAAAATCAGCATCTGAAAAAGCTTTCAAAGTAACGGTTGAGGAAGAATGAAGAAAAATGCCAAATTCTTGAGTTAGTTGTAAGTACCTAAGAATCCTTTGGAGGGCTTGACGATGTGAAGCATGTGGAGAGGCTTGAAACCGTGCACAAAGACATACGCTGAGTTGTATGTCCGGTCTTGATGCCGTGAGGTACAAAAGTGATCCGACCATGCTTCTATACTCTTTTTGATCCATGAGTTCACCTTCTTCATCATGTTCAAGTGTTGTTACTGTTCCATTGGTGTCCGGAGAGGCTTGCTTTTGTCCATGTTGAAGCGCCTTATGAGGTATTTTGTATCCTTCGTTTGATGCACAAAGGTACCCTCCTTGGTTTGCTTGATTTACAGCCCCAAAAAGTACGTGAGTTCTCCCATCATACTCATCTCAAATTCTGAACTCATCATAGCTGAAAACTTCGACACAAGATCATGAGAAGCACAACCAAAGATAATATCATCCACATACACTTGAACGGATAGTGAGTCATTGCCATGCTTAAACAAAAAAAGAGTTTTATTAACCTTGCCCATAGTAAACCCCTTTTCAAGTAAGAATGTTTTTAACCTATCATACCATGCACTAGGGGCTTGTTTGAGACCGTACAAGGCTTTGGAACAGTTTGTAAACATAATTAGGAAAATCTATATTTTCAAAACTAGGTGGTTGTTTGACATAAACCTCCTCATCTATGTAGCCATTAGGAAAAGCACTTTTAACATCCATTTGATATAGCTTAAAACTTTTAGATGCAGTAAAAGCTAACAAAATTCTTATGGCTTCTAGTCTAGCAACAGGAGCAGAAGTTTCATCAAAATATAGACGTTCAACTCGAGTGAAACCTTGAGCAATTAACCTAGCCTTATTCCTAACCACAACCCCCATCCTCACTTTGTTTATTTTTAAACACCCATTTTGTTCCAATTAAAGTGTGACCTTGAGGTGGAGGCTTAAGTTTCCATACATTATTTCTTTCAAAATTTTTGTAACACCCTCAATTTTCGCATTATGCATTGCATACATGGTCATGCATTAAGCACTAGTAGAATGAAAGAATAAAACATATGCATATACAAATATGTGTAGCAAGAGAAGAAATAGAAAATAATAATAGCCCAAACTTATAATAGGGGATAAGAAAAAAAAAGAATAATATAAATATATATATATAATAGTATATATAATACAAAACATAAAAAAATATATATATATATAATAGAAAAAAAATAATAATAATAAATATATAACATTAATAATGTATATTATAAAAATAATAGATAATAAATAATAAATATATAATATTAAAAATATATATATATATATAAATAATTATATAATAAAGAAAAAAAAAAAAGAAAAAGAAAAAAAAAGAAATCACCGCTGGCCAGGCCAAGCCGGCCCAGCCAGCGGCACCGCCCGCGTGGCCCCCCACCCCGGCTGACGCGCGCCGCCCGCCTCGCGCAGCCCGCCCGGGCGAACGCGCCCGCCCCCTCGCGCTGCGCTGGCCGCCGCCCGCCCCCCTGACCGC
The DNA here is from genome assembly GCA_036927565.1 of Tuctoria greenei. Classification (NCBI taxonomy): domain Eukaryota; kingdom Viridiplantae; phylum Streptophyta; class Magnoliopsida; order Poales; family Poaceae; genus Tuctoria; species Tuctoria greenei. Next base: position 36,647,832 of record JAYESD010000001.1, read on the forward strand.
GCAGGCAGCGCGGGCCCCGCCCGGTCCCCTCCCCGCCCCTGCCTCGATCGCCCCCCCCCCCCCCCCCCCCCCCCGACGCGACCCGCCGACTCCTGGCCGCACACGCCCATCCCAACACGCGCGCCGAATCCCGGTCTCCCCGCGCCGTAACCGCCTCTGACTCCACCGAAGCAACACCCTAGCACCGCCCCTATAAATAGGACACAGGCCTAGGCCTTTTTCCCCCACGAACCAGCAGCCGCCAGCAAGGAGGAAAAGTCGCCAGACCCAGCCGCCGTTTCCAGAGAAGAAAGGCCGCCGGGAACAGAGAAACAGAGGCGCCCAGGGGAGAAAAAAAAAGGAGAAAAAGAAGGGGAAGAAGAGGGAGAAAAAGAGGAGGACACCACCGTTCGCCGGAGATCGTCGCCGACATCGCGCTGCCGTCGTCGCGCCGCCGAAGGACTGCTGCACCATCTTTTTTCGTCTTCGCGTCGCATTTATTCCGCAACCGTCACACCGTCAGATCTACGGTAGGGTTCGTTCCCGATGCGAATTTTTGCGACCGTATTAAATCTAGTAGGCGTAAATTAAATTTAGTTGCACCATAATTTTATTTTCAGCAGCATTAATCCACCCTAAAATCCCCGTAAACCCTTATGAACACGTATGACTAGTCGCATCTAATTAATAAACGACCGTAGTAAATTAATTATTAAATTGTGCGTGCATGCATGTCATTGCATGTTGATTATTTTGTGTGCATTATGTTGAATTGTATATGTTTTCTTGTATGTATGATCACGCGTAGAGGAACGTGCTCAAGAGGCCGCATACGAGGATTTCCAAACCCAAGACTTCGAAGCGCTTGAGCAACCCCATCCGCCGGAGCAAGGCAAGTGTCCTTGAAGCATATTGATCCTGTTTTTAAAATAAATGTTTTGTTTGCAAACTGCATGCTGTGTTAATTTGATGGGAATCCTATGGTAGGAAGTTTACTAGGTTTGTTAAACCACCCTTGTCACCTGGAATTTATGGTAGAGAGTCGGAAGGGTTTTTTACCTTTTTGCTTCGCTTAATTAATTGGGATGGAAAACAATACTACACATTTAATTATACATCAATGATAATTTGGTTAATGTGAACTGGTCGATACGGTATGGTGATGGGTGATCTAAGCAAGCCTGGTATGTGGATGGGTTGGATGTTATGGTGGTTTGCTTGCTTTAGATCTAAGGACCGGTTCATGCGAGAATACGCCAAGACTACAGTGCCACCACGAGGCCAAGTATGGGTGCGGCGTAGCTGATTAATTAGGGCTTTGCTAGTGCTGTTTGGGACCATTGTGGATGCTCGGGGAAGGGGTAGTCGGATTGGGTTTGTTGATGATTGGTGGGACTACCCTGGGATCCGAATGGCTCAAGAGGGGCCCTTGGTTGAAGATGTGCTCAGTTGGAGGCATCGCCACCGGTGAAACCTCAGTGGGGTCTGAATAGGCTAGTAATCCCTTTGTAAAGGCTATTTTGTGATCTCTTGGCCATACATCAAAGGAAGTGTAATTGGCATAAGGGAGGTTCTTCAGTCGCCGACGGGTGATGAAATCACAAACACGTGGGTAAAGTGGTACAAACTCTGCAGAGTATTAAAACTATCATGATAGCCGTGCTCCCGGTTAAGAGCGTCTGGATGACCTACATGATTAGAATTAGAATTGGGATTTGGGATGGTTATGGTTTGGTGATGGTTATGGTCATGGTTATGAAATTGAGTTATGATAATTGGACATGGATAATGGTAATGTTGGTATAATTGGATATTGTTTATATTTTGTTAATATGATGGGATTTATTTCACATAGACGTAGGATAATGCTTTTCAAATGTTTTACTGTACTTTTCAGCACTTAGCCATTATTATTGTCGTCATTTGAATAAGCCACATGTCATACTTTCCACACTTGCTGAGTACGACATGTACTCACTCTTGCAATCCCCCACCCCAACAGTTGCAGGTCAGAATTGTGAGTTTAATGGCGATAATGTGGAGATCTAGGCCGTGTCTACCGTCAGCTTGCCTGTGGTGTTGCATGGAGCTGCGCTATTCCCTTTTGCTCAGTTTGCTTAGTTGCTTAATTAGTTTATATCCGCTGCATTAGTTGAACTTATCATTAATATTCATTAGAGCTTGTATTCGAGGATTTAATGAATTATGTAATAAGAGTACTTATTTAATAAATTGAGCTGTGGTAATTATCTGTTTATCATTTGTGAATCACTCGTGTATGTGTGTTGAACATCCTGGGCACACATATGCGATAGCTTGGTTCATTTTCGGAACCGGGCGTCACAAATTGGTATCAGAGCCGCATTGACCGTAGGACGCAACCTAGATAGAATGGACACTTTAGAGCACATAGGAGCACTCAGGAATCGATGTGTTTTTGCTTGGTGTGCTATTTGCTGTATATATATTGTTTGCTTGTGTGCTTAATAGAGGATTTTGGGATGCCTTAGCATTGCCATGTCCACCAAGGCTAGTATAGCTAGTTGGTTAGCTTCATATCCCTTGATGCATATAGTTGGGGACGTTTCTAAATTCTTACCTATTGCTCTTCTTCAGATGGTGAGGACTCGCAACCAGAGGGATGTCAATGACGAGGAGGAGAACCATGGAGTACCTCAGAACAATACTGGACAAGGACCTACTCATGGAGCTATCAATATTGAGCAGCTACTAGCTATGCAAAACCAGCTCATGCATACCATGATACAGACCATGGGACAGCTGCAGGCTGGCAATATCAACAATCAGCCACACATGCCTCCACCGCCACCCCCGCCTCCTCATAATCGATTGGGAGAGTTCATGAGGACTAGGCCGCCAACCTTTGCTCAAGCTGCTGACCCTATGGATGCTGATGATTGGCTCAAGTCCGTGGAGAAGAAGCTAGCCATTGTCCAATGCAGTGACCGGGAGAAGGTCCTATTTGCTTCTCATCAACTTGTTGGAGCAGCTGCAGAGTGGTGGGATGCTTATTGCAATGCTCATGAGAATCAAGAGAGGATCACTTGGGCAGAATTCAAGGAGAACTTCCGTTCTCATTATGTGCCGGAAGGTGTTACGATCTTGAAGAGACAAGAATTCGAGAACTTACGGCAAGGAAGATCAAGCGTGAGTGAATATCTCAATAAGTTCACTCAACTCTCAAGGTATGCGCCTGAGGATGTCAGTCGGGACAGCCGGAAGCAATATTTGTTCATGAGAGGCCTCAACAATGAGATCCAAGTGAAATTGCTCAATTGTGACTATGCCAACTTTCAGAAGCTTGTGGACAAAGCAATTGTGGTTGAGAACAAGATCCGTGAGATGGAGCAAGAAATCAAGAGGAAGGCGCCATATCAAGGACAACAACAAGGAAGTAATGTGCGCCCTCGCCTTGCACCACCCAATGCGCCTTACTACAACTCTTCTATTCCTGCTCAGCACCCTGGTTATGCACCACACCCAACTCAGTTTGTGCAGCAACGCCCTGTTATGCAAGCATTGCCTTATGCGCCTCGTGCTGATTTTCCTGGAACCAATGCTCAAAACCAAACTCGTCCCAATAATTCCGGTGGAGTTAAGAGATGCTATACTTGTGGAGAAGCTGGACACTTTGCGAATCAATGTCCTAAGTCTGGCCTTGGTCAAAGAAGCAATGCACCAAGGCAAAACCCAAGAACTAATGGAGGACAGCCACAAGGAAGCCGTGGACAGCATAATTTTGCTCGTGGCAATGTCAATCATATCTCTACTGAGGAAGCTCAGCAAGCTGATGACGTCGTGATTGGTATGTTTCTCGCCAACTCCAACCCCGCGACTGTTTTATTTGATTCAGGAGCATCTCATTCATTCATCTCGTCAAAGTATGTTGCCAAGTACAATTTGCCTATATCTCATATGAAGCAAACTATGCTAGTAAGTTCTCCTGGCGGAGAGATGAGGACAAATATAGTATGTCCGAAAGTAAGCATTAAAATAAGGGGGGTAGACTTTCTCGCAAACCTCATAGTATTGGACTCCCAAGGAATAGACATAATACTTGGAATGGACTGGCTGAGCAAGTATAATGGAGTCATTCAATGCGCCGAGAGGATTGTGCAGTTGACAAGTGAACATGGTACACGCATTGAAGTTGAAGCAGCCCAACCTGCAAGAGGGAAAGCGATGCTGAATCACGTGGAAGAAGTGACATTGGAAAGCATTCCGATCGTTCGCGAGTACCCAGACGTGTTCCCAGATGAGTTGCCAGGTATGCCACCTGATCGTGACATAGAATTCGCCATTGAGTTGATACCCGGAACTGCACCTATAGCTAAGAGGCCGTATAGGATGCCTCCTAAGGAATTAGCAGAGCTCAAGAAGCAAATTCAAGAGCAGCTAGAGAAGGGTTTTATACGCCCAAGTTCATCCCCGTGGGGAGCCCCAGTGCTCTTCGTAGATAAGAAGGATGGAACCCAGAGGATGTGTGTGGACTATAGGGCTCTCAATGAAGTGACAATTAAGAACAAGTACTCACTGCCCCGTATAGAGGATTTGTTCGACCAAATGAAGGGTGCATGTATCTTCTCCAAGATCGACTTACGGTCAGGATACTTCCAAATGAAGATTAGACCATCGGATATACCCAAGACAGCATTTCGGACACGATATGGATCTTATGAGTACACCGTCATGTCATTTGGATTAACGAACGCGCCTGCGTACTTTATGTATCTTATGTATAAGGTCTTCATGGAATATCTGGATAAGTTCGTTGTAGTGTTCATCGATGATATTATGATCTACTCGAAGGATGAGAAGGAACATGAGGAACACTTGAGGCTTACGCTGCAGAAATTGAGGGAGCATCAATTGTACGCCAAGTTCAGTAAATGTCAATTTTGGTTACGGGAAGTTTCTTTCCTAGGCCATATTATCTCTGGAGGAGGAGTATCAGTTGACCCAGGGAAGGTGAGAGATGTGCTTAAATGGGAACCGCCACAGAATGTCAAGGAGATTCGGAGTTTCCTTGGAATGGCTGGATATTACCGCCGATTCATTAAGGACTTCTCCAAAATAGCCAAGCCTATGACCGAATTACTCATGAAAGGGAAGGCATTCCGATGGACTCAAGCTTGTCAGGATAGCTTTGAAGAGTTAAAGAAAAGATTGACAACCGCCCCAGTGTTAGTATTACCGGACGTGAGCAAGAGTTTTGATATATACTGTGATGCATCAAGACAAGGATTAGGATGTGTGCTCATGCAAGAAGGCCAAGTGGTAGCTTATGCATCGAGGCAACTAAAGAAACATGAGTTGAATTATCCTACGCACGACCTTGAACTCGCAGCCGTGGTACACGCCTTGAAGATATGGAGACACTATGTTTTTGGTCACCGATGTGAGATTTATACGGACCACAAGAGTCTCAAGTACATATTCACGCAAACGGATCTGAACCTGAGGCAACGCCGATGGTTGGAGCTCATCAAGGATTATGACGTGGGAATCAACTATCACCCCCGGGAAGGCCAACGTAGTGGCCGATGCTTTGAGCCGAAAAGGAGTAAGTCATCAACTCACAGTTCGAGAGCTGCCATCCGAGTTATGCAAGGAGTTTGAACGGTTGAACCTTGGATTCATAAATGAGTTGGGAACGATGGAAGTCAACCCAACATTAGAGCAGGAAATACGGGAAGGACAGACGAAGGACAAGGAAATACAAGAAATCAAGGAAAGGACCCAAGAAGGAAAAGAATTCAGATTTGATGAGGACAAACAAGGTACCTTATGGCTTGGAAAGAGGATTGTGGTACCTAATGTCAGGCATATTCGAGAAACAATATTGAAGGAGGCACATGACTCGCCTTACTCAATTCATCCTGGCTGTACGAAGATGTACAAGGACTTAAAGACATGCTACTGGTGGGCCAGCATGAAAAAGGACATAGCTGAATATGTTGCACTTTGTGATGTGTGCCAACGAGTTAAAGCTGAACATCAAAGGCCAGCCGGATTGTTACAACCATTGAAGATCCCGGAGTGGAAGTGGGAAGAGATTGGTATGGACTTTATAGTTGGATTACCGCGAACTCAGTCTGGCTATGATTCAATATGGGTTATTGTGGATCGATTGACAAAATCAGCTCATTTCATCCCTGTCAAGACCACATATACCACCGCGAAGCTAGCAGAATTGTACATGGAACATATTGTGTGCCGACACGGAGTACCGAAGAAGATAGTCTCGGATAGAGGTTCTCAGTTTACCTCCAGATTTTGGCAGAAATTGCATGAAGCAATGGGAACAAGGCTGAACTTTAGTTCGGCGTATCACCCTCAGACAGATGGACAAACCGAGAGGACCAACCAAATTTTGGAAGACATGTTGAGAGCATGTGCTTTAAAGCATAGGAAAAGTTGGGATAAAAGTTTGCCGTATGCTGAATTCTCGTACAACAATAGTTACCAAGCAAGTTTGAAAATGTCACCCTATGAAGCATTATACGGAAGGAAATGTAGGACTCCCTTGTTTTGGAATGAAACCGGAGAGAATCAAGTGTTTGGTCCCGACGTGTTACAAGAAGCTGAAAGGCAAGTCCAGATAATACGGGAAAACTTAAAGGCTGCCCAGTCTCGACAGAAAGGTTATGCTGATAATAGGCGAAGGAGTTTGACCTTTGAAGTTGGAGATTTTGTATACCTCAAAGTGTCACCTATCAGAGGTCAACGACGGTTTAATGTCAAAGGAAAACTCGCACCACGTTACATCGGACCATTTAAGATTCTGGACAAGCGAGGAGAGGTAGCTTATCGACTTGAGCTGCCGACGTATCTCTCCGATGTACACGACGTGTTTCACGTCTCTCAACTCAAGAAGTGTCTCAGGGTACCGGAAGAACAAGTGCCGATGGACGAGTTAGAACTTCAGGAGGATTTGTCCTATGTCGAACAACCTATCAAAATTTTGGATATGAAGGAAAGAGTCACGAGAAATAAGAGGATCCGTTGGTGCAAAGTGCAATGGAAACACCATACCGAAGCCGAAGCTACATGGGAACGTGAAGAAGACCCGAAGGCAGAATTCCCTCATCTTTTCTCCACGCTGTCGAATCTCGAGGGCGAGATTCACTTTAAGGGGGGTAGGTTTGTAACACCCTCAATTTTCGCATTATGCATTGCATACATGGTCATGCATTAAGCACTAGTAGAATGAAAGAATAAAACATATGCATATACAAATATGTGTAGCAAGAGAAGAAATAGAAAATAATAATAGCCCAAAACTTATAATAGGGGATAAGAAAAAAAAAAGAATAATATAAATATATATATATAATAGTATATATAATACAAAACATAAAAAAATATATATATATAATAGAAAAAAAATAATAATAATAAATATATAACATTAATAATGTATATTATAAAAATAATAGATAATAAATAATAAATATATAATATTAAAAATATATATATATATATATATAATTATATAATAAAGAAAAAAAAAAAGAAAAAGAAAAAAAAAAAAGAAATCACCGCTGGCCAGGCCAAGCCGGCCCAGCCAGCGGCACCGCCCGCGTGGCCCCCACCCCGGCTGACGCGCGCCGCCCGCCTCGCGCAGCCCGCCCGGGCGAACGCGCCCGCCCCGAGGCCGCCCCCTCGCGCTGCGCTGGCCGCCGCCCGCCCCCCTGACCGCGCAGGCAGCGCGGGCCCCGCCCGGTCCCCTCCCGCCCCTGCCTCGATCGCCCCCCCCCCCCCCCCGACGCGACCCGCCGACTCCTGGCCGCACACGCCCATCCCAACACGCGCGCCGAATCCCGGTCTCCCGCGCCGTAACCGCCTCTGACTCCACCGAAGCAACCCTAGCACCGCCCCTATAAATAGGACCCAGGCCTAGGCCTTTTTCCCCACGAACCAGCAGCCGCCAGCAAGGAGGAAAAGTCGCCAGACCCAGCCGCCGTTTCCAGAGAAGAAAGGCCGCCGGGAACAGAGAAACAGAGGCGCCCAGGGGAGAAAAAAAAGGAGAAAAAGAAGGGGAAGAAGAGGGAGAAAAAGAGGAGGACACCACCGTTCGCCGGAGATCGTCGCCGACATCGCGCCGCCGTCGTCGCGCCGCCGAAGGACTGCTGCACCATCTTTTTCGTCTTCGCGTCGCATTTATTCCGCAACCGTCACACCGTCAGATCTACGGTAGGGTTCGTTCCCGATGCGAATTTTTGCGACCGTATTAAATCTAGTAGGCGTAAATTAAATTTAGTTGCACCATAATTTTATTTTCAGCAGCATTAATCCACCCTAAAATCCCCGTAAACCCTTATGAACACGTATGACTAGTCGCATCTAATTAATAAATGACCGTAGTAAATTAATTATTAAATTGTGCGTGCATGCATGTCATTGCATGTTGATTATTTTGTGTGCATTATGTTGAATTGTATATGTTTTCTTGTATGTATGATCACGCGTAGAGGAACGTGCTCAAGAGGCCGCATACGAGGATTTCCAAACCCAAGACTTCGAAGCGCTTGAGCAACCCCATCCGCCGGAGCAAGGCAAGTGTCCTTGAAGCATATTGATCCTGTTTTTAAAATAAATGTTTTGTTTGCAAACTGCATGCTGTGTTAATTTGATGGGAATCCTATGGTAGGAAGTTTACTAGATTTGTTAAACCACCCTTGTCACCTGGAATTTATGGTAGAGAGTCGGGAAGGGTTTTTACCTTTTTGCTTCGCTTAATTAATTGGGATGGAAAACAATACTACACATTTAATTATACATCAATGATAATTTGGTTAATGTGAACTGGTCGATACGGTATGGTGATGGGTGATCTAAGCAAGCCTGGTATGTGGATGGGTTGGATGTTATGGTGGTTTGCTTGCTTTAGATCTAAGGACCGGTTCATGCGAGAATACGCCAGGACTACAGTGCCACCACGAGGCCAAGTATGGGTGCGGCGTAGCTGATTAATTAGGGCTTTGCTAGTGCTGTTTGGACCATTGTGGATGCTCGGGGAAGGGGTAGTCGGATTGGGTTTGTTGATGACTGGTGGGACTACCCTGGGATCCGAATGGCTCAAGAGGGGGCCCTTGGTTGAAGATGTGCTCAGTTGGAGGCATCGCCACCGGTGAAACCTCAGTGGGGTCTGAATAGGCTAGTAATCCCTTTGTAAAGGCTATTTTGTGATCTCTTGGCCATACATCAAAGGAAGTGTAATTGGCATAAGGGAGGTTCTTCAGTCGCCGACGGGTGATGAAATCACAAACACGTGGGTAAAGTGGTACAAACTCTGCAGAGTATTAAAACTATCATGATAGCCGTGCTCCCGGTTAAGAGCGCCTGGATGACCTACATGATTAGAATTAGAATTGGGATTTGGGATGGTTATGGTTTGGTGATGGTTATGGTCATGGTTATGAAATTGAGTTATGATAATTGGACATGGATAATGGTAATGTTGGTAATAATTGGATATTGTTTATATTTTGTTAATATGATGGGATTTATTTCACATAGACGTAGGATAATGCTTTTCAAATGTTTTACTGTACTTTTCAGCACTTAGCCATTATTATTGTCGTCATTTGAATAAGCCACATGTCATACTTTCCACACTTGCTGAGTACGACATGTACTCACTCTTGCAATCCCCCACCCCAACAGTTGCAGGTCAGAATTGTGAGTTTAATGGCGATAATGTGGAGATCTAGGCCGTGTCTACCGTCAGCTTGCCTGTGGTGTTGCATGGAGCTGCGCTATTCCCTTTTGCTCAGTTTGCTTAGTTGCTTAATTAGTTTATATCCGCTGCATTAGTTGAACTTATCATTAATATTCATTAGAGCTTGTATTCGAGGATTTAATGAATTATGTAATAAGAGTACTTATTTAATAAATTGAGCTGTGGTAATTATCTGTTTATCATTTGTGAATCACTCGTGTATGTGTGTTGAACATCCTGGGCACACATATGCGATAGCTTGGTTCATTTTCGGAACCGGGCGTCACAATTTTCTAACTTTCTTACATGGCAATAATCCAAGATTCATTAGTTAGTGCGTGTGATATATCTTTGGGTTCAAAAGAAGCAACAATAGCAGAATGAGCATGAGAGTTTGGATCGCAAAACCTGGACCGTGTGACTCGTTCATGCAAGCTTCCGATTATTTGTTGTGGGGGATGACTTTTGAGAACCCGGAGGGTAGTGGACACTTCACAAGCTTCTTTTCTTCATGTTCATTAGAAATTGATGAGCTTGTGACTTGAGGAGGATCTGGACGAGCAATGGTGGTTGTCAGTGCTGACTGTGAATCAAAATCAGGAGCTGGAACAATGTCATTAGCTGCTGGATATGGATCCAGACCTGCAATGTTTGAGCTAGTACCTGTGCTAGCTTCATCAAAAGACACCTAACAAGTCTCCACAATTTTGTCAGTGTCAAATAAAAACACACAGTAGCCTCTAGTATGAGATGGATAACCAAGAAACATGCCATCAATGGATCTAGGTTCAAAATTTATCAAGATTACCATGTTTCTTATCAAAGCATTTGCATCCAAAGACCCGAAAAAGTGTAACACTAGGCCTATGTCCAAACCGGAGCTCATATGGTGTTTTACCTAGCTTAGCGCGCAAGAAAACACGATTTGAGACATAACAGGCGGTTGCAAATCGCATCAGCCCAACATTTCCTAGGAGTTTGATATTCATCAAGCATAGTCCTAGCCATTTCAACTAAAGTTCTGTTCTTTCTTTCTACAACACCATTTTGTAGAGGTATATATGGTGAATAAAATTGATGATTTATTCTATTTTCAGCACAAAAGTGATCAAAAGATTGATTTTTAAATTTGGTTCTGTTATCACTTCTGATTTCTTTTAAAGATCCTGGGTGACCAATTGATAATCTAAGAAATAAAGTTCTAAAGTGAATAAAAGATTTATTCATAGATGCCATAAAGTAAACCCAAGAGTATCTAGAATAATAATCAACAATAACAAGAACATACCATTTACCTCCGAAAGATTGAACACGTGAAGGTCCTACAGTGTCAAGGTTCAAAAGTTGACTCGGTTCAGTTGTCATGATAATTGTGAGAGGAGTATGTGAACTTGCAACCATCTTAGCATGTCTACAAGAAGAGCGCACAATTTCTTTGTCCCCTTTAAGCTTAGGAAGCCCACGTATACGATCAAGAGCACTAACACGCGTTAGATGATCAAAGCCTATGTGACCAAGTCTACGATGCCAAAAATATAAGTGTTTTGAATCATTAGCAACTAGACACCTATGCTTCGAAGAAGACATATTAAAATTAGCTTTAAAAACTCTTTCAAACCGAGACATGTTACAATCTCACTATTTGAACTTACAACATTGCAACAATTTTTATTGAAAATAATTTCCAGATTTTCATCTAGCAATTGTGAAACAGAAAGCAAGTTGTATTTCAAATTTTTGACAAGTGCCACATCCTTCAAAGTACAGTGATCATTTACTCTAATCGAACCCTTAGCAATTATATGAGTTGAAGAATTATCGACAAAAGTAACATTCTCTACACGTGACACAAAAGAGAGAGAGGAGAACCATTCTTTGTTACCAGTCATGTGGCGTGAGCAACCTAAATATACAATTCAAATGTTCTACTTCCTCAAGCATGTAACCTACATAGAACCACAATACGTCGATGACTAAATACTGGAGTTAGTCAAAATGCACTTAGGAATCTAGTTTTGAGTCACACGACGTGCAGCAGGAAAAACACGCGAAAGCTGAGATAAAACAGCAGGTTTATGACCCAAAGCTTGAGGATTTTTGTACCCAACTACTGTCCTACGAGGTGTTACATGTGTAGCACGAAAAACAGTAGGTTTGGGAGCAAACTTTGCATGTTCTTGACTCATTACAGCAGCAAATTTTTGCATGAATGTTATCAGATCTAGCAATCATTCTTTCCTTTTTCTGTTGTTTAGCTAGTCTATAACAAAAATTTATGACATGACCATCTCTACCACAGTAGGTACAATGAAATTTAACTTTGTGTTCATGTCTAGATGAGCAAGCAACATTTTTATTTGAAACCGAATGAGACAACACTCCTGCAGATTTGAAAACCACTTCTTTTTGTTTAGGAACTGTTTGAATCAAACCACTTCCTAATGAATTTACAATTTTAGGTGGATGTGCCTTAGGATGAGCATCATAATCAAAACCTAAACCAGTTTTATCATTGCAAGACTTGGAAGAATTCAGCAGCAAGTATGACCATCACGAAGATTGGTCAGAGCTAGGCATAGCACTTTGAGAAACAAATGCAAGAGACTTGTCGGGGTTCTTACGTGAGATTATGTCAATTACATGAGTTTTCAATTTAGAATATCGTACATCTAAAGTAAGTGTACTCATGACAGTAGATTCACGAATAGATGTAACCTTCATCTCCCAAATTGACATGTCTAATGCACTTAGTAATTGCCCAGCTTTCTCAACATCTGAAAATTTAACATTGACACCACGCAAGTTGCTGAGAATTTTGTTAAAGCGAGCAAAGAGGTCATCAATGCACTCACTGGGTTGCATCTCGAAGCGCATGTATTCTTTCTTGAACATATCCTGCCTTACCTCCTTGATCGTGTTGGATCCTTCGTGGTAGTCACAAAGTGCTCTCCACACATCGTACGTTGATCGGAGGTGTGCAACACGGTCGAAGTCACTTTGGGTTAATCCTTGTATGATCAAGTTTCGAATCTTGTTGTTGTTGTCGACATCTCTCAATTTGTAGCTGTAACTTGATCATTTGACGGCACTTCAAAAGGCTTGTACACCTTCTCCCATATTGCGAAGCCTTGTGCCTGGATGGAAGCTTCCATACGTGCCTTCCAAACCTGAAAATCAATACCACTAAACACACAAGGTTTGGCGGAGTATTTCTCCATGATGATTAGTCAAAAACACGTGCAAATCACAACTATTAGAGGACCGTGGATTTGATACCATTTGTAGGATCAAAGAGCACATGTAAAGCTACCAGAGGGGGGTGAATGGTAGATTAAAACTTTTCAGCAGAAGCAACGAAAACACCACTCGGCAGAAAACTGATCTGTTCAAGAAACCATGTGTACGACTAATCTAAACGTGTTAAACTGTGACAAAACTAGTATAGATTGTAGAGAATCAAGTCACAAAGATGTCACAACAAGAATCACAAAAATCCGTTGAGGGAAACTCAAGTTACGATTGAAAGATCGAACAAAGGTCAATCTGTCCTACCCGAGAAAAACAGTTATGGAACACTGCAAAGAAACTCAAGTAGATCTGAAAGAACAAATCCAATGACTGTGAAATTTTAAAGATGATAGAAAATCAAGTTGATGTGGAGATCTTATATTGATGAGCTCGTTCTTATATTGATAAGAAGAATGAGTCCCGATCTTCCGATAGATAAGGATAGGTCGATGGATGTGGAGATCTCGACGTTGATGGTCCAAGGCTCTCGAGTAGAACACGAACAACCCCTGCAATCACTACACCACCGCTCTGTTGGTTATCAACCATGCTTCACACGATTGACCTCGCCAAGAATGCTAATCCCTGCAAGTGCAACCGAGAACACAAGCAAGAACGTAGAAGACACGATCTGAAATTGCGAAGTTGGGGTTTCACAATCCGTAGAATGGCGATATTATTAATCTAACCAAAACCCAATTGTTCATGGCAGCTACAATGGATTATATAAAGGTGGGAGGACGTCCAAGGAGGTGTTGGGGTCGTGACCTAACCCTAAGATACGAAAATAATGGACTTAGACTTGATACAAGGCCCAATGGCCCAATACGGTGGCGCAGCGCCCTGTCAGATTCTGAACTCGATTTTATTTCAACGATTCCCGTAGACTCAAAATTAATTTTTACATGTGACCAGAGTCATTGGAAAGGTTATCCTCTCCACTTTTACATGCATATGTGGAATGTCCAAAACGGAGTTCGTATGCGTCCTGGGCATCCGTTTTAGTGCGTACTGCTCTTGGACTCCGAGTTGAACACGATTTTAAGTTGAGGTCGGTTTCCATCCTTTTTGAACGTATCCTCTGGTCCTCCACGCCCCTAAATCTTCCTCCAATTACTCCTTTAACTTCTCTATGGATCCTAATAACAATTAAGTCATTAGGTAGCAATCTATTCTCAAAAAATATATGAGGAAACATATAAGAACGAACTCACCTCTGAAATTAATTGGTGTGTGTGAATCCTATTGATTGCATCTTGTATGTTGAATGGAGTGTTGTGTATATGCATAGGAGTGATGTCCTCATCATCCTCCCCTTCTTGAATTGGAGTCGTCTTCGACTCAAGTTCATCTTCTCTCATGTGTGAGTCCATATGTGCAACGCCATCTAATCATCTTGTGTGCATCAAAGGAGGAGGCCAATGTGGTGGACGCCATAGTGCACCATCTCCATGTTCTTCATCAAATACGCATGCACATTGACTCGAGCCAGGATCCCAAATAAATAAACTTCGTGACATGCTTGTATGTGCAATGACAATATGCTTGATCTCATCATTCTCCCCTTCTTGATGACAAGCCGTCCTCGGCTTGCTCGTATGTCCAGCAAAGAGGCTTTTGGGGATAGAGTGAGCGCTGTCCATATTACACAACTGCATTGAATAATGCTTTTGTTGTCTCTGCTGCAAGAAAAAAATACTAAAAAAACTTGACAAGGCATTATTAGCATTAGTGCATTTATTTACTTTACCATGTTGTTGTAGCACAAAAGGAGCTTGCACATTGGAACATATGTAAACTTTATGCACCATAAATTCACCACAATCTTCATAGTTACCTATAGCATGAAAAATATTTCTACTTAACAAAGGCAATTCAGATTGGGAAAATATTCTCCTCTCTACAATATCTAGATCACAAAGAGTGTCAAATTCAATATATCCCAAGGTATTTAGAGAAGACAACAATTTCAGTTCATCATTTTCACAAGTAATTGGAATCAAATTTTTAATTTCAGCACAAGTGGGTAATAAAGTATCAAATTCATTGACTTGTTCTAGCATTGGTACTATATAATTATCAGCATACAACTCATTTTTACCGTAAGAATCAGTAGGAAAATCAACTAGGTATAATGGTGTTTTAAGAAAAGGCTCCTCGAGTTGTTGTTGTCCAATATAATGATTGAGAGAAAAATTTGAGACATTCAAAATCTTCTCAACATCGATAAGTGTAGTATCAGGTGCATTACCTTCATTCTCATTTTCAGCAGTAATTGTTGGTGAAATATGAATGGATAAATCTAAAAGTTAACAAAAATTGTGTATCACCTCATTTTCTTTCGCACCAGCTGCATTCCTTCCTACATTGTCCTGCAAAAGATTAGCCACAGGAGGACGTACAACAAGGACCTGCTCCTCAAATTGTTGAATTTCTTCTTTGCACATAGATACATTAGCAAAAGTTTATCGCATAAGAATTTTTGTTTCTTTCCATGTTCGATGTTTTTCTAATTCATTTAAATTGTTCCACTAAGTTAATGCACAATCTACTAATGCACTTGCAATATTTCTAATCATTCTCCTCTCACACATATGACATTGTACAAAATTTTTATCCAACTCTATTTCCTTAGCAATATTTTCATCGTAACCAAAACCATCATAAGAAGGAAGAGATTGGAGAATATAATTACTTTTTGTGGAAGGAGTTGTAAAGATGGTCTGAATGTCATGTGAAACCTTGGTTGATGTTTGACTCTTAGCGAGCAACTCCATCGCCGTCTTCATCATGTCAATCATCTCAGCATATAATGCATGATTCTTGCTTTTACCTAACATTGTTAGTAGCAAATAGAAGACAACAAAAAAATATGTTATCCCTATAAACTACAAAGGATAATGGCAATGTGGAAGTGGAATCACACGCTCTCAAGCGTCTTACCACGCTCTTACAAGTGTTCTTACCGACACTGCAGGTGGCAAACAGTGGCCTATATGAAGAAACCAATGAAGCGTGGGATGATTGCAAAGGTGTATCGATTATACTCAAGAGTAAGGTGTAGCTTGGATGACACTTTATATGTAGCAAGGATTAGCAACAATGCAATCAGATAGTAAAGTTGAATAAGTGTTCAAAGTACTTGTTAAAGTTGCTGGCCTAAATGTGTTCCTAGTAGTTCAAGCTAGCAAGACATGAGACAAAACTAGATGACACAAAGAATGCAAGAACTTCTATTTTTTTCCAATTTTTTTGTGCGGCTTTTGTTTCTTGTTTTGCACTTGCCTTTTTCTTTTTTCTTCTTTTTTTTCAGAATGTGCTGCAAAAGAAGAACACAATGAAAAGCAATCAAAGATATCTCCTGGGTCTGTCACAGATTTTCTGATCAATCGTCCAAGGACAAATAGGCATACTTAGAGGCTCCAAATAGAAAAACTTACAACAGAAAGATTGTAGATATTTCTCTCCTCTTTAATTTCAATATATGGAAGAAATATTTTGGACAAGAACAATAGGAGATATTGCCCCCGAAACACAGACTGTTCACAAATTCTAGGTCAAGAACAAATTCATATCTAATGCACTTTTGACCATGATAACTCCGTTTTATGGAAAACCTATGAATATGAAAGTTATAGAGAAATTTGTAAGATTTCAAGAAAGTACAAGAATTCCAAATTCCAAGTTCATATGTGTGAGATATGATCAAAATACCGAACTAGACAGAGATGATGACACGATTCAAAAAGTTGAATCCACACAATGCAAACTCAAACTAATACCAAAAAACACTTCTAAACCAACAATATGACTCAACCACGGACACAAACTCAACAAAACCAAACTGAATAACAAAGTTGCAAAGGCTCAATGGTGGTTTGGACAAAGTGATGAATAGATCTACTAAACTACAAGTTTTTTGTGGCTTCTTTGTGGACTCTAGGTATGAAAAACAAACAAATCGAAACGATAGATGAATTACCTAATGGGCAACCTAGAAATATGATACTAATTGATAAGAAGAATGAGTCCCGATCTTCCGATAGGTAAGGATAAGTCGATTGATGTGGAGATCTCGATGTTGATGATCCGAGGCTCTCGAGTAGAACACGAACATCACCTGCACTACACCACGGCTCCGTTAGTTATCAACCGTGCTTCACACGACTAACCTTGCCAAGAAGGCTAATCCCTGCAAGTTCAACTGAGAACACAAGAAAGAACGTAGAAGACACGATCTGAAATCGCGAAGTTGGGGTTTCATAAACCGTAGAACGGCGATATTATTAATCTAAGTAAAACTCAATTGTTCATGGCGGCCTCTATGGAGTATATATAGGTGGGACGATGCCCAAGGGGGTGTTGGGGTCGTTACCTAACCCTAAGATACGAAAATGATGGACATAGACTTGATACAAGGCCTAATGGCCCAATACGGTGGCGCAACACCCTGACAGATTCTGAACTCGATGTTGTTTCGACGATTGCCGTCGACTCCAAAGGTTGTTTGATACGAGACTAGCGCCATTGGAAAGGTTATCCTCTCCCCTTTCCGTGCATATGTGGAACATTCAAAACGGAGTTCGTAAGTGTCCTGGGCGTCCATTTTAGTGCGTACTTCTCTTGGACTCCGAGTTGGACACGATTTTGAGTTGGGGTCGGTTTCCATCCTCTTTGAACATATCCTCTGGTCCTCCACGCCCCTAAATCTTCCTCCAATTACACCTTTAACTTCTCTATGTATCCTAATCACAATTAAGTCATTAGGTAGCAATCTATTCTAAAAAATATATAAGGAAACATATAAGAACGAGCTCACCTATGAAATTAATTGGTGTGTGTGAATCCTATTGATTGCATATTGTATGTTGAATGGAGTGTTGTGTATATGCATAGGAGTGATGTCCTCATCACAATTTGTGAAGACAACCCAAAAAGAATCACATTAGTCGGATCTGTAAAACACGAGTTATGATAAAACAACCGAAGCAAGGTAGTGATGTGCAGAAAACTCGATGAGAAAAACTTGTCTGGAACAAGTCGAACGAACAAGGCACAAAATTTCCTTTAAACTACGATTTTTATTCAATAGAACACAAGAGGAACTACCCCAAAGTCGTCTACCACGAGCTCTGGCGTCCCTTGCTTATATAACCAGCCCTTAGGCCAACCCAAACCTACCTAGGACTCTAATCCTACTCAATTCACGAATCAAAACATTCCATAACTGCTCAAGACTCTTCTATACGCAGATAGAAGCAATCTTAAGACTTCCAAACACCTTAGGAACGTATCCCACATTCCTAAAACAACTCAAATTCGTGACCCACATGAAATCCTATCATAACCAACTCAAAACTTTTCATATTTGAGTCAAACACGACTCAGACGCAGCCTGCGTCCATAACCTAGTCGGTTGGACCTTTCCGACCAATTTTTTACGGCCACATCTCTTCATCACGCCTCAAAACTATGTAGCCACATCCATACACTCCTTGCACACATGAAAACATCTTCCAATGATGTACACGATACCTTCATATGCATTGTTCTTGATCCATACATGTTGCGCGACCTCCCGATCAACTCAACCACAATTCCTCCCAAACTTGGTTGTTGAACCTCATCTTCTCTCTAAGACTAGTTCGATGGATCCCGTCACCAGCCATGTCTTGAACTCAAGCAACACCTGCACATGAATAAAAAACCAATACTTTCGAGCACAAGTCCTCGAATTAACTCTCGTTAGTTCTGAAACTACAACATCTTACGTAAGCACGTCACATAAGCATCTTGTAAACCGTAGAAAAATGATATCAGCCTTAACCACCAAAACACACCAAAATCATAGTAATAGATTGCTAAGCAAACTTTGCATCAATGTAAAGCAAGTACGAATCATTGCAAGTTAAAAGCAGAACCATTGCGATCAAGCTTCGAACCTTGTCACAGCTAACCGGACCTTGAACCGGAGCTAACCAAAGCTCGCAAGATCTAGCGCTGAAGCTTACCGAAGCTAGCATGGCCTAGCACCGAATCTTACCAAAGCTAGTCAGACCTAGCGCCGGAGCTTACCAAAGCTAGTCGGATCTAGAGCCAGAGCTAACCAAAGCTAGTCAGACCTAGACAAAGAAGTCAGACCTAGCCAAAACAAGTCGGACCTTACGTCGGACCTTGCCAGAGCTACCCAAAAGGAGTCAGACCTATCCTCGGACCTTGATGGAGCTCGGACCTAGAGTCAGACCTTGATGATAAAGGTGTTTTGGTAGTATTCAAAACTTTTATTGCCATAGCCAATGTATTCAACACACATAGGTCTTACACTTGGCAAATTCCTGTGATTCACACTTTTTAATAAATCTCGTCCAGTCCTCCTCTAACACATGTTGATACTTATGGAAGGGAGTTACATGATTCTTCCAAAACTCGTGAAGCTTAGTTTTGTAGGTCCTCCATGCATAAGAGATTATATTCATAGCTAGCTTCTTCCCCTTCTGTTTCTTATGTTCCGGATATTGAACATATGGTTGGATAGAGCTTTCGAAGGGTTCATCCTTTTCATTTTTGGTCAAGTGATCGAATCTCTGTAGGTTTAGCAGCACCATTTCCTGAGCAGCTATACCAAAAATTTTGGATAGTCTCGTATTCACATTATGGTCCAGAGGTAAGCCTTCATCATTGGACTCATCAATAGTCGCAACCTCTGTCGCCACGTCGTCCGCGACCCTTTCTTTCTTGTGTTACCAGAGGCAGATGCATCCTCTTCATGTGTCTGATGCTGAGCATACTGCTGAGCCTCCTCTTCAATATGCTACTGATGCTCCGATTGAGATATCATCAAAATCACAAAAAAACACTGAAATCCTGTAAAACATTATCAAATACCAGTCACATTCGCACAAACGGTCACATAAGGGATCAAATTCTCTCATGGCGTTCGTACCTTAATAAGAAAAATATCTATGTGCCAAGTGTAAGGACAATCCAAACCATACAATCATTAAATAAATCACTAAACATTGACCGGTACTTAGCCAAAGCGTAAAACTCTAAGCGTAGGACTCCGAAATATACTAAACATTGACCAGTGAAGCATCAAAGCGCGGACAACTCCAACCAAAGCGTAATACTCTAAGCATAGTACTCCGAAAATATACTAAACATTGACCAGTGAACCACCAAAGCGCAGACCATTTTGACTCCAACCAAAGCGCCAACAAACCTTATTAGGGCAGTGCTGAGCTGGTCGACGAGGAGTCGAGGATCAATGGCGGTAGCGCGACAATGGTCAAGAGGGCAGTGTCAAGGCGGCGACGACCTCCGGGGAAGCGGACCGACACGGCGGCATGCTCTGGGGAACGAGACAATACGGTGACAGTTTCTATGGAAAAAGTGATCAGCGTGCATGAAAAGTGAAAAGTTTTGCTAAGTGTTGCAAAGAGAGTGTGACAGGGAGCTAAAAGTACCTTAGGGCAGTGTCAATGCGGTGATGAGCTCTAGGGAAGCGGACCAAAGCGGCGGTGTGCTCCGGGGATGAGGACGATGAGGCGGCGGTTTGTAGGGCAAAAAGTGATCAGCGCACATGAAAAGTGAAAAGTTTTGCTCAGTGTTGCAAAGAGAGCGTGCAAGAGAGCTAAAAGTACCTTAGGACAACAACTGGAGATGGGCCTTAGACGAGCCACCACTATGTGCGTCTCCCTATTGAAAAGCGCGTCTCTTTTCTTTTGAATTAATGTGCGTACATTGCCATAATGCCATTCTGGCACAGAATTCGAAGTGCTCTGACCTCATTGTCTATGACATGTGGGACCGTGCCAAAACCTAATATGCAAAAGCTCAAATTCTGTGTGAACCTTCATGATTTCCAGATTAAATTTTGTTTAATTTGACATCACAAAGGTCCAAGCAGAACTTGATGCGAACATTGCAATGCGACGCCTTATATGCTCGTTGCAACGTGCTTAGAGTTCCGAGGTGGGACCAAGAGCTAAAAGTACCAGGACAACAATCGAAGATGTGCACAGAAGAGCTACCGCCGGGCGCGTCTCCCTTTCGCTACAACAAAAACAATCGGAGATATGATTTATGATAGAATGTCTCTTTTTTTTTAATTAATGCGAGCCATTGTCAGTAATGTCATTCGCACAGATCGAAGCGTCTAAATCAGAGACTTGCTCTTTAGAAACGCGTCTCACATTATCTTGCCTAGGAGACGGGCCTTTGTGAGTCGCGTCTCGCATCACTTTTGTACCCCATTTTTTAGGGCAGGGCAAGTGCTATATTCAGTAGTGTTTTCTTAAGAAATAGAACACAAGACATCAGTACTTCTCCATAAGAAACAGAGCACATATGATGAATGAAAGTCAAATTTTCACTCAAATGGAAATATTTTCACACATTTGAGCATATATCACACAAATATCCAAATGGAAGTACATTTTTCACTCAGTTGACCATATTTCCACATATTTGAGCATGATTACACACAATAAATTTTGTACTTTACGTTGCGGTCTTGGTTTTTTGAAATTCTTGACATGTTCATGGTGGCCATTCTGCAAGTAAGGAAGTTCATTGGGCGATGGTATTCTTAGCTAGATCATCGATGTGACAAAAGGAGGAATCTCATATCTTTGGTCAAACTCTTCCTCATCGACGGCATTCTCGACTCTGACAATTCGTCGTTTTCTATGTATAACCAACTTTAGTCTTTTATTTGTTGTGTATGGAACATAGAACAGTTGAGCAACGTGTTCTGCTTACATGAAAGGCTCTGACTTATATCTTTGGCAGTTAAGGTCAATGCTAGTGAACCCGTACTTGTCTTGTACAACACCTTTGATTCCATCAACCCAGTTGCAACGAAAAAGAGGAATCTTTAATCCTTGAAAGTCAAGCTCCCAGATCCATTGTATTTGACCATAGTACATGTCTTGTCTTGGCCCGCAACATTATAAGCATCAACACAAACACCACTATTCTTGTACGTGATTTTCTTATCTTGTTCTACAGTGTAGAACGTGTATACATTTATGTCGTACCCTTAATTTGTAATAACTGTGAATATAAGACCACGAGCTAACTTTTTTAGGTATTCACTTGTTTGAGTATCCGATGAGTGAGAAATCCAATCCCAGAGCCAGCCAATGAATTTTCTCCTGTGTTCATTTGCGAATCATGATTCATTGCAGTCAGGATTGTCTCTAAGCACCACCTCCTTGTGCTCATCGAGGTACTCTGACACAATAGACATGTGATGCAACACGTGTAAATAAGCACAGAAGAATAAATGTGAATCCGGAGTTATAGCCTTTTTCCCAATGGTCCTTTTTCCTCTGAGCCTCCCCTCATGAACAGACTTGGGAACACCAATCGGGTTACTCGGGTCAGTGTAGTTTAGAGCCCACTCTACAGCTTCCTCTGTAGAGTATTCTTGTACCATGCTGCCCTCAGGGTAAGCTCGATTTATAACGAAGGACTTCAGTATGCCATTGAATCTCTCTTAAGCATACATCTGGTGAAGGAAGACAATGCCAAGTATCTTTATCTCCTTAATAAGATGAGTTGTGAAATGGACACTGATGTCGAAAAAGGCAGGTGGAAAATACATCTCAAGGAAGCATAAAGTTTCATAGTGCATTTTTCCAATGACTCCAAATCTTCTTCACATAGTACTTTTTGACCAGTTGCATTGAAGAAAAAACAAAAGTTCATTATAGCCTCACGAACATTGACCGGTAGGATATTCTGAATTCCAATAGCAATCATATGCGTAAGCAATACATGGTAATCATGAGACTTCACACCGGGAGCTACTTTTAGATCTGGAAATGAAATAAGCCTTGATACGTTCATAGAGTAGTTGGATGGTACTTTCACATTTTTCAGAACCCACAAAACTCTTTCTTTTCAGTTTTTGAAAAGGTGATGCATGATGTGGGTAGTTCCGTTCCTTTTACCCAGTCATCAATCCACAACTTAGGCCTAATTTCCATTTTTCTGTAGATTTGCCCGTGAATGTCCATGGTCCCTAGTTTTCCCATCCGTGTTAAGCAATGTCCCGAGTAGGCTCTCACACATATTCTTCTCAACATGCATCACATCAATCGAATGATGGGCGTCTAAGTCTTTCCAATATGGTAGCTCCCAAAAAATCGATTGCTTCTTCCACATATCATCTTCATCAGTATTTTTGTCAGTCCTTTTCCGCTTACCAAGGACAACATAGATATCCTTGACCATTTCATAGACTTCATGACCCGTGAGATGAGGTGGAGGACGCCTCTTCTCAGTGTCACCATTGAAATTTTCCTTCGTACACCGAAACGGGTTCTTCATTGGAACGTAGCATCAACATCCCATGTACACTATTTTTCATGACTCACTCAAGTACTGTGAGTCTATTTCTCTCAAACAATGTTGACATCCACAACCTAATTTCTTACTCTGTCTGGACAAGTTAAGTGCCGCTGGAGAATCACTAGTCACAAATAAAATGGCTTTGAGGCAGAATTACTCACACTTGTGGTCATCCCAGGTCTGCACTCCATCATTGTACCACAACTGCTTCAGATCATCACCTATAGGCCCGAAATAAGTGTTGATGTCATTCCCAGGTTGTTTTGCCCCGGTATCAATTCTGACATCATAATATATTTTCGTTTGTTGCACAACCAAGGTGGAAGGTTCAAAATTGTAAGCACATTTGGCCATGTGCTATGTGTGCTACTGTTCAAGCAAGGATTCATGCCATGGGTGCTCATTGCGATCCTAAGATTCCTTGGATGAAAATAAAATTCAAGATTTTGTGAATCAATGTTTCGCTGCTATGTGGCATTAGCAGGATGTCTTATCATTCTAGCATTCTGCTTATGCTTCTCTTTGTGCCATCACAACAATTATGACTCTTTCTTTTTTGCAAACCAACATTTCAAATGAGGAATGATAGGAAAGTACCAAAACATCCTTTTAGGCCCTCTTTTTCTTCTATTGCAGTTCTTGTCCACTACAGGAAACACAATCATTTGCGACGGCTAGATTTATTTGCGACGAGCGGCCGTCACAAATAACTTAAATTGTGACGGCCTACCTGTGGCCATCGCTAATAAGATAGCCGTCACAACTAAAAGATTATTTCTGATGGCTTCGTCGACAGCCGTCGCAAATAAGCCTTTATTTGCGACGGCCAACCTAGGGCCGTCGCAAATAAAGTAGTCGTCGCAAATAAAGCCTTATTTGAGACGGCTACAGAACGTACCGTCGCAAATAAAATTAATTGCGACAGCCATAAGTCAGGGTCGTCACAATTAAGGGAGCCGTCGCAAATTACTGCTAATATCGGGCGCATCGGAGCCTGATGCCTCATTCTCTTCAATGACCACATGCTGCCGCCTCGCCTACCACCGCCCTTCCGCGCCCCCGCCGCCTCGTCTGCCTCCGGTCCGCCGCCCCCGCTCCCGCCACTGGCCCGCCGCGCCCCCGCCTCCCCCGGCCCCGTAGCACCGTCCTGCCACCAGCCCGCCACCCCAGCGTCGGCCGCGCCCTCGCCGCCCCCAGCCCTGACTCCTGCTGTGCCCGCCCCCGCCCCCATCAAGGTTTACTCAAATTTTTTTTTACATTGTAGCTAATCTTCTATTGTGCAATATGCAAAATTTCACACTTTTGATATAAGATTGTCTTGTATTAGATTTAGCATAATAGGATTTTAGGCCATCTTTTTGGCTAATATGTTTTTTATCTTGCATAATTGTCTATGCTTTATATGTTGTCTTGCATAATTGGCTAATATGCTTTATATGTATTATACTTGTGATTTCACACTTGTCCATTGTGGCTAATATGTTTTTTGTTCAGATTTTGTAGTAAATGCATAATTAGAT
Source organism: Tuctoria greenei (assembly GCA_036927565.1). NCBI lineage: Eukaryota > Viridiplantae > Streptophyta > Magnoliopsida > Poales > Poaceae > Tuctoria > Tuctoria greenei. The sequence continues at coordinate 36,672,723 of JAYESD010000001.1, forward strand.
TTTGTATACGCTTTATATGCTTTATGTGTTTTTTGTCTATAGCTTCATCTGTCATTCTGAATTTTTATTCTGTTTAGTGTATGTTTGGACTTTATTGCATTCATATAATGTTTTTGAGTGACTACTTAATATATATAAATAAGGGGGTCTTGGGCCGGCTCGGACCAACACGGAAGGGCACGACACATAATAACTGTGCTCATGCCGTGTAGACCATTGTAGTGGTACCGTATGCGTCAAGTCGACACTGAAGCGAACAGGTTGGTTAGGATGTCAATGACCCACGATTGCGTGGACGGTGAAAATGGATGTGAAAAATTGTCATCTAAGACGAACTTCCCTCTCACTCTTTCTCTAGTTCTCTCCTCTCTCTTAAATGACTTCAAAATGAAAATGAGCAACGTAACCTATAGCAATGTATTACCCGTTTTGGATCGGCACGTCTCACATGCCATTGGCATGTGTGACGTGCAGGTTCAGAATTGTCCTTTTTTCGATAGCCTGGGAGTGAGAGAGGGGGCGTGGCTTGTCACGAGACGCGGGTCCGGATTTGGACGCAATTTTGATGGCGTAACCCTATTGTTCTCTGCTGCACCATTTTTGGGCATGCATTGGAGAACAGCGGGGTTATGCTGCCGAAATTTTGTTCGAATCCGGATCACGCGTCTCGTCATGAGCACGCTCTGCTTGGTCACGCTTGAGTGGGTTTAGGATCTATCTGCCTAGGTTGTAGGGCCGTGACATAACATAACGATGAAACTAATAATGATTTGTCTGCTTTAAAGGTATACTCTGACGCATCTCATCATGCTGCCGAAATTTTAGGACCTATCTTGGATACATTAACGACAATTTCTTTCGCGTTAAACTGCAGAGCCAAACATGGGTGAAGACCGCAGTTGGATGTATACTACCTGGAAGTGCAGAACTGGTGGTCACTCGGATAAGTGGTACATCAAGTTAGATAAATTTTTGGATCGAGCATTTTCATTGTCAACGGAGGATATGGTGTGGTGCCCATGTACAACATGCCGGAACACCAAGTTTTTGAGAAGATTTGAGCTTTCGTTTCACTTATGTCGAAACGGTTTCACTCCACATTATGAAGTGTGGACCTTTCACTGTCGCAAATAAGGCTCAAGGCCGTCGCAATTAAGCCTCTGCTATTTGCGATGGCCAGGCCGTCGCAAATAAGCATTAATTGCGATGGCTAGGCCGTCGCAAATAGCCGTGTGGGTCCTGGAGTAGGACACGTGGGCCCTGCCGGCTGAACTTATTTGCGACAGCTAGACCGTTGCAAATACAGGTGCGGGGCCCACCAGCCCTTGGGCTATAATTTGCGACGGCCGCTCCGAGCCTTCGCAAATGGACTTATTTGCGATGGTGGCCGTCACAAATAAGCTTAATTGCGACGGCCAAAAACTGTCGCAAATAAGCAAAGCCATCGCAAATAGCTTATTTGCGATGGATTTTTACCTTATTTGCGACGGCCCTGGCCGTCGCAAATCATCAGGATTCCTGTAGTGGTCATCACCGTCATCTTTATTACGATTGAATCTGTCCACTGCACAAATAAGGCATTTCTCGAGGTTTTCGTACTCAGGTCGACTATATAAAAGATAATTATTCTTGCACGCTTTGATTTTCTCCACCTCCAAAACAAGTGGACAGATTATCTGTTTTGCCTCATGAACTGTCGTAGGGACTATGTTGCCTTGGGGTAACATGTCCTTAAGGAGCATCAACAATTCCTTAAAACTACAATCACTCCATCCGTTGCTCGCCTTCAACTAGAAAAGTTTTACCATCAAAATTAGTCTGGTGTACTTAGCCGCACAACCATGATACAATGGCTTCTTCGAGTTTTCGATCATCTTCATGTAATTTGCAAGTTACCCATTACAGTACCGATCGTTGTCGCCATGTCTCTCAACATTGTGTACCATCTCCTCTATGTTATGCACCTGAAACTCAATGTCGTCATCGGTGAACCCTGATATATCTGGATCGTTCACATCCTCATCGTGAACTTCTTCGACACTTGTAGCAACCTCCCTCTCCAGACATGAATCTCTCATCTCTGCTTCATTAAGCCCCTCCTCCTCATGTTTGTTCCAACATCGATAATCCACCGTGAATCCATGCGTGATCAAATGTGACGCCAACACTTCCTTTGTGCGATATCTCTTCTCATTCATGCAGTGTTTGCAAGGACAAAAAATATTCCCTCTAATGTATCCAACATGTCTTTCTTCGTGAAAGCGATAAATGTATCTATCCCTTGGATATATTCGTTGCAAAGGTGCGGCCCATACATCCAACTTTTATCTGACGGCATCTACATACAGAAAAGAGCTAAATCAAAGAAATTTGAAGCCAATGATAGTCAAGATCTAAAGGTAAAAAAAATAGTAGGGAACAGGAGAGGAGGAGAGGACTAACCCTTTGTTTTAAGACCCACTGATAATCACCGCAAGACTTTTAGAAGGGCACCTCCAAAGATGGAAAGAACAGGGCAAGAACAAGGCAGATCTAGTAGCCACTTGTTCTGCCACAACAGGGAGGTCGTAGAAGGGCAACAGAAAATCGAGACGGACCGATATAAAGCACGTATCTCTATAGAGGGAATGGGAGATGGGCCCACATCCACAACTAAAGGAGATGCGCCAGACTGGTGGTTATGGGAGATGCACCGGATTCAATAATGAAAGGAGATGATCTACAACCAAAGTCCGTCTAAGTTACCTAACAAATATGAGTCATGCTTAATGAAAGCGCGTCTTCTTTTTGTCAGAGAGGAAGTCGCGTATCAGATACCTACTTAACTGAGATGGGCTGTATTGTAACGCGTCTCCTTGTACGTTCAATTGAGCCATGTTAGATCCTCGCTAAAGTGGGCTCATCTCGCTTAAGCTTATCAGAGACGTTCTCCTTTTAGAACGCCGTCCATCTTTGTCTCCTATTTAGGTTTCTTATGTAGTGTCAGCCTCCACCGCCAAACCCCAAGCCTCCCCAGCACCCTGCATCCGCAGATCCTAACACCCCCTTCTCTGATGCGACACCCGCTGATGCCTCAGATGCAGACACCTCTCGGTGGCACGGCAGCACATGCAACCTCCCGGTGGCATGCGCGACCTCCTGGCGGCATAGCGGTGCGGGGCGGCCTCCCGGCGGCACACGTGGCCTCCCGGCGACTCCAACGGCATGGGCTCCAGCGGCTCCAACGGTGCGGGCTCTCGACGAGTCGCACGACGCGGTCTACCGATGCTGGCTCTGGCTGCTCCAACAGCGCGGCCTCTTGGCGCGGGCTCTGGCAACTCCCACGGCGCAGCCTCCCATGGCGCGGGCTCTGGTGGCTCCGGCGGCCTCCCACAGCATGACGAGCAGCGCACCCGCGGGGATTTTGGTGGCCACAGGCATGGCGTCGGCATTCCTCGCGTCTCTGGGTCAGAGCAGTGCACCTGCATCAATCCATCTCTATTTGATGTTAAGAATTTGAGAAGGCCAGGGATTGTAATCCATTTTTGTTTGATGTCGTTGCTTTGTTCTTTATGGAATACAGATTTGTAATCCGTTTTGTGTTCATGCTGAGATTGTAATCTGTTGATGTCTCTGTTCATGCTGAGATTCATTTGCTTTCGTGCTCTGTGCCTCTGTAGGAACTAAAAAAATAATAAAGCAACTTGTTGTGTAAAAGGTCGGGTGTAAAAAACAATAGGAAAAGAAGTATATGCGCCGGGAGTAGCAGGGCCGACGGCCTTATTCTAATAAAGGTGACGGACACTCCACACCGATGGTTATAACTAGTAAAGACATCAACACCAATGACAGTACAACTTAAGAACGTCGAATAAAAGTTGTCAGGTAAGGCCGTCGGTACACCGACAACTATATGGTACAAGCATCGGCTACATTAGCTTACCGACGTTTATATGGCTGACACTCTTTTGCTCGATTCTTGTAGTGACAAACACATCATGGAACACATTGTGGAGTTTTTTTACAACCAACATGGCACCGCTACCCTGGCCACCATATGAGGAGTTGTCGCTATGGAAGCGGACGAGATGGTGCTGCCAGCGATGGAGCTCGTGTGGTACAGATGAGATCTACTATCTCATTTTGGAGCGGAGTAGCACAGTGGTGAATCATGTTCAATCGGCATGGGAGATGGGTGGTGTTTTGGCATCTCTTGAGGAAGCTCATTCCACGGACAATAAGGAGCAATAGGAGATGGATGAAGAGGAGGAAGGGCGGAAAGAGGAAGATGCCTAAAAGAAGCACGAGCAGGAAGAAGAGAAAACAGTAAGGCACACCCATTTTTTCTAGTTTTGTTCTTACGCTAACCCTTTTCATATTTTCGAAGATTCCTCATTTGGACTGTGTATGGGCTAGTACAAGCTATACATTTCGGTTGTAGTAAGAAGAGAGCAAGTTCATGCAATTGCAAGTGCTCTTCACTAGTACACTTGCGAGCGTGCAATTGGCCTTTGTATTTCTCCATTCGTGTTAGTCCCACTCGTCCAAAGCATGTAGCAATCATATTAGGCATACTTCTACTTGCGCCAGATTTTGAAATATAAATAGCGTATGTGCTCAAATACAATGAATATAATTTGGTTAACTCATTTAGTATGTTTCAATGACTGGATCAGGTGAGCAGATATATTAACTTCCTTGTTATATTTGCATACCACACCTAGGATAATAAGATGGAAGGACGACAATAGGAGCATAAGGAAGAGCACGGAGAGGAAGATGACGATGAGTAGCAGGCGGAAAAGGTAAATATCTTTTTAATTTGTCCTATTCCTTTTTGACATTTTCTGTATTTTTAAAGAGCTCATGTTTATATCTGTATGTAGATTGTGTACTAGTGGTCCCACTTGAGTTTGGTCCAGTATGCTGCCCATTGTACACTAGTTTGGTAAATGGTCAGTTTTTTCTTTCTGAGAGAGAAATGCTGGATTGCTAGTCTAGTAAGTGCTGGATTCAGCAGCACGTTAATAATGTTTTAGTATCCTATATTTATGGAATGAGCACAGATGTTGCTCTAGATCAGTTGCACGACCGGGCATTCAACAAAGAAGTGCCAGACCGTTTCCAGGTTATGATAACAAACATGGCAAAAATACTAACTTGGCAACCGTCTTTTCTGTCACCTTGATGCAGTCTAAGGACGACATTGTGGCAACAGCCAAACAGAGAACCATATCCAAGAGCCCAAGCATCTTTCAAGCGTGACTACTGTCGCTCATTGAAATGTTTTACGAGTTGGTGCTGTTGAAAAAGTAGTCAGCTGCTTAGCAGTATGTAATTTATAGTTTATTATAGGAAGAATAAGGAACAACTACCAAAAATCAAAGAGTAGGAAACATGATAGCATGATGACTAAGATGACAGTACAATCATGTACACACAAGACAGAACAGAACACTGCTAGAAACAACCGACTAACAACCAAAACAGAGGGATTATTCGAAGATGAAAGATAGAATAAATCAAATGATAAAACATAGTTTTATCTGTCCAAGACTATCAAGGACTATTTTGAAATGATAAACCGACTGGAAACCTAAACTGGGGAGGGATTATTACAACCATGACTATGCGCAGCACACAAGGACAGGGAATAATTGATCGAGTCTGGTGAACTATCATTTCCCATCGCTGACTGATACCAGGATTCAATGCTGGGGGTTTAGTGGCCCGGAGGTAGTCGGACGAAGTAACCTCATCTTCATCATCCATGCCCATCTGTATGACTGCTTTGTCGTCCTTGTCCTCCTCTCCCTCCTCCTCAAAGTCATTCCAGGCACACATGTGGTTGATGGGTAGCGCTGCCTCCCACTCTCTCATTGCAGCCAGACTCATAGCCACCGGGTCTTTCTCCTCCATTATCCCTGTAGCCCGGTGGCAAAAAGTGCGTGGAACAGGCATTCGTGCATGAGTCCAGCACCTGGCTGAGGTAGCTGGCCTCGCCCTGACCACCTCCACTTCATAGATCCTTGAGGCAAGCATGCACAAGCTGCGGTGAGGCAGCTCCGCCTACGCCTCTGCTCGGCTCTGGCTACAGTCCAAATCTGGTGTGGAGCATGTGCCACTAGTACCACGGGACACTGAGTGGTGCGTGTGTGTTTAAGTTCATCTTGTTGCTGTAAGTGGAGGTCAAAATTGTAACACCCGAAAATTTCAAAATTTAAAATGAATGGGTTTATATTAGAATTTCATCATGTCTTTGCATTTGATTGGAAATTTTGATTTCAAAAATATGCTAGTGCAGCGTTGGAAATTTTGAAAACTAAATAAAAGTGTAAAAGAAAAGAAAATAGAAAGAAAGAGAAAACAGTAAAACCCTTTTGGGCCGAGAACCTTGGCAGTGGCCCAACTTCCCTTCCCCCTCCCCTTTTCTTTCCCACCGGCCCAAGGCCCAGTCGCACCCCCCTCTCCTTCCTCTCTTGCTCTCACTGCACACAGGCCCCGCCCGTCAGCTCCTTCCCCCTCCTCCCGCAGCGCGCACGACCGAGCGCCCGAAATTGTTGCCTCAGTTTCAAACCGACAATAATCCTCCTCTCAATGCCGGAATGAAGAGTCCTCAAGGGGGATAACATTTCATCCTTCGCTGGCCCGCCTCCCCTAGAAATTCCACCCGTGTGCCTCCATTTTTTCCCCTCTCCGAGCTCCAAACCCTAGCCGTCGGTGCTCAAGGTTTGTCGTTGACGACTCCGTTTTGCTCACCCTTTCTTCTCTCTCTTTGCCTAACGCGTGCGCCATGCTCCTAGGAACCCGTCGGGCTAGTTCTTTCGTAGTTTTGGAGGCCGCGCTGACGTTTTCGACGAGAACTGAGGACCTCCACCAAGCTCCCTCATCGCCGACGTCGTTCAAAGCTTTTTCGAGCCTTGCAAAGACCCTCGGTGAACGCGACATGTCACTCTTCTTCGTTTGTTGTAGAGAACATGAAGATTAGGCGTAAGTTGGCCGTTTTGGCCATCGCCAGCGAGACCCGTTGCTGCCGTGTGCCGCCGCGCGCCAGCTCGCGTCGTCCGTTGGCAATGTGGCCCATCCTCAGCTATCGATTTGAGGCCTACGATCGTGTTTGTATCATGTGTACCCTTTCATTTATTTAAAATCGGAGCCCCATGCTTTAGATCCTACGACCACAGTTTAAAACCTGCATACCCCTTCACCATTTTGCACATAAGCCCTTGCGCCTTAACAAGTATTCATAGATATGTCGTGGATTCTACGAAATCACCCCTGTCCTTCATAATATTTTTGTCAACACAGTTAAAACAGTTAAATATTGCATTTTAGCCACTGTTTACACAAATATTTATGTTTTTAGCCTCTGTAAATTTATACAATAGCTTTTGAATATGTTATAAAAAAATTTAGGCTCTGATCTTGATCTTTTTTACATAAAGGACAAAGTATTATTAAATATTTACATAAAGCTACATGCTTACCCATTTTTTATCAATCGCCCTAGGTTACTATGTTATAATATTTTATTTCTGTTTCTTTCAAAATATATATTTAAGTTGCTATTCTTACTAAAAATTATATTTTAATTATATTTTTATTTAGGAAGTTGCAGGAAATACACATTAGGCTCAAAAAAGAAGATAATGCTATAAATTTTTAGTAAACACGCCTGACCCCTAAAATTCCAACTTTAATCCATTCCATTAAATAAATTATGATTATGTAAATGTTAATGGCGATGTAATTGCGTAGGTTTTCTTTTATGATAGCTTGTTTGTGATGTTGCCTATGTTTTCTTGTTTCTTATTATGTGTTGTTATTTTTCTTCCGCGTGCGAAGGTGTAAATAGAGTCGGTTCCCGAGCTGGCATATAACCTTCAGGACTATTACTTTGACAAACCACACTTCGACGGAGGCAAGTGTCCTTGACCATGTTACACCCATTTTACTAAGTTTTAGTTAGCTGCATGCTTAATAATTTGAATCCTAATTTATTTACCCTTCCACATAATTCATTGTCACCGGGTTGTATTGAGTGGATTTTACTATTATTGTTTCGCTTAGCCATGCTTAGTATTGGGAGAGAAAGTCTATACACATGTTATATTCTTAATTGTCATGATTATCTATGATGCTATGGAAAATGATTCGTAGTGACTAGGAATGCGGTAGGTTGGTTTGAATGGTATGGTGCACTATGCATGAGAACGGGATTGGGGTATGAACCTTGCCGGATTCTAAGGATTGTTTTATGTAGAGTCACTATGCTATACAGTATCGCCGCAAGACTGAGAATGAGGCAGCTTGGTCAATTAATTAGGCCTCTCCTGGTGTAGTACTAGTAGTTGGAAAGGGCGGGGAATTGGTTCAGGGGTACTGCCTTGGGATCCGCATGGATCAAGAGGAGGCTTCTCCTAGCGGAGGAAAAACAGACTCTAGGAACCGAAGAGGTGAAACTTCGGAGGACTAGTACGAGTCAGGAGGACCATTATAATCACCTCGTATTGATCTCCTGGCCACACACCTAAAAAAGTGTGTAAGGTGACCGACGGGTCATGGGTGTCGGGGAGGTTGGAAAACTCCACCTGGCAACAGACGATGAAATCATGACTTGTGGGTAAAGGATACATTCTCTATAGAGATTGGAAAACTGTCATGACAGTCGTGCTCACAGAGAAGAGCGGATTGTGTCGAATTCATAATTAGTCAATGGATGGAAATGGTAGTTTGGTTGGTTGGGATATGGTTGGGTTCAATCACCTAGTAGTAGGTGCTAATGAAAACTAAGGATAGGATGTAGTGCTATAGTGGTTAACGCATATTTAGCCTTCCTTCTAAAAGCTTGCATGTCATCTCTTTCCCCACTTGCTGAGTACCGTTAGTACTCAAACTTGCTTGTTGCTTATCTTTCCCCATTCTACCATGGTGAAGAAGTGGAGAACAAGGACTTCTTCGTTGATCAAAACGAGGCATTCTAGGCTACTGCAACCCTTAGGCAACGCTTGTTCATGGTGCACCACTAACTTACTTTTCCACTGCTTTGCTTTGTAATTTCTATTGTAGACCTACGAGTCATTTTTGTAAGACATTTATGTACTCGAACACGGCTTGTAATAAATGTTGCAACACTTTCCTCTACACATGTATGATGTGAACCGATCCTGGCATACATGTGGATATCATCCGGTTGTCTCATTGGGACTGGGTGTGACAAGAGTGATATCAGAGCTGTGTTGCCCGTAGGATGCAAGTCTAGGTAGAAAAGGACGACTTAAGGACCCTTCAATTTTCTAAAAACTATTTTTTAAAATCGCTTTGTATTTCCTATGTCACTTGTTTTATTTACTCCTTTATTATTTTGTTTTGTTACTGACACTCTTCTATTTCAAAATTTGTATATGGCCCACTGCAAGAGGACTGCCTGTATGTCGACCGGAGGTTGTGTGCCCCATCGTAGACTGGCCCGCCGGTCTCCACTCAGTGACCCCCGTCGCTTAGTTGTGACCCGTTCCATCAGTAGGGCAGCAAGGTGCCCGCGTCTTCGACTTTGAGCTGTGCACGTGCTGCTAGCTACCGATGCAGAGGCTCTCACTCTCCTACCACACCTCTAGGGTGTAGTGCCCGGGCAGAGATGAGTGGTCCTCCAAGATTTTTGTCTACTACGACGATGAGCTACTGAAGATCCAACGCAGCAAAGCGTGGAGGAGCACCTGCCAGTACGAGGAACAGGATGCAAGTTGGGAGGTAGTCACTTACTGAAGCCACGCCTACCGCTTCAGGTTGTAGGGCTCTGTTCACGCCTTCACTCTGCAACGTCCGAGTGGCACCGCTGACTTTGTTACCAGGCTTGTTGAGAGACCCCTTGACCTTCCACAATCACACTAGGCTGTTGTTGACGTAGCCCACCTCAGTGCCTGTCTTCGAAGGGTTCAGCAGGAGATCCAGGACGCTCGTGACCTCGCCCAACGTCATGAGCAGATGATTAGGAGGTACCGTAGCATCATGGACGAGATGCATCAGACACGTCGACTTGGACCTCGGACTCCCTAGATCGTCGTGAGGGCCAGTGTCGGCAGAGGTCACCTTCACCTGAGGAGTCTATAGACGAGGAGCTACCCTCTGAGGAGCCACCCACTGCACATATGCTAGCTTCTGCACCACCACTTAGCGGCGCATCCATCGGGAGCAACCCCAAGGACAACGATGAGGACCCCGATGATGACCCGAAGGAGGGCCCAATGGACAAGGAGTAGGCCCTGACTTTCACGCACGGCTCAAGGATAAGCACACCTCTAGCAATTGAATGAGAATGAGTAGATGTTTATCATGTGACCTTGAGTTGTGTTGCTTTCTTTCGTGTTTTCTTTTTGGTATGCTTTGTAAGTTGTGGAACACCTCGACAAATTTTCCTCAACCTCATATTTTTGATACTTTCTTGGATGGAGTGAGCTATTAATGAAAGAACCTTTCTATTATTCTCATGTATGTGGTGATTTGCATATAGTAAAAGGATCATATAGTAGTCTTTCCCATATCTCTATCTTTTAGTTCCTAAGACTATATTTGCTTCGAAATTCAGATGGCCGACAGGGGAAGAGGCCGTGGACGTGTTGTGCCACTTGGAAACAACGAAGCACCAGCAATGAACCACATGCAATAGATGATGGCCATGCATATGGAGATGATGCAGAACTTGACACAAGTTGTGGCCAATATGCAACAAGCCCAGTAAGCCCCTCCACCACCACCACCACCTCATCCACACCCACAACAAGCACCAAGACCCAGGACATACTTGAGGGTTTTTCTAAACACCCAGCCCCCAACCTTTGCATGTGTTGTAGATCCCATTGGTGCTGAAGATTAGTTGAAATTCATCGAGAACAAGCTGAGGATAATACGGTGTGAAGGACGAGATAGAGTTTTGCTGGCATCTCATCAACTCACTAGATTAGCAACTGACTGGTGGACTGCATACACAGCAGCTCATGAGGATCCAGAGAACATCACTTGGCTGGTGTAACACGCTCATTTTCATCCATCATGCAATGCATACATTCTAATAAATGTTTAAAATTTAGTAACATTAAAAGGAACAAGTTTAAAATGAATTAGAAACAAAACTGCACTTAAGAATTTTGGGAAGTGCGGACTAGTCCGATTTTGGTGCGAACTAGTACGATTTCTCTCTGACTTCAAACAGACTTGTCTGGTCTTGTGCGGACTAGTCCGGTGTTCCAAGAATCCTTGAAAATTTGCTAAGTCCCTGGACTTGTCCGGACTACTCCGGTGTTCCAGCGGACTTGTCCGTTTTTCCCTCTGACTCAAGTTGGACTTGTCCGATTTTTTGCAAGACTTGTCTGTCTCTCCCCTCTGGATAAGTTCGGACTTGTCCGATGTCCGGTCCGGACTTGTCCGATTTCTCTCTATCCAAATTCTGACTAGTCCGGTCCTTTTCAGACTTGTCCGATAAATCACGACTCCGAGTTGATCTTTTGTCTCATGACTTTTTCTTGGGATTTATGTTAAGTGGGCCTAGGAACGTCGTACCCAACTCTTTTAGAGCCCTTGTGGGACTCCAAACCGGCCTCTACTCATCTCAAACTCGAAATCCATCTAACCCTAGCCTCCACCTCTATATAAACAAGCCCAGCCCTTGGCTTGACATCTATTTGCCACTTTTCCATCCCACCCAAATCCTAGCTCGTGATTAGTTGCCACCAAGGAGGGAGAAAGAGATCTAGAACAAGAAGAAGAATAGGAGGAAACGAAAGAGGATCAAGATCTCCATCAAGTTTTCGTTCTCCATCGCCAATTCACCATCAAGTTCTCCATCAACCCTAGATCGTCAAGATCCAATTGTTGCCTCCAAGATCCTTGATTCATTGGAGTCATAAACACCTGGTATACCTTCTACTTCCTTTTACTTATGTGAATTCAACCCCAAATCTCCAAATTCACATCGATCTAGAAAACCCTAATCTGTTGTTCCTGCGTAGTGCGGACTAGTCCGACCTCCTGCGGATTTGTCCGATTTTGCAATCTAGTTCCTGTTGAATTAATTCTAAATTAGATCTAACCAAATAAAACCTGTATAAACTTGTTAAAAGCTATTAGAACTAGTTGGTGAACATTAAAAGAAAGTTCCCCAACTATTAGAACAAGTTCCACCTTGCATTTGCATTAATCATGCATGTCACATCATATTGAGTAATATTTCTGCACTCTTTGATTATAATTCTTGTCTTGTATGTTTATTGCGCAGATTAGACGGATTTGCACTAGAGAGTGTTGTGGAGGATCTTCAGCACCAAGAGTTTAAAGGCTTTGACCCGATCCAATCCCAAGAGCAAGGAAAGTGTCCTTGAAGCATATTGATCTAGTTTTTAAAATAAATGTTTTGTTTGCAAATAGAATGCTTGTGTCAATTTGATGGGAGATCCTACAATAGGAAGTTTACTAGAATAGTTTAACCACCCTTGTCACCTGGAATTCATGGTAGAGAGTGGGGATGGGTTTTTTACCTTTTTGCTTCGCTTAATTATTTGGGATGGGAAGACAACTATACCACTTTACTTAATTATGCATTTATGAGATTATGATTAATATGAACTGGTTAATATGATATGGTTTTGGGTGATCTAAGCAAGCATGGTATGTGGATGGGTTGGATGTCATGGCGGTTTTGCTTGCTTTAGATCTAAGGACCGATTCATTGAGCGATCATCCAGGATTTATAGTGCCACCACGGGGCCAAGTATTGGTGCGGCGTAGCTGATTAATTAGGGCTTTGCCTGTGCTATTTGGACCATTAAGGATGCTCGGGGAAGGGGTAGTCGGATTGGGTTTGATGATGGTTGGTGGGACTACCCTGGGATCCGAATGGATCAAGAGGGGGCCCTTGGTTGAAGATGTGCACAGTTGGAGGCATCGCCACCGGTGAAACCTCAGTGGGGTCTAAATAGGCTAGTAATCCTTTTGTAAAAGATATTTTGTGATCTATTGTCTACACAACGACGGAAGTGTGAGACAGCATAACAGAGGTTCTAGTCATCGAAAGGTGATGAAATCACAAATATGTGGGTAAAGTGGTACAAACTCTGCAGAGTCTAATAAAACTATCATGATAGTAGTGCTACTGGTCAATAGCAACCTGGACGCTCACATGATTAGAGAAAACTTGGTATTGGGATGGTTTGGTACTGGTTATGGTTGGTAATATGGTTATGGCTGGATATAGATTAAATTCTGATATTGATTATGGTTATTGGTGATGGTGACTGGTATATGGATGATGGATATTGAAGTATGGACTGGTATTATGATAATTATATGGTGTATGATAGGTTTATTTCACATACGAATAACATATATTGATTTTCAAATGTTTTAATGTACTTTTCAGCACATAACCATTATTATATTCGTCATTTGAATCAGCTACATGTCATACTTTCCACACTTGCTGAGGATGACATGTACTCACCCTTGCAATCCCACACAACCAGTTGCAGGTCAGGATTGGGAGTTTAACAACGATAATGCAGAGTTCTAGGATGTGTCTGCCGTCAGCTTTGCCTGTGGTGATGATTGGAGCCGCGCTATCCCTTTTCCTTAGTTGCTTAATTAGTTTATTCCCGCTGTATTAGTTCAAACTTGTCATTAATATTCATTAGTGCTTGTACTCGAGGATATTATGAATTGTGTAATAAAAGTGGTTAATTAATCTTGTTCTGTGGTAATTTTCTGTATATCCTTTTGTGATTTCACTCGTGTATGTGTGATGAACGTCCTGGGCACACATATGCGTTCACTTGGTTCATTTTCGGAACCGGGTGTCACGAATTGATATCGGAGCCATAGGTTGACCGTATGATGCAGCCTAGATAGAATGGACACTTTAGGGCACATAGGAACACTCAGGAATCGATGTGTTTTTGCTTGGTGTGCTGTTTGCTATATATTGTTTGCTTGTGTGCTTAATAGAGGATTTTGGGATGCTTTAGCATTGCCATGTCCACGTAGGCTAGTGTAGCTAGTTGTTTAGTTTCATATCCCTTGATGCATATAGTTGGGGATTCGTTCTATCTCTCTTTTTTATCTCGCTCAACCTCTACTTCAATATAAGAAGGACACAACTAGAAGATTCACCATTTTTGAGGAAGCTATATGGAGAGATGAGGACGAAGATAGTATGCCCAAGATTAAGCCTTAAAATAAGGGGGGTAGAATTCCTCGCCAACCTTATTGATTTGGATTCACAAGGATTGGATACAAGAGGAAGTTCTTGGCTTGGAAGTTGACCGACGAGGATGTCGGTGTTCTAAGGGGGGGGAGGATTGTGACATCATACTTGGAATGGATTGGCTACAGAAGCACAATGAAGCAATTCAGTGTGTCAACAAGACCGTGAAACTGACAATGATGAGGGAGTCAACTTTGAAATTAATGCGTCACAATAAAACATCAAAGGACATAACGCTACATATTCAGCCATGTGTTCAACAACCCAGCTTTGTGCGATGTGTGCCAACGAGTCAAGGCGGAACATCAAAGGCCAGCTGGATTATTGCAACCATTGAAGATTCCGGAATGGAAGTGGGAAGAAATCATCATAGACTTTATAGGTGGTTTACCGCGTACTCAGTCCGTTTATGACTCAATTTGGGTAATCGTGGATCGATTGACCAAGTCAGCTCACTTTATTCCCGTCAAGACCACTTTTAACGGAGAGAAATTGGTGGAACTGTATATGGGAAGAATAGTAGGTTTGCATGGAGTTCTAAAGAAGATAGTATCGGATAGAGGTTCTCAATTTACCTCTAGGTTTTGGCAGAAATTACATGAAGCATTGGGAACAAGGTTGAATTTTAGTTCAGCATATCATCCTCAAACGGATGGACAAACTGAGAGGACCAATCAGAATTAGGAGGACATGTTAAGAGCTTGTGCTTTGAAGCATGGGAAAAATTTGGACAAGAGCTTGCCATAGGCAGAATTTTCATAAAACAATAGTTACCAAGCAAGTTTGAAGATGTCACCTTATGAAGCACTATATGGAAGGAAGTGTAAGACACCTTTATTCTGGAACGAGACAGGAGAAACTCGAGTATTTGGTCCAGATGTGTTGCAAGAAGCTGAAAAGCAAGTCCAAAAAATTCGTGAAAATTTGAGGGCTACTCAATCAAGGCAAAAAGGCTATGCAGATAATAGGAGAAGGAAACTAGACTTTGAAGTGGGAGACTTCGTTTAACTCAAGGTGTCACTCATGAGGGGTCATAAGAGGTTTAACATAAGAGGCAAGTTAGCACCTAGATATATTGGACCATTCAAGATTTTGGACAAACAAGGAGAAGTAGCATATAAGTTGGAGATGCCAGCTCATCTTTCAGACGTGCATGATGTCTTTCATGTTTCACAGCTCAAGAAGTGTTTAAGAGTACCGGAATAAGAATTTTCAATGGAAGAATTGGAACTGGAGGCAGATTTGACTTATGCCGAGGAACCAGTCAAAATCTCGAAAACCAAGGAGAGGGTCACAAGGAACAAGGTTACTCGATGGTGTAATGTTCAATGGAAGCATCATATGGAATCAGAGGCAACATGGGAGTTGGAGGATGATCTCAAGAAGGAATTTCCCTATCTCTTCTCTTCTGTGTTGAATCTCGAGGGCAAGAATCATTTTAAGGGGGGTAGGTTTGTAACACCCTCATTTTCATCCATCATGCAATGCATACATTCTAATACATGTTTAAAATTTAGTAACATTAAAGGGAACTAGTTTAAAATGAATTAGAAACAAAACCACACTTAAGAATTCTGGGAAGTGCGGACCAGTCCGATTTTTGTGCAGAATAGTCCGATCTCTCTCTGACTTCAAACGGACTTGACTGATTTGCTACGGACCAGTCTGTTTTTCCCTCTGGACACTTTTGTACTTGTCCGGTCTAGTGCGGACTGGTCCGGTTGTCGGTACCCTGGGTACCGTATACCCCTCGAGATTGCAAAGATCTCAAGGAAATGTCATCTACTTGATTTGAAGACCTTCGAAGGCCCACATGTCAGACATAACCGGACCCGCTTTCCCAACATGGTTAGTCCCAGGGTCGCCACGTGTACCATCAAACCGGAGCTACCGCCCACAAGGGGGAAGCTCCGGGCTATGTACCATAACGGCACCCCCGGACCTAACCCCAGACCGAGGGAAGCTCCACAACTGACATGTGTCTGGTGGCACTGGACCTATATGTTCCTCACAGTATGCTCCGGAGCTGCCACGTGTTCAACCGTCGGATCTTCAGCCTCAAACCTCCGGTAGACTCCACAAAGGCTCCGGATCTTCAAAGGGGAATCAAGGACTTCAAGACCTGATTAAGTGTCATTAATACTATGTTAATGACACACGATCGGACGACCCTTAATACCAGTAACGGCGCTGTCAAGGCCCGTAACTAGATCATTAAGGGTAATTAAGTGCATCAAATGTGTATCAATATTAGTAGCCGCCGGGGCCACATGTCGGGCCAGGCCAACTTGTAACGGTCTGTCCTTGTACTATAAAAGGACAGGCTGATGATACATAGAGGGCTCTCTGATCTGATCTACTCTGATCTTATCTGGTCTAATTGACTCACACGCGCACTCAACTCATGTCACCTGAGTTGAGTTCATACATCCAATACAACACCAACACACCCTGTGGAGTAGGGTATTACGCTCAGGCGGCCCAAACCATGTAAATATTTGTGTCTCCTGTGTCATTTTACATTTCACCTTCTTGAATCTCTGCACGCCCACAACAAACTTCAAACTCCGCAAACACTTTTAGTAGTGTCGGGAGATCTGCCGGATCAAAACCACCGACAGTTGGCGCGCCAGGTAGGGGGGTGCCTGAGATTTCAAGAATGGTGAACTCAGCTGCTGAATCATCCAATGGTCATCCCGCTGTTCAAGCTGCTGGGGGCAATCCCTCCAATATGCAGCCACCAGCAGGAACCTCAGTTCCAGCAGGAGTCACACTTCCACCACCGCCGCCTCCACCAGCAAATCAAGCTGGGCATCGCGATGGTGCACTGGCGTCAATCACTGCGTCGGCGAATCATGACAACCCGGAACACACGCTCCATGCAGCACGTGCTCTCCTTCAGCGCCCACCACCTCCGGATGCATCTGGGGATGCAATGGAGCAGTGGAGGGCCGATGTGGAACACTTGGTTGCAGCAGCAGCCGACCGTATCAGTAATCAGGGTCCTCCTCCTTTAGGACGGGCCCTGTCGTAGTGACGGACCTTGTCTGGCAGACATGGTCCACACGTTTCCAACAACAGGAGACGTGCTGGGTCACAGCAAGTGATGTCATTGCCCTCCGGGGCGCGACGCACTCACACGGTATCAAGGCTTTCAACTCATGACCTCCGGGCGGAGCTTGATCGCCGATACCGTCAACAAGACGGCCGAGTCCATATCGAGCGTGCTCGTGAAAGACGAGAAGCTCAGGACATTCCTGCTCCTGAAGGAGTAGGAGGAGGCTGTTCAGCCCTGGCCATGCATCTGCGTATGGTCAGGTGGCCACAGAAATTCCGGCCTCACCTGCCGGAGAAGTTTGACGGGACCGTTAATCCAGTCGAATTTCTTCAGATTTACTCCACTGCTATCCTGGCAGCTGAAGGAAATGAGGCCGTAATGGCCAACTATTTTCCAGTGGCTTTAACTGGGACCGCCCGGTCCTGGTTTATGAGCCTTCCACCCAACTCCATCGATAGTTGGGAGGAGTTGTGCCGACAGTTCACCGCCAACTTTGGGAGTTCATACACCCGACCAGGCACCGAATTGGACCTTTTTACAGCCGTGCAAAAAGGGGGAGAATCCCTGCGATCATTCATCCAGAGATTCTCTCAGGTACGAAACACTATCCCTTCTATCTCTAGCACTTCTGTCATTGTGGCATTTAGACAGGGCGTACGGGATAAGAAGATGTTGGAGAAACTGGCGATCAAGGAGATCACCAGTGTCACGGAACTCTTCAGCTTGGCTGACAAATGTGCCAGAGCTGCGGAGGGCCGTGAAATGCACTCCAAACCACCTCCGAAGGATCGCAAGAAATCCTCCAAAGGCATAGCCACTAACTCTGGGAGTGGCAAAAAGAAGAAAAATACCAACGGCAAGAAGAAGCCGTTGGCCGGCGCATCTAATGCTGCAGCTCCTGCAGCTCCCGGTGGCCAGGGGCCATGCCCCAAGAAGCGACCTCGATTATCTTCTGAAGACGGTGGCAAACCCAAGGTGTGGTGTCCAATTCATAAGATGGACAGCCACAGTTTGGAAGACTGCCAGGATGTCCAAAACCTTGTCAAGCGCTACAACAAGCGCCGGGAAGAAGTTCCTTTCCAACATAGGGAAGGAAAACAAAAATTTGACGAAGCTCTGGATGAAGAGGAGTTAGGTTTTCAGGATCCTAAAAAGGTCCTGAAGGCCGTCTACAGCTCCATCGACGATGATTCTGACATCTCTGACAACGAGCGTCGGAAGACCATGAACACCATTTTTGGGATATCATGGGACATCACCTCCCGCCGCGTCCTAAAGACAATGCGTCGGGACATGGCCGCTGTAGCTCCTACAGCCAAGGCGGAGCCTCATCGGAAGTGGATGGACACAACCATCACTTTTGATGCTTCGGACTGCCCTCGAAGTATGGTTGGAGCAGGCTAGTTACATTTGATGGTATCTCCTACCATCAATAACATTCAGCTCCACCATGTTATGGTAGACGGAGGTTCGGGTTTGAACCTCATAAGCTTCGAAGCTTTTACCAAGCTTCAGCTCCGACCTTCGGATCTTCACCCCTCCCGACCTTTCTCCAGAGTAGGTCCGGGAGCCATTACCCCACTCGGTGCTATTACTCTCTCCGTTACCTTTAAGACCCGAGAGGAGTATCGCACTGAGAAGTTGGTCTTTGACGTTGCTCAGATAAACTTACCTTTCAACACCATCTTGGGTAGGCCTGCCTTGTACAAATTCATGGCAGCTGCTCATTATGGCTAGCTGGTGTTAAAGATGCCAACACCAGTAGGCGTTCTCCAGATCCGCGGAGATCGCACTGCCGAAGTAACCACTCTGGAAGAACTTCATGCGCTTACTACGGCACAAGAGGAGGACTCCAGGCAGGAGCAAGCTCCAAAACCCCCGAGCATTCATCAACGAGGCTCGACTTCTGCACCTCGTGTGCAGCCAAGCGGCGACACCGACATTCCCGTCAAACTCGTCCAAATCGGTTCCGATGCCGCTCAGACCACCTGTATATCGGGGGGACTAAATGACAAATAGGAACTCGCGCTCATCGCTTTCATCCGGGCTAATGCCGATGTGTTTGCCTGACAACCGTCACAAATGCTTGGGATCCCCAGGGAAGTGATTGAGCACAATCTGAAGATCTACCCTAACGCCCGGCCCGTGAATCAGAAGCCTCGGAAGCAACCCGTGGAGTGACAGAACTTCATTCGACAAGAAGTGAAGAAGTTGCTCGAAGATAGATTCATCCGAGAAGTCTTCCATCCAAAATGGCTGGCAAACCCAGTCGTTGTGCCCAAGGCCGGCGGGAAGCTTCGGATGTGTATTGACTACACTACACTAAATAAGGCGTGTCCAAAAGATCCATTCCCACTACCTAGAATAGATCAGATAGTGGATTCCACCTCCGGGTGTGAATTACTGTGTTTCCTAGACGCATATTCTGGGTATCATCAAATCAGAATGTCTAGGGAAGATGAAGAGCATACCTCTTTCATCACAGTAGATGGATTGTACTGTTATACAGCCATGCCATTTGGTCTCAAGAATGCAGATTCAACCTTTGTACGAGCTATGTACAAAACTTTTGAAGAACTCATTAGAGACATAGTGGAAGTGTACGTCGATGACATCGTGGTCAAGGTCAAGAACAAGTAGTCACTCCTTGACACCTTACAGGCTGTCTTCGACAAGCTGCGGGTCACCCGCACAAAGCTAAACCCAGACAAGTGTGTCTTCGGGGTTAGCTCCGGAAAACTTTTTGGTTTCCTGGTAAATCACCGGGGCATAGAGGCTAATCTGGCGAAGATCAAAGCCATTGAAGACATGCGGCCACCAGCTCGCATCAAGGATGTCCAAATGCTGACTGGATGTCTAGCAGCCTTCAGCCGGTTCATTTCAAGACTGGCGGAACGGGCACTTCCCTTCTTCAAGTTATTGAGGAAGTCCAGACCATTCCAATGGTCTGAAGAAGCAGAAAAGGCATTCCAGGAGATAAAACAGTTCCTCACCACCCAACCAACTCTGGTAGCTCCAAACCCTGGTGAGCCTTTGCTGCTCTATATTTCAGCAACTGACGAAGTCATCAGTATGGTCCTTGTTGCGAAGAGATCAGAACCATCCCATGCTCAGGAATCCAGACCCCTCTGGGAGGGTCCGGAGGTTCCTAAAAGCGAGTCTGGGTCCCCGTTCCCAGAGTTGAGTCCACAAGAGGTTACATCAGAAGACCCCGACCCCTCCGGGAGGGTTCAGGTCTCTTCTGAAGAAGCTCCGGGTCCCTCCAGCAAGGACCCGGAGGTCCTCGAAGAAGGTCCGGATCCCTCCGGGAGGATCCGGGTCAATGAAGAGAAAGCTCCGGGCCCCTCCGGGAGGGTTCGGACCATCCAGCGCCCAGTATACTTCATCAGTGAAGTACATCATGACGCCAAGACTCGATACCTAGAGGTGCATAAGCTGCTCTATGCAGTTCTTATTGCCTCCAGGAAGCTTCGCCATTACTTCCAAGCTCACAAGATTTCAGTGGTGACTTCTTACCCACTTCGAGGAATCTTGCATAATCCCAATTCAACTGGGAATATTGCAAAGTGGGTAGCGCAATTGGCCGAATTCGATCTCGAATTCATTCCAAGACAAGCAATCAAGAGTCAAGCATTGGCAGATTTTGTGGCAGAATGGACTCCTTCTACACCAAAGGTTGGGGGCCCCAATGAGCAGAAGCCGGAACACAAGGCTCCGATCTTGACCGAGCCTCACTAGACCCTCTACATTGACAGCTCCATGCAAAAACAGGGGGCAGGAGCTGGAATCCTTCTCCTCACACCAACCGGGGAGAAGGTAAAATACATGGTACACCTTGACTTCAAGGCGACCAACAACATGGCGGAGTACGAAGTACTCATCTACGGACTAAAGGTGGCACTGTCATATGGTGTCAAGCAGCTGCTGGTCAAGGGAGATTCACAGCTCATCATTAAACAAGTGAAGGGTGAATGCTCCTGCAACAATCTCCAGCTAGCTGCTTACCTCCTTGAAGTCCAGAGGCTTCAGAAGGACTTCGAAGTCCTAGACCTCCACCACGTCCAGCGATTCCACAACGCTGAAGCCGACGAACTCTCGACGAAAGCGTCAACCGGAGCTCCAGCTCCTGACGGAACTTTTGTCCGGAGGTTGTCAAAACCCACAGCTCAGCCTGCCAAACTGAGCGAAGGCGGCGAGATCAGCATCCCGAAGCTGACGGTTCCGATGGCCCTGTTACCATGGCAGCCATCAAGGGTCGTAGGTGCTGCCGGAAGCTCCGAGCAACCCAGCGCGCAAGACTCAAATGCTCAAGTTAGCTTCGATGCATGGATCTCGGAGATCCGGAGCTACTTGCAAGATAACATCCTTCCTGATGATGATGTATCCGCTGACCGGATAGAAAGATTGGCTAAAAGATACACGTTGGTAGAAGGGGATCTCTACTGGTGCAGTGCCAACGACGTCCTAATGCGGTGCATCACAAGGGAAGAAGGCTGCAAGCTCCTCGCAGAAATCCATGGAGGCGAGTTTGGGAACCACGCGTCTTCCCGCACGCTGGTCGGTAAAGCCTTCCGGCATGGCTTCTACTGGCCTACAACACTTCAGGATGCAACTGAGCTGGTGAAGAAATGCGAAGCATGCCAATTTCATGCAAAGCAAATTCACACATCGGCTCAGCCTCTACAAATGATACCTCCTACATGGCCCTTCGCTGTGTGGGGGATGGACATATTGGGACCTTTCCCAAGAGCCGTCGGAGGTTACAAGTTCTTGTATGTCGCCATTGACAAGTTCACCAAGTGGCTGGAATCAACTCTAGTTGTGACAATAAACAAGCAATCTGCTATCAACTTTTTGCAGTCCATTATATGCAGATTTGGAGTCCCAAACAAAATCATTACTAATAACAGGACCCAATTCACAAGCTCTGCATTTCAAGGATATTGCAAAGACCTCGGCATTCAAGTTTGCTACGCCTCCGTAGCTCACCCAGCAAGCAATGGGCAGGCCGAGAGAGCAAATGCTGAAATCCTGAAAGGACTCAAAACGCGCACCTATGAGCGCTTGAAAAAACATGAAGCCAACTGGATTGAAGAGCTTCCGCCCACTCTATGGGCCAACAGGACAACTCCAAACCGGTCAACTGGAGAGACACCCTTCTTCCTGGTGTACGGAGCTGAAGCAATCCTTCCTCCGGAAATCACCATGGGGTCACTCCGGGTCCGGACCTTCGACAAAGCCACACAGGACCAGCTCCAGCGTGAAGACCTAGACCTCCTTCAGGAGGGAAGGTGCCAAGCAGCTGTTCGGAATGCCCGATACCGCCAAGCCCTTCGGCGCTATCAACAGCGGCATGTACACAACCGATAGCTCGAAGAAGGCGATCTGGTGCTACGGAGAATACAATCCAGAGAAGGGTTAAACAAACTCTCCCCCAACTGGGGGGGACCCTTCCGAGTGATTAAAGTATCCCGTCCCAGAAGCGTTCACTTGGCTACCGAGGATGGGACACCTCTCCCAAATCCTTGGAATATTGAGCACCTCCGTAAGTTCTACACTTAATATCACGGAGGTGAGTCTGTAGTAACTTGAGGTGTATGTTATAGAGTCATTGTACAGAGTCGGGTAGTTCCTCCGGGAGAACAGCCGGACCTTTCCCGAAAGGTTCGCAAAGTTCATGCAACACTTGTCACAGTCTCAGAACTAAAAGTATGGCTAGCTACCCTGGGTCAAACAAGAAATGAAACACGCTTAGCCTCGTTCTGTACCCTAAGAGTGTACTTGTTTCCACTGTACCCCGGACCTATAATGAAAGACATCTTCATGTGAAACAGACTCCACGTGCTTTTATTTTGTACAGGCTCAACATTTTTTATTTTTCTCTTTATTGTCTATAACAAAGTTGTGCAATTCTTAAGAAATTTTAGTTCGACCAGTTCATGTACAATTCGAGCTATATTGTCAATTCTTTTGGATTCAAATATTGTTCATGGCCCACTCGCCTGAATGCCGCCAAGCCAATCTAGGGCCGGAGTGTGCTATCGACTTAGCCTAGTCAAGCACCCTAAGTACGCCACTCTACCTACACCCCAACAGGCTGAAGTAAGGCGGGTCCAAGTACAATTGGATCCGGAAGAAAGAAGGCAACACATTCGGTTGTATTCAGAATTGTGTTCGACCTAAAACTTTCTTGGGAATCGTAAGCCGCGATGAAGTTATAGGCAAGGAGCGAATTTTACTATTTTTCTTGGCTTCAGTGTGCAGGAAAAATAAAGAATCCACGTTGATGGAGAAAATCCAGAGCTAACAAAGCTCCGACTCCCCCTAGGTGGCTTGTGATTGATGTTAAACATTGAAAACAAGCATTACCGGAGCAACCAAGCTCCAGCAAAGCTAGGGGGACCAGCCGTCGATGCAGAATAAAAGATGGTGAGAAGACCCCACAAGCAGAGTCTGCTGCCAACAAGCTACGCATTGGCAAAGGTCACTGCCGGAGCTACTAAGCTCCGACACCCCGGAGGGCTAACCATCGATGCTCTACGCGTTGATAGGGACTATTACCGGAGCTACTAAGCTCCGACGATAGTCAATGCCAGAGCTTCTGAGCTCCGACAACCTCAGGGGGCCTTCACTATCGAAGACTTCAGACCTACACTCTACAAGTTCGAAGCAAACGAGTCTTCAACAAAACACAATATCCTCTTGGTACATGTTCACAATCAAATTGTGTACATCTACCAGGGGGCCAAGTGAAGACAGAAGTGTTATAGACAAAAAATGAAATTTATTAACAAATTGTGGATTTCATTCATCTGGAGACAAGGGATTACAAAATTGGGGAAGAAAAAGATAGAATACAAGTGGGAGCTACAGAGATGGTCCTAGACCCTATGGAAGAACAGGAAGACCTTCTGAGCAACCTCCGACACGTTGGCTCGGGTGGCTTCACCTTCTCCTTCGATGGGACCTTCAAGCACCGGGTCAAGAGGAAATTGGGGATCCCAGCTGGTGTAGCACGTCAGCACATACTCTGCGATGTTCTTCGCCAGGGACTGCCCCTCAACCTCCAACTGGTCCGCGATGACGTCACCCACCTTGGAGAGTTTGCCACCCGCCGAGCTCAACGCTTGCAACACCAGGTCCGGCTCCAGCTCCGAATCATCCAGACGCACAGGACTGAAGCCCATTAGTGTCAGCGCGTCGTTGGCTTTGCTCAGGAACTCCCAAACCTGTAGGGAGTCCGCAGTCCTCAAGCCCTTCAGTTCCTCCAAGGATCTTTTGGCCGCCGCCAGTTCAGAATTCTCACGAGCAAGGCGCTCAACCTCTTTGGCATTTTCCTGAATCTTTTCAGCAACCCGCTTCTTGAGTTTTCCGAGCTCCTCCTCCCGGAGGTGGATCTTGTTCTAGCGGTCGACCAGGTCCTTCTCCTGGCCCCTAACTTTCTTCTCCCTGGCAGCGATGGCACACTCTTGCTTGTAGAGTTCCTTCCCTCGCACTCAGGCCTTCTCCTCCTCCTCAACGCAACGCTCCTCCAATTTCTCGGCGCGTTCCTCCAGGCCCTTGTCAGCCAGAGCCACCTTTTCGGCGAGCTCCTCCTCCCTCTTCAAGACATCATCCCGCAGCTCTAGGAGTTTTTGCTCTTCGTCTTCGAGCTTCTGCTCCCTCTCGTCAAGTGCCTCCCGACGCTTGATGAGGGTAGTGTTAATGGATTCAAGCCTTTCTTGGTGATCATCTGTCACAGTATTAGTTGCCTTGGCCTGCTCATAAATGGCCCGAGACTGAGTGTCGAGGGCACGAGTCAAGCTCTCCCTATCATCCAATAATTTGCTCCAGTATTCCAGGCAGACCTTCTCCTGTTTGATCCACTCCTTGTCATCTGCCAGCCTCGACTGCGCCAGCTTGGTCTCGAAGTAGAGCCGATTACGCCACCGCCTAAGGGTTTGGTGCTCCTCTTAAAGAGCCTTGCTGTCGTGGTAGAACGCCAGCTGGACTTGACGCAGACTGGAGCAAGCATTGCCAATGGACAACGACAGGGGAATAGGGTTCGGACATGTTGGGGTCTCCTCCGCTGGTTCCAGTGGGTTCTCGCTTACAAAAATTGGGTCCCACTCCACAAGAGTGGTCGCCTGAGCCTCCACGGCACTAGGGCCATCCTTTGGGATAGCCTCAGTTGCCACCAAGGAGGGTCCCGCAGAAGAAGTTCCGATCTTTGGAAGTGGTTCCGAAGGCCCTGCCGCCAGGTCTTCATTTGCCCCCTCAGGCAGGGGGCCAGTGACTTCATCAGGGCACCCTGGCTCAGCAGCAGGCACCTCCGCCGTCATCACTTCCGGAGCAGGGGCTACTTCCGGCTCTGGCCTGGGCTCCTCCTCCGCTGGTGGCTCATGTGTTGGTGCCTCGACCAGCATGGGTTTGAGTGCTTATGCCTCCACAATGACCGGCTCAGGCGCCGGAAGGTCAACAACAACCGGCCCTGAGGCCGGAGCTTCAACCTCAACCGTCTCAGGCGCTGGAAGGTCATCAACTGCAACCGGCTCTGTAGCTGGAGCTTCAGTGGCAACCGGCTCTGAGGCTGGAGCTTTGGAGGTAGCCGGCTCAACCGCCGGGACTTCCTCAACATCTGGCTCGCTCGCCGGGACTTCAATAACCTCCGGCTCAACCGCCGGGGCTTTGACAATTTCCAGCTCTGGGGCCAAAATCACTGCTTCCTCCGGCTCAGCGGCCGAAGCTTCCAACATCTCAGCATCAAGACCCGGGGCTTCAACCTCTGGGGAAGGTGCCGCTGGTGCATCTTCTCTCCCGTGGTCCGGCGCTACAACAGGAGTCTCGGGGGATGAGTCGAGGTCCATGACCACAACAGCTGGCGTTGGAGCTGCCGCAGCTTCAGCCACCACTTGGGGCGGCACCGGGACAGGAGCAGAAGCCTCCAACCTCATAGCTTCAGCTGATGTGGCTGAGGGCGGAGCCTCACTTCTCTTCTTGGGGACGCTGCATATGATGGATGAAGAAACTTAAAAAACAGTTACTACAACAAAAAAAATTGTCTAAGGTAAAGATTAAAAATTACCTCAGAAGGATTCCGCACCAGCTTGCACGAAATCTCTTTCCCGGGCGTTCTGGACTGACCATGGTTGCCGCCAGCGTGGTAGCTCCGGAAGGCCCCCTGGAACTTGTTGCAGCCGCGGGCATTTCCTTAGTCGAGGCCCCCCTCAACCGGGAAGGAGCTGCGGACCCAGAGTCCTAAGCTGGCCCTGGCGCTGGAGTCACATGCCCGGGGCTACCACCCTGGGAAGACACTGCTGCTGGTACAGTCGCCGCAGTTGTAGAAGACATCCCCCTCCAGGGAGAAGGAGCTGCTGCAGAGGATGCAGGCCTGACGGACCTTCCGTCAGCATCCTTCAGCTTCCTCTTCTGGCTCGAGGGTTCGGCCGCCGGCTCCTTGCCCTTGCCAACGACTTCGGTCCTTGGCTTCGGGGCAGGGTCGGAGCTACCTTCAGAAGCCCCAGGGATCACCACCCTAGAAGTCGATCGTCTCTCGACGACACCCAGGTCGTCAAGCACCGGCATTGTCCATCGGAGCTCCCTGCTGAACTGTACTTCCACGTTCAGAGGGAGGAAAGTTGGTGGCAGGGTCAAGTCATCACCCGCGACGTCGATGTTGTGCTGGAACTTCTTAAGATGAAACTCCAAGGTCGCCCCCTCCATGTTGGACTTCAGCCTGGTCTCGACCCGGTGGTCGTCCATCACACTGTTGAAGGACCAAGCGAGTTTTTCTCTCCTCTTCAGCGGTGCCCACCTGTTGACCAGGAAATTGCAAAATACCGTTTCAGGAGTTAATACTCCCTCCACACAATGGCGGATCCTGGTTAGAGCAGGGTTGAAGGCATCCAACAGCACCGAAGCATCACTCCAGACTGCAGTGTCGATGTTGGGGAGTCCTTCGAACAGCTCCACCTTCTCGTGCTCCTCCACCCGGATGACTATCCAGTCTTTCTTCCAATCGTCCCACTTTCCAGAGGGAAACGACCGGAGGTACTTGAATGGGCACTTCTTGCGCTTCACAAAGTAGTAGAAGCCAAAGTACTCATCACCCCTACCGGTGGTATGGACGGTGAAGAAGGTCCGGAAATGCAGGGGGGGCGCCCACCCACATTTCATAGAAGTGGACGAAGAAAGACACTAGAAGAATGGAGTGGGGGCCAAGGTGATACAGCTACAGGCCATAGAAGTCTAGCAGTATCAAGAAAAAAGGAGGAAAAAGGTGGGATCAACCCCACCATGGCCTACGCAGAGAAGAACACCATCTCGCCGGCGTGCTCCTTCTCGAACAGGAGCTCCCCACCGGCGCGGACCAGGTGGTTGAAGAAGTCCGAGGACCACCCCATGAGGGCCCAGACCTTCTTCAGGTCACTTTCGGTCTTCAAGCGTCTCTTGCGGAGACCCAACTCCATCGCAGCACAGCGAGGCAAGGGAGGAAAAGCAAGCGCAAGTTTGGGATTTCGAGCGCAAGTTCAGATGAGAGGCGTAAAGAAACCCAGACGGTGCGTGCTTTCCTTCTTAAGTAAGCCCCCGCAACGCTTGGATGGAAACCGCAGGGAAGCCAAAGATACTATTCAAAAATTTTACCCTTCCGATGACAAGAGGGCCCGGGATCACCCCGACGATCAAGTCGAGGTTCTTACCCAGGCGAACGGTTGTCATCATGAAAGGCAGGAAGCTCGAAGGCGGTGGCCTGACAAGGCACGCGGAACCGATACGATTTTCGTATCGGGAACTGGCGACCTTCAATTGCGTGAGATCCGCACGCCAAAGATCTCATTTGCTCACCCGGGATATGCCACGCGGCAAGGATTTAACTCCAAAACTATCGCCAACGGCACATCGGAAGACCTTTGAAGACTCGGCTCAAAAGTCGAAGGACAGACCCACCTCCGGGGGAATGACTTCACCCAAGGGGTCTTTCCCAGAGGTGGGCCCAGGGTGCCACTGTCGGTACCCTGGGTACCGTATACCCCTTGAGATTGCAAAGATCTCAAGGAAATGTCATCTATTTGATTTGAAGACTTTCGAAGGCCCACATGTCAGACATAATCGGACCCGCTTTCCCAAGACGGTTAGTCCCAGTGTTGCCACGTGTACCATCAAACCGGAGCTACCGCCCACAAGGGAGAAAGCTCCGGGCTATGTACCATAACGGCAACCCCGGACCTAACCCCAGACCGAGGGAAGCTCCGGAACTGACACGTGTCTGGTGGCACCGGACCAATCTGTTCCCCACAGTATGCTTCAGAGCTGCCACGTGTTCAACCATCGAATCTTCAGCCTCAAACCTCCGGTAGTCTCCACAACAGCTCCGGATCTTCAAAGGAGAATCAAGGACTTCAAGACCCGAATAAGTGTCATTAATACTATGTTAATGACACACGATCGGACGACCCTTAATACCAGTAGCGGCGCTGTCAAAGCCCGTAACTCGATCATTAAGGGTAATTAAGCGCATCAAATGTGTATCAATATTAGTAGCCGCTGGGGCCACATGTCGGGCCAGGCCAACTCGTAACGGCCTGTCCTTGTACTATAAAAGGACAGGCTGACGATATATAGAGGGCTCTCTGATCTGATCTGCTCTGATCTGATCTGGTCTAATCGGCTCACACGCGCACTCAACTCACGTCACCTGAGTTGAGTTCATACATCCAATACAACACCAACACACCCCGTGGAGTAGGGTATTACGCTCAGGCGGCCCGAACCACGTAAATCTTTGTGTCTCCTGTGTCATTTTATATTTCACCTTCTTGAATCTCTGCGCGCCCACACCGAACTTCAAACTCCGCAAACACTTTTAGTAGTGTTGGGAGATCTGCCGGATCAAAACCACCGACACCGGTGTTCCAAGAATCCTTGAAAATTGGCTAAGTCCCTGGACTTGTCCGGACTAGTCTGGTGTTCCAGCGGACTTGTCCATTTTTCCATCTGACTAATGTCGAACTGGTCTGATTTTTGGCCGGACTTATCTGTTTTCCCCCTGGATAAGTTCGGACTTGTCCGATGTCTAGTCCGGACATGTCCGATTTCTCTCTGTCCAATTTCGGACTAGTCCGGTCCTTCTCGGACTTGTCCAATAAATCCCGACTCTGAGTTGATCTTTTATCTCACGACCATTTTCTTGGGTTTTACGTTATGTGGGCTTAGGGACGTTGTGCCTAACTCTTTTAGAGCCCATGTGGGACTCCAAACCGGCCTCTACTCATCTCAAACTCGAAATCCATCTAACCCTAGCCTCCACCTCTATATAAACAACCCCACCCCTTGGCTTGACATCTATTTGCCACTTTTCCATCCCACCCAAACCCTAGCTCGTGATTAGCCGCCACCAAGGAGGGATAAAGAGATCTAGAACAAGAAGAAGAAGAGGAGGAAACAAAAGAGGATCAAGATCTCCATCAAGTTTTTGTTCTCCATCGCCAATTCACCATCAAGTTCTTCATCAACCCTAGATCGTCAACATCCAAGTGTTGCCTCCAAGATCCTTGATTCATTGGAGTCATAAACACATGTTATACCTTCTACTTCCTTTTCCTTACGTGAATTCAACCCAAATCTAAAAATTCACGTCGATCTTGAAAACCCTAATCTGCTATTCCTGCGCATGCGAACTAGTCTGGCCTCCTACGGACTTGTCCCATTTTGCAATCTAGTTCCTGTTGAATTAATTCTAAATTAGATCGAATCAAATCCAAACCTGTATAAACTTGTTAAAAGCTATTATAACTAGTTGGTGAACATTAAAAGAAACTCATTACAAAGTTCCACATTGCATTTGCATTAATCATGCATTTCATGTCATATTGAGTAATATTTGTGCACTCTTTGATTGTAATACTTGTCTTGTATGTTTATTGCGCGGATTAGACGGATTTACGCTAGAGATTGCCGGGAGGATCTTCAGCACCAAGAGTTTGAAGGCTTTGACCCGAAGCAATCCCAAGAGCAAGGCAAGTGTCCTTGAAGCATATTGATCCTGTTTTTAAAATAAATGTTTTGTTTGCAAATAGCATGCTTGTGTCAATTTGATGGGAAATCCTACTATAAGAGGTTTACTAGAATTGTTTAACCACCCTTGTCACTTGGAATTCATGGTAGAGAGTCGGGATGGGCTTTTTACCTTTTTGCTTTGCTCAATTAATTGGGATGGGAAGACAACTATACCACTTTACTTAATTATGCATTTATGAGATTATGATTATATGAACTGGTTAATATGATATGGTAATGGGTGATATAAGCAAGCATTGTATGTTGATGGGTTGGATGTTATAGTGGTTTTGCTTGCTTTAGATCTAAGGATCGGTTTGTGGAGCGATCATCCATGATTTAAAGTGCCACCACGGTGCCAAGTTTGGGTGCGGTGTAGCTGAATAATTAGGGCATTGCCAGTGCTGTTTGGACCATTAAAGATGCTCGGGGAAGGGGTAGTTGGATTGGGTTTGATGATTGTTGGTGGGACTACCCTGGGACCCGAATGGCTCAAGAGGGGGCCCGTTGTTGAAGATGTGCTCAGTTGGAGGCATCGCCAACGGTGAAACTTCTGTGGGGTCTAAATAGGCTAGTAATCCCTTTTGTAAAAGTTATTTTGTGATTTCTTTGCCACACACGGACGGAAGTGTGTGATGGCATAATAGAGGTTCTAGTCATCGAAAGGTGATGAAATCACAAACACGTGGGTAAATTGGTACAAACTCTGTAGAGTCTAATAAAACTATCATGATAGTCGTGCTACCGGTCAATAGCAACTTGGACCCTCACGTGATTAGAGAAAACTTGGTATTGGGATGGTTTGTTACTGGTTATGGTTGGTAATATGGTTATGGCTGGATATGGATTAAATTCTGATATTGATTATGGTTATTGGTAATGGTGAAATCTCATATATGGACGATGGATATGTATGTATGGACTGGTATTATGATAATAATATGGTTTATGATTGGTTTATTTCACATACGCATAATATATATTGCTTTTCAAATGTTTTAATGTACTTTTCAGCACTTAGCCATTATTATATTCGTCATTTGAATCAGCTACATGTCATACTTTCTATACTTGCTGAGTACGACATGTACTCGCCCTTGCAATCCCCCACCAACAGTTGCAGGTCAGGATTGAGAGTTTAACGATGATAATGCAGAGTTCTAGGTTGTGTCTGCCGTCAGCTTTGCCTGTGGTGTTGATAGGAGTTGTGCTATCCCTTTTGCTTAGTTGTTTAATTAGTTTATTTCCGCTGAATCAGTTGAAATTTGTCATTAATATTCATTAGTGCTTGTACTCGAGGATATTATGAATTGTGTAATAAAAGTTGTTAATTAATCTTGTTCTGTGGTAATTTTCTGTATATCCTTTTGTGATTGCACTTGTGTATGTGTGTTGAACGTCCTGGGCACAGATATGCGTTCACTTGGTTCATTTTCGGAATCAGGTGTCACAGCTGGAGTTCAAAAATAGCTTCCGGAACCATCATGTGCCTGAAGGTGAGGTTGAAGTGAAGCGCAATGAATTTCTGAGTCTGAAGCAATGGAACATGAGTGTTCAGAATAACTAAACAAGTTTACACAGCTGTCCCGATATGCACCTGAGGATGTGGCTGCATATGAGAGGAAACAATACTACTTCAAGAAAGGGCTTGATAAAGAGCTTCAGTATGGAATGTCCTCATGTGACTATGCCAAGTTCCAAAAGATGGTGGATAAGGCATTCACGGTGGAAAGGAAGAAGAAAAAACTTGATGACGATATCAGTAAGCAGAAGATAGTGTAGGGACAGTTCTCTAGCAAGAACACCCACCCTTGCTATGCTCCTTAGCTACTGGGACCCGTGAGACACCCCTAAGGTCCTTACCCTTACCCAACACAGAGGTACCCTAACCCTGCCTACAGAACACCAGCCCCATAGAACCAGTCACACCGCTAGCATATGTAGCCACCTCACCAGCCAGCACAGCCACCTCGCCCAGCAGCTCCAGCACTTGCCCTGTGGGTCAACCACAACAGAATCAGCAAAGGGGTAATAGAGACCAAGGTAACAATGCAGTCGTGCAGTGCAATAACTGTGGTGAGATGGGACACTACTCCAATTCTTGCCCGAAGAACCTGTCGCGGCAGCCAGCTACACGTGGGAGAGTCAACCATGTGGCACTTGACGAAGCACATAATGCACCAGGTGTGGTTATTAGTATGTTTCCCGTCGAATCTCATCTAGCTACAGTGTTGTTTGATTCTAGTGCTACGTATTCATTCATATTAAGGAGTTCATAAGAAGGCATGGCATGGTAGTGCACTTAATGACTCACCATCTTATAGTCAACTTCCCTGGAGGAGAAATGATAGCACGACAAGTATGCCCTAATGTAAGGACATAATGGGAGTAGTCTTCTCAGCAAACCTCATTGTTCTAGAATATCAAGGGCTAGATATTATTCCGGGGATGGATTGGTTGACCAAATACAATGAGGTAATCCACTGTGCCACAAGGACGGTCTGCTTGTCCCATACCGAGGGTATAAAGGTCGAGTTCACTCCAGACCAAGCCCCAACATAGAGGATCAGAGTTAATCATGCAAAGATTGCCGAAGAGATTCATGTTCTCGTGAACTCAAAGACATGTTCCCTGAGGAGTTACAGGGCATGCCTTCTGACCGAGCAATTGAATTCATCATTACCCCAATATGTAATAGGCCATATAGAAAGGATTGTAAACAGTTAGCTGAGCTGAAGGATCATATTAAAGAGCTGTTGCGGAAAGGATATATCCGTCCCAACTCATCACCTTGGGGTGCTCCGGTCATATTCGTACCAAAGAAGGCTGGCACCCAGAGGTAATGTGTGGACTATCATGCTATCAGTGTAGTTACTATCAAGAACAAGTACCCGCAACCACGGATTGAGGATCTGTTTGATTAGTTGAGAGCAGCTCATGTATTCTACAAGATAGATCTTCGTTTCGGTTACCGCCAGTTGAAGATTTGCCTATCGGACATACCCAAGATAGCCTTTGTCACCCGGTACGGACTTTATGAGTACAATGTTATGTCTTTCGGGTTGACCAATGCCCTTGCCTACTTCATGTATCTCATGAACAAGGTGTTTATGGAGTATTTGGATAAGTTTGTGGTGGTATTTATCGATGATATCCTGCTATTTTCCAAGAATGAAGAAGATCGCAAGGAACATCTGAGGTTGGCACTGCAGAAGCTTCGACAACACCAGTTGTATGCTAAACTCAATAATTGTGAGTTTTGATTGAAGCGGGTGTCATTCTTGGGACATGTCATATAAGAAGGGGGAATAGCAGTGGATCCAGGTAAAGTGGCAAATGTTCTCAAGTAGGAGACACCGGAAAATGTGGGACACATCAAAAGCTTCTTGGGAATGGCTGGTTACAATCCATGATTCACTGAAGGATTTTCAAAGATCCTTCAGCTCCTAACCAAGCTACTCGAGAAGGGAGTAACATTCAAGTGGACACCATAATGTGAAGCAAGCTTCGCCGAGTTGAAGAAGATGCTAACCACTGCTCCAATGTTTGTTATGTCGGATAGCAAAAGGAATTCTCTGTATACTGTGATGCTTCTCAACAAGGAATGGGATGTATTTTGATACAAGAATGACATGTAGTGGCCTAAGCTTCAAGACAACTCAGAAAGCATGAAAGAAATTATCTGACCCATAATTTGGAATTAGCAATTGTAATTCATGCATTGAAGCTATGGAGACACTACCTGCTGGGGAAAATAACAGAGATCTATACCGACCACAAGAGTTTGAAGTACATCTTCAATCAGTCGGACCATAATCTCTGACAACAAAGATGGCTAGAGTTCATTAACGATTTTAGTGTTGAGATCAACTATCACCCCGACAAAGCGAATGTGGTCACAGATGTCTTGAGTAGGAAGGCACAATGCAACAGTATGACGCTACAAGCTCCAAATCTAAAAATCTGTAAGGAATTTTCAAGGATAAATCTCAGCATAGTGACTAACACGAAAGCGGTAGTTATGGAGGCGGATTCCACGTTGGAACAAGACATTTGAGAGGGCCAAAAAAGGATAAGAAAATCCAAAAACTTTAGAAGATGATGAAGGTTGGTAAAGCCAAAGATTTTAAGGTAGTGCACAACTCGTCCTACTATATTCATCCTGGGTTTACCAAGATGTACCAAGACCTTAAGGATCGATATTGGTGTCTTGGTATGAAACGTGATGTGGTCGAGCACGTGGCTCTGTGTGACACATGTCAGTTGGTCAAGGCGAAACATCAGAGACCCGCTGGACTACTTCAACCACTCAATATACCCAAGTGAAAATGGGAAGAGATAAGTATGGACTTTTGTGTGGGGTTGCCAAGGATCTAGTCAGGATACGACTCCATATGGGTCGTCATGGATCGTTTGACTAAAGTCCCTCACTTCATTCTGGTCAAGGAAAGCTACAATGGTTTGCAGTTGGCATAATTATACATGGCAAGGATTGTATGCTTGCACGGTGTCACAAAAAAGATAGTGTATGATTGAGGTACTCAGTTCACCTCAAGGTTCTGGTAGAAGTTACATGAATCAATGGACACTCGCTTGAATTTCAGCTCAACTTACCACCCACAGAAGGATGGGCAAACGGAATGGACAAATCAAATTCTAGAGGACATGTTGACAGCATGTGCATTGAAGAATAGCAAGAGTTGGGACAAGAATCTACCCTACACACAATTCTCTTACAACAACAGCTACCAAGCCAGTCTCAAGATGTCCCCGTTCGAGGCACTGTAGGGGCAAAAGTGTAGAACATCTTTGTTTTGGAATCAGACTGTAGAATGTCAATAGTATGGACCAGAGATATAATAGAAGCCGAACGACAAGTGCAAGAGATCCGGAATAATCTGAAAATAGCACAGCCAAGACAGAAGAGCTATGCACATTCCCAACGACATGATCTAACCTTTGAGGTCGAGGACTTTGTGTCTCTCATGGTATCACTAGAGAGATGGCTAAAATGGTTCAAGGTGAAGGGAAAGCTATTACCTCGTTACATTGGTCTTGTTGGTACCCTGCGTACCGGGTACCCCATGATACTGCAAGAAAAGCTAAGGAGTTCCCCCCCATTCAAGTTGAAGACCTCTGAAGGCCACACATGTTGCACAGTACTGGACCCGCCTCCCTCGTTCGGGTAGCTCCGACACTGACATGTGTATAACAAGGTCGGACTTAACACCCGCCATAGGGAAGCTCTAGTCTTGCCATGTGTCTAGTGACCCCGGACCTAACCCCTAGTAGAGGGAAGCTCCGGTGCTACCACGTGTATAGTGGATCCAGACCTGCCTCCCTATGACGGAAAGCTATAGATGTGCCACGTGTCGAACCTCCAGAGCTAGGACTTCAACGGAAGACAAAGAGATCTCCAACGGCTTGGACCTTCAAGTGAAAGTTAAAGCAACAGTTATAAGACATGATTACGTTTCATTAATGCCATATTAATGAAACGCGATCAGTAGACTATTAATAAGGGTAAAGCTATCATTAAGGCGCGTTATCACCCCATTAGCCAAATTTAATATTCTGCGATCGTGTATTAGATAGTTAACTATGCCAGGGCCACATGTTGGTCCAGGCAAGTGATGTAATGGCTAATCCTTAGACTATAAAAGGGTTGCATCGCACAATACACGGGGAAGCTCACACACTCACAAGCGCCAGATAAATATTCTTACATACAACACACAACACGTGGAGTAGGGTGTTATGCTCAAGCAACCCGAACCACGTAAATCCCTCATGTCATCATCTTCTCCAAATCTCGCACGCCCCAACTAATCAAGAACCTCCGCGGGCTACAATCTAAGTAGTACCAGGGGAAGTGTCGATCGCATACTTCGACATTTGGCGTGCCAGGTAGTGGGTTTTTTGAGATTTCAAGATGGTGAACTCCGACGCAGGATCATCCAACGGCAATGTTGCGCCACCTGCTGGGGGGGATCCCTCCAATGTGCAACGGCCAACAGATGTTGTTGTCCCGGTGGGAGTCGCACCACCTCCAGCTGTTCAAGCTAACAATGTTCGGCAGCAGGATGGAGTCCTTGTGTTGGTCATCGCATCGACACACAACAACCCTAATAATGCGCTAATTGTCGCGCGTGCTCTTCTGTAGCGTCCACCGACGCCCGAAGCACCTCAGGGTGCGATGGAGCAATGGTGCACTGATGTGCAACATCTGGTTGCAGCCGCAACTGATGCCATCAGCAACAAAGGTCCTCCCCCTTCTGGAAGGCACCTTCTAAGCATAGGACCTTGTCTGGAAGACATTGTCCTCACGCATCACAGCACCAGAGGTGTGTTGTGTCTCAGTAGGTGACTTGTTGCCCTCCGAGGCGTGTCGCACCCACACTGTTTCGAGACTCTCGATGCATGAATTGCGTTCGGAGCTCGACCGCCGTTATAGACAGCAGGATGGCCGCGTCCACATCGAGCGTGCTTGCAAAAGGTGAAAGGCTCGGGAAAACCCTCTTCCTTTGGGAATAGGTAGCGGTTGTTAAGCCTTGGCCATGCACTTGTGCATGGTCCGCTGGCCCCAGAAGTTCCAGCCTCATGTGCCGGAGAAATTTGACGGGACTTTCAACCCCACCGAGTTCCTCTAGATATACTCCACCGCCATTCTAGCAGTGGGTGGCAATGAGGCCGTGATGGCCAACTACTTCCCGATGGCTCTGACTGGGACCGTCAGGTCCTGGTTCATGAGTCTACCGCCCGACTCTATCAACAGTTGGGTGGAGCTATGCCAAATAGTTCACCGCCAACTTCGGGAGCTCCTACACCCGACCAGGCATTGAACTAGACCTTTTTGCTGTGAAGCAAACCTCGGGAGAGTCACAACAGTCCTTCATCCAGCAATTTTCTCAGGTACGAAACACCATTCCCTCCATCTCCAACGCATCTGTTATCGTGGCATTCAGACCAGATATCAGAGAGAAGAAGATGTTGGAGAAGCTGGCGATAAAGGAGGTCACCAGCGTCACAGAGCTATTCAGCCTGGCTGAAAAGTGCGCCCGAGCCGCAGAGGGTTGGGAAATGCACTCTAAGCCAGCTCTGAAGGCTAATAAAAAGCCTTCCAAAGCTGAAGCCACTACCTCCGGCGGTGTCAAGAAGAAGAAAAAGTCGTCGGGCGGCATGCCTACTACTGCGGCCTGAAAAGCGACCTCGGCCTTCGTTAGAAGACGATGGTGGTTCAAAGGTGTGGTGTCCGATCCACAAGACGGACAAACATAGCTTCGAAGACTGTCGGGAGGTCCAAAACCTTTTCGAGCACTACAACAAGCACCGAGAAGAAGCTCCTTTCCATCAACGGGAAGGAAAACAAAAGGTCAACAAAGCTCCAGTTGAGACGGAGTTGGGTTTCCAGGACCCCAAGAAGGTCCTGAAGGCTGTGTATAACACAGTCAACGATGATTCTAACGTATCTGACAATGATCGTGGGAAGACCCTCAACACCATCTATGGAGGGTCCTGGGACATCACCTCGCACCACGTTCTCAAGACCATGCGGCGGGAAATAGCTTCAGTTGCTCTTGCTGCTAGGGCAGAACCACATCGGAAGTGGATGGACACTCCCATCACATTCGACGCAATGGACTACCCCAGGAACATGGTCAGAGCTGGCCAACTGCCAATGATGGTGTCTCCAAGCATCAACAATGTTCAGCTCTACCATGTCTTGGTAGACAGAGGAGCATCGCTCAATCTCTTGAGTTTCGAAGCGTTCACGAAGATTCAGCTCAAACTCACGGACCTTCACCCCTCAAGACCTTTCTCTGGGGTAGGTCCGGGGGCCATCAGCCCTCTCGGATCCATTATACTCCCAGTGACCTTCAGGACTCGGAAGAAGTATAGGACCGAGAAGCTATTCTTCGACGTCGCTCACATCAGTCTGTCCTTCAACGCCATCCTGGGCAGGCCTGCCCTATACAGGTTCATGGCCACATCTCACTATGGCTACCTGGTGTTGAAGATGTCGACACCTTCGGGCGTTCTCCGAATCCGTGGAGAACACACCGCAGGAGTTACCGCACTGGAAGAACTCCAGACGCTTGCAACGGCGCAGGAGGAAACCTGTGGGAAAGAGCTAGCTGCTGAACATTCGAGCACTCATCATCGAGGCTCGGCCTCTGCACCACGCGTGCAACCAAGCGGCGACACCGACGTTCCCATCAAAATCATCAAAATCGGGTCTGATGCTGCCGAGACCACCCGTATACCGGGAGGTCTGGACAAAAAATAGGAACTCGCGCTCATCAATTTCCTTAGGGCGAATGTTGATGTGTTTGCTTGGCAACTGTCACAAATTCCTGGGATCCCTAGGGAGGTGATTGAGCACAATCTGAAGATTTATCCCGACGCACGACCAGTACACCAGAAGCCTTGGAAGCAATGAGTTGAGCGGCAAAACTTCATTCGTCAAGAAATCAAGAAACTGCTCGAAGCTGGTTTCATTCAGGAGGTTCATCATCCAAAATGGCTGGCAAACCCAGTCGTTGTACCCAAGGCCGGTGGGAAGTTTCGGATGTGTATTGACTACACCACCTTGAATAAGGCATGTCCAAAAGATCCATTTCCACTACCTAGAATAGACTAGATAGTGGACTCCACCTCCGGGTGTGAGCTATTGTGTTTCCTAGATGCCTACTCTGAATATCATGAAATCTAGATGTCTAGGGAAGATGAAGAGCATATTGCCTTCATAACAGTAGATGGATTTTATTTTTATACTGCTATGCCATTTGGTCACAAAAATGCTGCTTCAACTTTTGTGCGAGCTATGCACAAAACCATCAGAGAGCTAATCAGGGACTTGGTGGAGGTGTATATCGACGTCATCGTCGTGAAGGTCAAGAACAAGGAGTCACTCTTTGACAACTTGCAAGCCGTCTTCGACAAGCTGTGCATCACGCACACCAAGGTGAACCCGGACAAGTGTTTCTTCGGGGTTAGCTCTAGGAAGCTCCTTGGTTTCTTGGTGACTCACCGAGGAATTGAGGCCAACCCGACGAAGATCAAGGCTATTGAAGATATGTGTCCTCCAGCCCGCATCAAGGACGTCCAAAAGCTAACTGGATCTCTAGCTGTGCTCAGCCGGTTCATCTCAAGACTTGCAGAGCGGGCACTTCCCTTCTTTAAGCTATTGAGGAAGACCGGACCTTTCCATTGGTCCGAAGAAGCAAAAAAGGAATCCCAAGAGCTCAAGCAGCTCCTCACCATACTACCAATCTTGGTAGCTCCTAACCCTTGTGTGCCTCTACTGCTTTACATTTTTGCAACTATAGAGGTTGTCAGCATGGTCCTGGTCGCAGAAAGACCGGAGCCACATCCATTTCATGAGCCCAGACCCCTCCGAGAGGGTACGAAGCTACCTGAAGGCGAGTTTGGGTCCCAGCCCCTAGGCACGGATCTTCAAGGCGAAATACGAGAAGATCAACCTCTCTCATCTGAGGGAGTTCACACGGCTGCTTAGGAAGATCCGAACCCCTCCAAGAGGGTTTGGATTGAACAAGAAGAAGTTTGGGACCCCTCCGGGAGGGTCCGGGAAAATCAACAAGAAGGTTCGGACCCCTCCGGTAGGGTCCGAATCAATGGAGAAGAAGCTTCGGGCCCCTCTGAGAGGGTCCAGACCGTCCAGCGGCTAGTGTACTTCATCAGTGAAGTACTCCATGATGCCAAGACTAGATATCTTGAGGTGCATAAGCTGCTTTACGCAATTCTTATTGCCTCTAGGAAGCTACATCATTACTTCCAAGCCCACAAGATATCAGTGGTAACTTCTTATCCACTGTGTGCTATTCTGCATAATCCTAATTCTTCTGGGAACATAGCCAAGTGGGCAGCAGAGCTAGTAGAATTCGATCTTGAATTCCTGCCTCGACAAGCAATCAAGAGTCAAGCCTTGGCCAATTTCGTGGTGGAGTGGACTCCTCCATCAAATCCTGGGGGCCCATTGAGCAGAAACAAGAACCCAAAGTCTCGGTTTTCACAGAGCCTCATTGGACCATCTACTTTGATAGCTCCGTGTAGAAGCAGGGGGCCGGAGCTAGAATACTTCTCCTCGCTCCGACCAGAGAGAAGGTCAAATACATGGTGCACTTTGATTTCAAGGTGACCAACAACATGGCGGAATACGAAGCTCTCATCTATTGGCTCAAGGTGGCGCTATCTTATGGCGTCAAGTAGATGCTAGTGACGGGAGACTCGCAACTCATCATCAAGCAAGTGAAAGGCGAATGCAGTTGCAACAACCCTCAACTCGCTGCTTATCTTCTTGAAGTCCAGAAGCTCCAGAAGGACTTACACGTCGTGGACCTTTGCCATGTCCAGCATCTCAACAACGCAGAAGCTGATGAACTCTTGACGAAGGCTTCAACCAAAGCTCCAGCTCCCGACCGAGTCTTTGTCCGGAGATTGTCAAGACCAACTGCTTAGCCCGCCGAACTAAGTGAAGGGGGCGAGACAAGCACCTCGAAGTTGACGGTCCAGGTGGCCCTGTTACCATGGCGTCTACCAAGGGTTGTAGGTGTTGTAGGAAGCTCCGAGAAAGCTAGCACGCAGGACTCAGAAGCTCAAATTAGCTTCGATGCATGGACCTCGGAGATCTGGAGCTACTTGAAAGACAACCACCTTCATGAAGACAGTGTATTCGCTGACTGGATCGTTAGATTTGCTAAAAGATACACGATGGTAGAAGGGGATCTCTACCATCGTGGTGCCAACGACGTCCTAATGTGGTGCATTGCAAGGGAAGAAGGTTGCGAGCTCCTCGCGGAGATCCATGGAGGCGAGTGTGGGAACCATGCATCTTCCCGCACGCTGGTCGGCAAGGCCTTTCAGCATGGCTTCTACTGGCCTACAGCACTCGAGGATGCAGTAGAGTTGGTGAAAAAGTGTGAAGTGTGCCAGTTCTACGCAAAACCAATTGACACACTGGCTCAGTCACTTAAAAATGATTCCTCCTACATGTCCATTCGTTGTGCGGGGCATGAACATATTGGGATCTTTCCCAAAAGCCGTCGGAGGTTAGAGGTTCCTGTATGTCGCCATCAACAAGTTCACCAAGTGGCTGGAAGCTACTCCAGTTGTGACTATCAATAAGCAATCATCAATCAAGTTCTTGAATTACATAGTCTACAGATTTGGAGTTCCAAACATAGTCATCACTGACAATAGAACCCGATTTACAAGTGCAACATTTCAAGAGTGCTGCGAAAACCTCGACATTCAAGTCAGCTACGCATTAGTAGCTCACTCGGCAAGTAATGGCCAAGCTGAATGTAGGCCTAGAGGGGGGGTGAATAGGCCTTCTTGAATTTTCTCGGTTCCTGTAGCACTTCAACAACAAGGTCAAAACCAGATATATCGGACTAGTCCGGTAAAGTGCGGACTAGTCCGGATTTCACGGACTAGGTTGATCAAGTTAGGTCAATTTGATTGTTTCGTTGACGTTTGCAGCGGAAACATAAACTTCAATAACAGTTCAATGATTGTATGTCAAGTTCTATTGCAAGTATGATTCTTGTTCAACTATTTAACTTAAATTCAACAAGATGAATCAAACCCTAGATAATGTTGATCAACTAGAATGATGAACACAAACGAACAAGACACAAGATTTATCCCGTGGTTCGGTTACCACGAAGGCAACCTACGTCCACGTTGAGGAGCCCACAAAAGGATCGGGTCTTTACCAACCCTTCCCTCGTCGGATCGCCACGAAGGCCAATCCTCTTCCACTAAACACACAGGGGTAAATCACCAAGTTGAAGGGGCGATCTCACAAGTTGAGAGCTCCCTTGATTACAAGTTTCAAGACCACCAATAACACACTTCGAAATATACAAATTGAGATGCAAGAGTGTGTTAGAGATTCAAACCAAGAGCTCAATCGTGTGCCAAGTGCCTCTCCAATGATCTACAAGTGATCTTCAATGGATTGATTGATTTTGCACTTAATTTCGTGGAGAGAGATGGTTTTTGAGTCTCTTGGGAGGTGTGACAGCGCTAGGGTTCGAGAGGGGGTGAAAGTGGGCCGTGCACCTCTATTTATATGGGGTTTCTAGAAGTTACCGTTAGGGTTCAGAAAGATCGGACTAGTCCGTGGTGGTGACCGGACTAGTCCGGTGTGCTGTGTGAAGCAAACCCTAAGTGTCCAGGAATCTCGGACTAGTCCGGTTCAAAACGGACTTGTCCGATTTCGCTACTGGAAAGCTTCGGACTAGTCCGATTGTCATCGGACTTGTCCGGACACATGAAACCCTAAGTGTTTAGGATGACAAGTCCGCACTTGGCGGACTTGTCCGATTTAGATCAGGGTGTATATCGGACTAGTCCGTGTAAACACCAAACTTGTCCGAAGTGGATCAGAAAGTATATCGGACTAGTCCGGGTCACAACAGACTTGTCCGATTTTGTGAGACTTGTGCATTGTTTTGAGGACTAGTCCGCACTGGGGAGGACTAGTCCGAAGTGGAACAGAAAGATATCGGACTAGTCCGGTGGTGATCGGACTTGTCCGATCTGGTGCAGAATGGGATATCGGACTAGTCCGGCTGATATCGGACTAGTCCGGTCCTGTATAGCTTTGTGCATTGTGTGTGTGTGTGATTAAATGAGATTGAGCTCTTGGGTGTGTTTCCTTAACACACTCCATGCATACTAAACTACTAATTTCTTCTCCTTGAGCTCAAATTCATTTTCCTTCTCAATTTCCCTCTTTTTGGTACTTTGCTCATTTTTCATCATTTTCCTGCATTCATCTCAACAAAAGGA
The DNA here is from genome assembly GCA_036927565.1 of Tuctoria greenei. NCBI lineage: Eukaryota > Viridiplantae > Streptophyta > Magnoliopsida > Poales > Poaceae > Tuctoria > Tuctoria greenei. The sequence goes on from JAYESD010000001.1 coordinate 36,715,865, forward strand.
TTAGGATCCCAATTGCTTGTCATAAATCATCCAAAACCCACAAGGGAGTCCTAGATGCACTTTCAATCTCCCCCTTTTTGGTGATTGATGACAACCAATTGAGATTTCACAAAATGAGGTATAAAATGAGATTCTCATAAAGTATGCACATATGACTCAAAAATTCATCAAGCAACAAGATAATTATTCATATGTGCATTCTTTATGGTGGGATGCATACTAACAGCATGAATGCATTAAGAATGATAGAATTTGCATTGATCAACTAATATCAAGTGAATATGGCATTTCAGGGACAAAAATTCAGATTTCATCACACACTTGCAAATTATTTGAGCAATTCATAACAGGACCAAACATGATATGAAAATAGAGTTAAGCAAATGCAATCACAATTAAAAAAAGGGAGCTCTCTCCTCGCATCCTATGCAGCTAAAGCTAAGACTAGAGACTCTCCCTCAATCTCTCCCCCTTTGGCATCAAGACACCAAAAAGAGAGAGAGGAAGGTCCTAGGGCTTCACTCTTCGCTGTTAGTCCTCTCGTCGTCTTCATCGTCTTCCTCGCATTCCGCTTGACAAGGTTGAGAGGTAGGAGGAGGAGCGGAGCTGCTCGAGCCCCCAATGCCAAAATAGGAAAGCTCGGAGGCAGTCAAGGGGCTGAGCTCGGTGATGTCCGAATCAGAATCTTCAGAAAGTACTGGAGATCCAATTGGGTTGATCTCCAGCTTCTCACTCAGCTGCTTCACATTGGCTTTTATGTATCTCATGTTCTCCTTCCTCTTCTGATTTAGCTTGTGAAGCTTCACTTCAGTTTTCTTGCATGAGGAGAAAATTGCAGCCAAGTACTTGAGGATCCCACTGGCGGATCCTTTCTGAGGGGCTTCCCTGGAGGGGGGAGTAGCCCTAGCAGCTTCTTCTTGCCTTGCCGGTGCCTCGGGGCTTGAGGCCGGCGATGGAGCAGCCTGGACACTCACTGACAGAGGCTTCTGAGGCCTCAGTGGAGTGTGCTCCACATCCTTCACAAACTCGATTCCTGTGACTTTCTCAATCATGAACATCAAGTAAGGGGCATAGCCACAAGATCGGTTGGGGGTACTTGAGATATTGACCATATCATTCCAAATATAGTCTGCAACATCGAATTGCCTTTTCTTGCTAATGACCCTCATCAGGGTCCGGAGGTAGCCTTGCACACTCCCTGCATCCCCATCCTTGGGGGCAATCGTCTTCCTGAGGACTCTGTTGAGGACCACAAAGAAAGGCTTCATATTCTTTGTGGAGGGAGGAACATACTTGGAGGTGGGCTCATACATGAACTTCATTCCATCCCTCTCAATGACCCCAATGTTGTGGATAATGAGTTGGTCATGTCCTTCAGAGTCAAGGTGCAGCAGGAGGGCAAACTCTTCCTGAGTAATAGAATACTTGGATCCATGAGTCATCCAAGTCACACTTTCTTCGCCTTCACTTGAGAAGTGGCACGTTGCATAGAATTGTGCAATCACTTCATCATTCCAATTATATCTGAAGGCAAACAGATCCTTCAGCCCATGTCTCTCTGCAGCTGCTATCACTTCATCAAAAGCTGCACATTTCCTCTTCTCAAGGTGAGCCCAGTCAATCCATTGACTGCGTACCACCGGGGTCTTCATCGGCAAATAGACCAGCTTGTAGAAATCAGCATGGAAATTTGACCAAAACCTGCCATCAACTGCTTGCTTGGGCCTTGCATAGCAATCAACACTTCTCAACTTCATAGCCACATCGCTGCCCTTGCCATTGAATCTTTCCTCATTGGGGTCCCGGACCCCTTCTCTGGGAGTATGCAGCTTTAGGGGCCCAACAGGCCCTGTGGCAACCCCCTTGCCCTTCCCTTTAGCTTGGCGAAGGCCACTTGAAGGAGGAGCAGCCTTCGAGGCGGGCTTCTTGACACACACCTTCCTCCGAACCTGGGGAGGTGAGGGAGCAGGCTCGGAGGGTCTCTCTTGGCGTTTCTTGCCAAGACCCGCCGAGGACCGAGGTGCCACCTCGTGGTCCAACTCGGCCTCGAAATCGGAGATTTCATTGTCGGAGCTCGACATGATCTGAGAATGAGTGATCAAGAGAAAGGACAAGTTATACAAGGTATTGGTGAGGTAAGATGGCAATGGAATGCATTAGGGAATTAAAGAATTAGGTTTTGGTTCAGAAACAACGGACTTGTCCGGTGCACAGGCACGGACTAGTCCGGGGGACCGGACTTGTCCGTACCTGGACCGGACTAGTCCGGTGTTCATCCGCAAAAACCTAACAGACTGGACAAAAATTGATCCCTAAGGTAAATCTAGTCTAGCATACACATAGTACATCAACTAGACATGTAACTAGTGAAGAATGCTAGGCCAAACGATAAGCAATAGAGAAATTTGTGATTTCTTAGGGTTTTGAAGAGTATTTACCAAGAAATCAAAGGAAGCTTGAGATTTTGGGGGTTGGAGGCCGGACTTGTCCGCTAACTTCAATCCCCGAGTCTTCAAGCTTGATCTCCGCCCAAGATTGAGGCTTTTCGACGGAGGAATCAAGGATTCGCCTTGGGAGCTCGAGCGCAAGAGAGAGAAAGCTTGGGGGCGAGTGTGGGGTGAAGGGATTAGGGTTTAGTGGCGGCTAGGGTTATGGACACGAAAAATCGGACAAGTCCGGACACGACCGGACTAGTCCGAAGTCCTCTAGAGACCTAAGTCGGACTAGTCCGTGGTCTGTCGGACTAGTCCGGCCTAACCGGCCCACCGCGGACTAGTCTGCAATGGCGGACTAGTCCGGGTAACCACGGACTTGTCCGTGGTCACCAGGAGAGAATTGCATAGCCCATTCATATATATTTGAAGGTCCAATAATTGAGAGTAGAGAGGCAAAACAATTCAAATAATCTTGATGAATTTGACCAGGAAGCAAAAAACAATCATACTATGATCAAAAATTCATCAAGATCTAATAATTGACATAGTTTTTCGAGAGAAAAATGGGGAGGGTTAATTTTCACAATTCAATCAATATTTTGAAGCAATCATACAGGTATGCAACTTTTCAAGCCACACTCCGAGAATCAAGAATGTTTAGCTCATTTCGGAGTTCGCAAAAACGTTTTTCATCAAGTGGCTTGGTGAATATGTCGGCCAATTGTTTTTGGGTGTTGACATGAGAGATAGATATGTCTCCTTTCATGGAATGGTCTCTCAAGAAATGGTGTCTTATGTCAATGTGTTTAGTTCTAGAGTGCTCAACTGGATTGTGGGCTATTTTAATGGCACTCTCATTATCACAAAGAAGAGGAATACGGTTCATATTGTAACCGTAAACCCTTAGAGTTTGTCGCATCCAAAGGAGTTGTGCACAACAACTCCCGGCTGCAACATACTCCGCTTCGGCTGTGGATAATGCAATGGAATTCTGTTTCTTGGATGACCAAGAAACTAAGGATCTTCCTAGGAATTGGCAAGTGCCGGAAGTGCTTTTTCTATCAACTTTGCACCCGGCATAATCTGCATCGGAATACCCAATGAGATTGAATTTTGAGCCTTTTGGGTACCAAAGACCAAGATTGGGTGTATGAACTAAATATCTTAGGATTCTCTTTACGGCTGTCAAATGACATTCCTTAGGGTTGGCTTGAAATCTTGCACACAAACATACACTCAACATAATATCTGGCCTAGATGCACATAAGTAAAGTAAAGATCCAATCATGGAGCGATATACCTTTTGGTCGACGCTCTGTCCATCTTCATTGAGATCCAAGTGACCATTCGTTGCCATGGGAGTCTTTATGGGCTTTGCCTTGTCCATGCCAAACTTCTTGAGTATGTCCTGTGTGTACTTGGTTTGGCTTATGAATGTTCCTTCCCTTTGTTGCCGCACTTGGAATCCCAAGAAGTATTTCAATTCTCCCATCATTGACATTTCAAATCTGTCTGTCATAATTTTACTAAACTCTTCACAGAAAGATTGGTTAGTTGATCCAAAAATTATATCATCAACATAGATTTGGCAAATAAAAAGATCATTATCCAGATTTTTCGTGAATAGTGTATAATCTACTTTGCCAATTTGAAAGCCATTATCAATTAAAAAATCTCTAAGACACTCATACCAAGCTCTAGGAGCTTGTTTGAGGCCATAGAGATCCTTACGCAGTTTATACACGTGGTCGGGGAACTCTTCGTCTTCAAATCCGGGTGGTTGCTCCACGTACACCTCTTCCTTGATTGGTCCGTTGAGGAAGGCGCTTTTCACATCCATTTGATACAGCTTGAAATCATGGCGAGTAGCATATGCAAGTAATATTCTAATTGATTCAAGCCTAGCTACTGGAGCAAAGGTTTCATCGAAATCCAAACCTTCGACTTGTGAGTAACCTTTGGCCACAAGTCGTGCCTTGTTTCTTGTCACCACTCCGTGTTCGTCTTGTTTGTTGCGGAAGACCCACTTGGTGCCCACAATATTTGCATTGGGTCTTTCCACAAGTTCCCAAACCTCGTTTCTCTTGAAATTGTTCAACTCTTCTTGCATTGCCACCACCCAGTCCGGATCCTTCAATGCATCCTCAGTCCTGCGGGGTTCCAAAAAGGAGACAAACGAGTAATGTTCACAAAAATTTGCTATACGAGATCTAGTGGTTACTCCCTTTTGGATGTCGCCGATGATGTTGTCGATTGGATGATCCCTTTGAATGCATTGGTGTACTCTTGGGTGTGGCACTTGGGGGGTCGTATGTTGGTGATCATCTTCTTCTCCCCCTGAGTTGTTGTCCTCGTTGATTTGTTGATCATGTTCATATTCCTGTGATTTGTCTTGTATCGAGGCTCCCCCTGAATTGTTGATCTCCTCTTGTGGTTCACTTTCCTCTTGTATTTGTGACGATGACTCTTGTGGTCGTACTTCGCCTAGAGCCATCCTCTTCAATGCTTGATAGGGAGCTTTCTCTTTTCCTAATTCACATTGATCAACTTGCTCCTTTTGGGAGCCATTAGTTTCATCAAACACTACGTCACGTGCCACTTCAACAAGTCCGGAGGCCTTGTTGAAAACACGATAGGCGTAAGTGTTCGAATCATAACCAAGCAAGAAACCTTCATCGGACTTCGAAGCGAACTTTGAAGTCCTGGGCTTCTTGTTCAAAATATAGCAAGGAGAACCGAAAACTCGAAAATATGAAATGTTCGGTTTGTTACCGGTGAGTAGCTCATAGGGAGTCTTCTTTAGTAGTCGATGAAGGTAGAGTCGATTTGTGGCATGGCAAGCGGTGTTGATTGCTTCTGCCCAAAATCGATCCGAAGTCTTGTATTCATCGAGCATTGTTCTTGCCATCTCTATGAGCGTTCGGTTCTTCCTTTCGGCAACTCCGTTTTGTTGTGGAGAGTATGGTGCTGAGAATTCATGCTTGATTCCTTCCTCAAGGTATTCCTCCACTTGTATGTTCTTGAACTCCGTGCCGTTGTCGCTCCGAATACTCTTGATTGATAGTGAGAACTCGTTTTGCGCTCGCTTGAAGAATTTCTTGAGTGTTCCTTGTGTTTCTGACTTGTCATGCAAAAAGAACACCCAAGTGAACCGGGAAAAAACATCAATAATAACTAAACCGTATTTGTTACCGCCGATGCTTATGTAAGCAATTGGACCAAACAAGTCCATATGAAGTAGTTCGAGCGGTCTTGTCGTGGTCATGATGTTCTTCGCAGGATGTTGTGCTCCAACTTGCTTTCCTGCTTGGCACACGCTACAAGGCCTGTCTTTCTCAAACACAACATCTTTCAAACCTCGGATGTGATCGCCCTTGAGGAGTTTTTGAAGGTTCCTCATACCAACATGTGCTAGCCGTCTATGCCACAGCCAACCCATGTTGGTTTTTGCAATCAAGCATGTGTCGAGTTCGGCTTTATCCTTGTTGAAGTCAACAAGGTAAAGCTTTCCCTTTAACATACCCTTGAATGCAACGGAACCATCACTTCTCCTTGAGACGGTCACACCCTCGTTAGTAAACAAGCAATTATAACCTTTGTCACATAACTGAGATATGGACAGCAGGTTATAATCTAAAGATTCAACGTGTAAAACATGCGAAAGAGTATGTTCAGAGGATATTGCTATTTTACCAGTACCGAGGACCCTTCCTTGACTGTTATCCCCAAAGTAGATGCCTTCGTTTGGGTCCTGGTTCATTTCATACTCCACAAACATCCTCCTTTCTCCGGTCATGTGGTTGGTGCATCCACTGTCTAGCACCCATTTGGATCCACCGCAGGAGTAGGCCTGCAAAAACAAATTACGCCTTGGTTTTAGGTACCCAAGCTTGCTTGGGTCCTTGGAGGTTAGTAACAATACATTTGGGCACCCACACATGGGATTTTGTGTTCCCATGGCGTGGCCCAGCATAATAAGCATACACTTTACCAACATTATTTTTCATTAATACATAAGAAGCATCAATGGTTTTAAACAAGAGTTGCTGTTGATTATGAGTCGGACTAGTCTGTGTGATCGGACTTGTCCGGATGACCGGACTTGTCCGGACCACAACTGGACTAGTCCGGTTTTCATGGGAGTTCAGATTTTTAGTTTTTGAGTTACCAGGTTGTGAGGGTCCTCCCTTCACAAAGGTAATCCTTCCCTTGTTATTTTTATGATTTCCAGCTCTTTGCTTTCCATCATGAGAGTAACCAATGTCGTACTTGACATTTGGAGGTCTTTGGACCAAATATGCACTACGTGCATAGTTGATCCTCTCCTTGTCAAATATTACACATTGGGTAGGATTTTTTTCCTTTGTGGAGGTAGAATTTTCCTTCAACCTGGTGTTAATTTTATCACATTTGCAAATATGAGCGATATTAGTTGAAGTGGGTTGAGAAGGTAGGGTTGAAGAGGAGGAAGGTTCACTAAGCTTGAGTGACTCAACCTGCACTTCAAGGATCTTGTTGACCTTGATTAAGTCATCAAGTTGATCCTTGATTGCAACGTTTGAGTTGGTTAACTCCAAGCAAGTTTTCTTGCTTGAAGCTAGCTTAAGCTCTAGTGAGTGGTTTCTCTCCTTTTCAAGAGCTAGTAGATTGTCAAGTTCGACATGCTTCTCCTTTTGGGAGATAATCATGTCTTCTTGACGATCAATTAGCTCTTCCTTCTCAACAAGTTGGTTAAGTAAGAATTTCATTTTAGCAGCAGTTTTTCTATCTAAACCAATTAGCATATCTTCATTATCACTATCTAGATCATCATCACTCGAGTAAGAATGCAAGGAAGGAGTTTTGATGTTTACCTTGCGTTTACCTTCCTTAGCCATGAGGCAAGTTCCACTTGCTTTCTTTGCAACGAGCGTGGGGAAGAGTGTGGGTTTCTTGGACATGCTTTCAATGGCTATGCTAGCCATTTCTTCTTCATCGGACGATGAGGACTCATCGTTTGAGTCCCACTCCTTTCCGATGTGTGCTTGTTCAGCTTGTTTCTTCTTCTTGAAGAATTTCTTTGGTTGAGGCTTGGACTCTTTACTCTTCTTCTTGTTGTCCTCATATGGGCAATCAACTATAAAGTGATTGTACTCACCACAATTATAGCATGCCCGCCTCATCTTCGGCTTTGTCTTCTCCTTGTATTTTCCTTCACTCGATTTTGTTCCTTGTCTTTTCTTCATAATTCTTTTGAACTTCTTCATGAACAAAATCATATCTTCTTCGTCCAGCTCGCTGCTTTCATCATCGCTGTCCTCCTCAAGCTGTGCTTCTTTTGCTTCTTTGGATAGAGGCTTGAGTGAGGACTTTAAGGCAACTCCCTTCTTCTTGGCCGATGTGAGGTCGGCTATTTCTTTGACGTGCTTGGCTTGCTTCTCCATCATCTCAAAGTTGATGATTTTGCCAAGCAGTTCATCCGGAGTCATTTTCTTGTATCCGGGACTTTCTCGGATCATAGAGCAAAGTGTGACGTTGCGAGGCATAAAGGCTCTAAGGATGAGCTTTACAACCTCGTGGTCATTCCACTTTTTGCTACCATATGATCGAACCTTGTTCACAAGAGTCTTCAGTCTGTTGTACATGTCCTGGGGAGACTCATCTTCCTCAATCGCGAACCTTCCCAGTTCGCCTTCAATCATCTCAATCTTTGCCTCCCGCACATGCCTGTCACCTTCATGTGCTGTCTGTAGTGTGTCCCAGATTTCTTTGGCAATCTCCAATCCGTCCACCTTTGTGAATTCATCTCTACTTAGAGATGAGGTGATAACGGCTGCGGCTTGGGCATTCCTGTGGATGGCTTGCTCTTGACTTGGTGTGAGTTCTTCATCGTCATCAGGGATGTTTATTCCTGTGCACACAATATGCCATAAACTTGGGTTAAGGGAAATCAAGTGCATCTTCATATTTTGCCTCCACATGGAGTAATCACTCGCATCGAAGTGTGCGGCTTTTCCGAGAGGAATAGATAGATAATGACTGCTGTTAGAATTTAAACGGTCATAATTAAAAGGATATCGGGAGTAGTCGGTGTGACTACTCCCCTTCTTCTTTTCTTCAACTTTAGCTTTCCCTTTGGAAAGTGCTTTCTTTCGGAGCAGTGCTTTCAGCTCCAATGTCTCCTCATCATCATCATCGAAGTCTTGAATGGCTTCGAGATACTTTTCAAGCTTTTGGTGCTTGTCATTGTTCATTCCTTCCTGGTTGTTGATTTTCTGGACTTCCTTCATGTCCGACATGATCTCTTCGAGTGGTTGCACTCTTTCCTGAAGAACCTGCTCTGATACCAATTGAATGTAGGCCTAGAGGGGGGGTGAATAGGCCTTCTTGAATTTTCTCGGTTCCTGTAGCACTTCAACAACAAGGTCAAAACCAGATATATCGGACTAGTCCGGTAAAGTGCGGACTAGTCCGGATTTCACGGACTAGGTTGATCAAGTTAGGTCAATTTGATTGTTTCGTTGACGTTTGCAGCGGAAACATAAACTTCAATAACAGTTCAATGATTGTATGTCAAGTTCTATTGCAAGTATGATTCTTGTTCAACTATTTAACTTAAATTCAACAAGATGAATCAAACCCTAGATAATGTTGATCAACTAGAATGATGAACACAAACGAACAAGACACAAGATTTATCCCGTGGTTCGGTTACCACGAAGGCAACCTACGTCCACGTTGAGGAGCCCACAAAAGGACCGGGTCTTTACCAACCCTTCCCTCGTCGGATCGCCACGAAGGCCAATCCTCTTCCACTAAACACACAGGGGTAAATCACCAAGTTGAAGGGGCGATCTCACAAGTTGAGAGCTCCCTTGATTACAAGTTTCAAGACCACCAATAACACACTTCGAAATATACAAATTGAGATGCAAGAGTGTGTTAGAGAATTAAACCAAGAGCTCAATCGTGTGCCAAGTTCCTCTCCAATGATCTACAAGTGATCTTCAATGGATTGATTGATTTTGCACTTAATTTCGTGGAGAGAGATGGTTTTTGAGTCTCTTGGGAGGTGTGACGGCGCTAGGGTTCAATAGGGGGTGAAAGTGGGTCGTGCACCTCTATTTATATGGGGTTTCTAGAAGTTAGCGTTAGGGTTCAGAAAGATCGGACTAGTCCGTGGTGGTGACCGGACTAGTCCGGTGTGCTGTGTGAAGCAAACCCTAAGTGTCCAGGAATCTCGGACTAGTCCGGTTCAAAACGGACTTGTCCGATTTCGCTACTGGAAAGCTTCGGACTAGTCCGATTGTCATCGGACTTGTCCGGACACATGAAACACTAAGTGTTTAGGATGACAAGTCCGCACTTGGAGGACTTGTCCGATTTAGATCAGGGTGTATATCGGACTAGTCCGTGTAAACACCGGACTTGTCCGAAGTGGATCAGAAAGTATATCGGACTAGTCCGGGTCACAACGGACTTGTCCGATTTTGTGAGACTTGTGCATTGTTTTGAGGACTAGTCCGAACTGGGGAGGACTAGTCCGAAGTGGAACAGAAAGATATCGGACTAGTCCGGTGGTGATCGGACTTGTCCGATCTGGTGCAGAATGGGATATCGGACTAGTCCGGCTGATATCGGACTAGTCCGGTCCTGTATAGCTTTGTGCATTGTGTGTGTGTGATTAAATGAGATTGAGCTCTTGGGTGTGTTTCCTTAACACACTCCATGCATACTAAACTACTAATTTCTTCTCCTTGAGCTCAAATTCATTTTCCTTCTCAATTTCCCTCTTTTTGGTACTTTGCTCATTTTTCATCATTTTCCTGCATTCACCTCAACAAAAGGATTAGGATCCCAATTGCTTGTCATAAATCATCCAAAACCCACAAGGGAGTCCTAGATGCACTTTCACAAGCCGAGAGAGCAAATGCATAAATCTTAAAAGGACTCATAACACGCACTTATGAGCGCCTGAAAGAACATTGAGCCAACTGGATCCAGGAGCTTCCTTTCGCATTGTGGGCAAGCAGGACTACACCTAACCGTTCTACTGGAGAGACACCCTTCTTCCTGGTGTACAGAGCTGAAGAAGTTCTTCCTCCAGAGATCACCATGTGGTCACTCCAGGTCCGGACCTTCGATGAAGCCACACAGGACCAGCTCCGACAAGAAGACCTTGACCTCGTCGACAAGGGAAGGTGCCAAGCAGCGGTTTGGAGTGCATGTTATCACCAGGCGCTCCGGCGCTATCATGAAAGGCTTGTGCGTAACCGATAGCTCGAGGAAGGCGATCTGGTGCTGCGAAAAATACTGACTCAAGAAGGGATGAACAAAGTTTCCCCCAGCTAGGAACGTCCCTTCCGAGTGATCAAAGTATCCCGTCTCGGATGCGTTCACTTGGCAACTAAAGATGGGACCCCACTTCCCAATCCTTGGAACATCGAGCACCTCTATCAGTTTTATGCTTAGTATCACGGAGGTGAGTCTGTAATTACATGCAATAAAAATTATAGAGTCTGTACACAGAGTTGGGTAGGTCCTTCGGGAGAACATCCAGATCCCTCCGGGAGGATTTGGAAAGTTCAAGCAACACTTGACACAGTCACAACACTAAAAGTGTAGCTAGCTGCCCTGGGTTAGTACAAGATGTATAGCATGCTTAGCCTGGTTCCGAACCCTAAGTGTGTCATTGTCTCCCCTGTAATCAGGACCTATAATGAAAAGCATTGTTGTGTAAAAGTAGGCTCCACGTGCATTAATTTTGTGCAGGCTCATTCTCTTTTATTTATACTTCTCCTTCTTGTCTATAATGAAGTTTTGCAATTATTCTTGAGTTCTAGCCCAAGTTATTCATATGTTGTACAAGTTATATAGTTGGTCTCTTCAGATCTTAGCATTGCTGCATGGTCTAATCGCCTGAATGCCAAGCCAACACAGGTCCGGAGTGTGCTATCGACTTAGCCTGGTCCTGCACCCTAAGTACGCCACACTACCTACATTCTGGTAGGCCTAATTAGGGCGGGTACTAAAAGCATTCGGACCAGGAAAGATTACATCAATGTGCTTGTTATTATATTGAATTCCTTCGAGTCTAAAATCCAAATTAGAACAGTAAGTCACAAATGAGTTATAGACTAGAAGATGAATTTTACTATTTTTCTTGTTTTTGATGCACATGAAAAATGAAAACTCATGACGATGGTGGATGATGTCGGAGCTACCAAGCTCCGACATCCCCCAAGGGGGCCCGTCGTCAAAATTTTAAACGTTGAAAGTGGGCGCTGTCGGAGCTAACAAGCTCCGACAACTCCCATGGGTGCCCCTCGTCGACGTGGAGCATAATGGCAATTGTAGTGAAGATGGTGGAATCACCCGAGGGGATTCACCTTCGATGTATTCTACGATTGATGGTGGATATCGTTGAAGCCAGGAAGCTCCGACAACCCCAGGGGGCCCGCTGTCGATGTTTTACGCGTTGACATTAGGTGCCGTCGGACCTACCAAGCATCAACAACCCTAGGGGGCCCGCCGTTGATGTTTCACGCGTGGATAGTGGGTGTCGTCGGACCTACTAAGCTCCGACAACCTCAGGGGGCCCGCCGTTGACGTTTCACGAGTAGACAGTGGGTGTCGTCAGACCTATCAAGCTTTGACAACCCCAGGGGGCCCGCCATCGACGCAACAAAAGCTCCCTGCAAAAGTCGGAAATAAACTTCAGACCTAAAAACTACAAGTTCAAAGCGTCCAAATCATCAACACATCGTCAAATCCTTTTGGTACATGTTCGTAATCAAATTGTGTACATCTACAAGGGGGCAAACAAGATAAAGGACAATGTAATGAAGACAAGGACACAATGGAATTCATTTCAGAAAGATTGGATTTCATTCATTCGAGGATAGGAGATTATAAAATTGGAGAGTTACAAGTTGGAGCAAAAGAGAAAAGCCCTAGGTTCTGCGGACATATGAGGCAACTTTTTGAGCATCCTCTTGAATGCTAGCATTGGCGGCGTCTTCCTCTTTATCAACGGGACCTTCCAGTACCGGATCTTGAGAGAATTGGGGGTCTCGGCTCTTGTAACATGTCAGCACATATTCTACGACATTCTTGGCCAGAGATTTTCCCTCCGTCTCCAGCTGGTCCACGATGACGTCACCCATCGCGTCGAGTTTGCTGCCAGATGAGCTGAGTGCCACTAGAGCTTGGTCTAGCTCCGGGTCTGGATTATCTGGACATACTGGACTGAAGCCCAGTGGCATCTGAGCGTCATCGGCTCGCCCCAAAAAGTCCCATAGCTGCTGGGACTCAGTCTCCCTCAAACTCCATAGCTCCTCTAATAACCTCCTGGCGACCGCAAGTTCCGAGCCTTCCCGGGCAAGGCGCTCAACCTCTTTGGCGTGTTGCTGAATGCTTTTAGCAACTTGCTTTTCACGTTTGGTGAGCTTTGACCCACGGAGGTGGATGCAGTTCTGCTGGTTGTCCAGGTCTTTCTCACTGCCTTGCTTTTTCTCCTCTCTAGTAGAGACTTCGACCTCTTTTTTGTTGAGGTATTGTCCCCTCTGCCAGAGCTTTTCTTCCTCCTCCATGCACTGCAGAACAAGCTTTTTTGTGCAGTCAGCCAAGTTTTTCTATCTCAGAGACAGTTTTTGGGCGAGCTCCTCCTCCCTCTTCAAAATATCCTCCTGCTATTCCAGGAGTTTCTCTTCCCATGCATCGAGGTCCGCTCGACGCTTCGGGAGAATCTCATTTAATGTATTGAGGCTGTTTTGACGTTCATCAGTAGCATCGTTGCTTTTCTTGGCATGTTCGAGAATCTCCCAAGAATTAGCGTCGAGGGCCCTGATGAAGGCCTCCCTTTCATCCAACAACTTGCCCCAATATTACATTCGGACGTTCTCCTTCTTGACCCACTCCTTCTGATGAGCAAGCCTAGTCTGAGCAAGCTTGGTATCAATGTGAAGCCTATTGCGCCAATGCCTCAAGGTGTGGTGCTCTTCGTGGAGAACCTTGCTGTCGTGCTCGAAGGCGAACTAGACTTGTCAGTGGCTCAAGCAGGCATTGTCAATAGACAACGCCAAGGGAATAGGCTCCGAACCTGCCGACGTCATCTCCGTCGGCTCCAAGGGGTCTTCAAGAAAAAAATCAGGTCCCACGCCACAGGCATGATCCCCTGTGGTCCTACTGCACTAGGGCCACCCTCAGAAAGTACATCAGCCTCCACTGTTGCTGAGGAAGGCCCCACCGAAGGAACTTCAACTTCCGGAACTGATGACGAAGGCTCTGTCGCCGGAATTTCCACCAATGGCTCAGCGGATGGAGGGCCTGCCGCAGATTCTTCAAGGTGCTACGGCTCAGACATGGGCACCTCCAAAGCTATCACCTTAGGGGCAGACATTGGAGCTTCGTTCGGAGCCGCCATTACCTCTGGATCAGGCACCAGTACATCAACAAACTCCGACTTGGAGGCCAGAGCTTCGACTATCTCCGGCACAAAGGTCGGGATTGCGAATACCTCCGACTTGATTGTCAGCTCTTCAACAACTTCCGGCACAAGCATTGGAGCTTCGGTTGCCTCTAGCTCAACTGTCAGAGCTTCCGCCATCTTTGTTTCTTGCGCCGGGGCTTAAGCCACCGGCGCTACCGTTGCTGGCACGTCTTCACAAATGTCTTCCACGTGGTCCGGCGCTACCACGGGAGCCTCTAGAGTTGCTTGTGGATCCAAATCCGTGACAGCCGGCACCGGAGCTATCGTGACCTCAGCCACCACTTGGGGAGGAGTAGCGGTTGGAGCTGGAACTTCTGCCCGGACAACCCCAGTTGCTGGGGTGGGTGTCGGAGCTTCCGAGCTCTTCCTCGTTTCCCTGCAAGCAAAGAATCAAAAGATTCAATACATGACAAAAAATAAAAACAACAACTCAAGGTGCGGACACAATGTCTACCTTGGAAGGTTACCGCTCCAGTTGGCGCAAAACTACTTCACTGGGCGATTGGAGCCAGATCCCAGTGTGGTCGGTGTGCCCAGAGCTCCGGATTGCAGCCTAGAACTTGTCGCCGTCTTCGGCAATGACTCAGTTGGGACCTCCCTCAGCTGGGAAGGACCTCTAGACCCGGAGCCCACAGCTGGCACCAGAGCCGAAGTTCATCTGCTGGAGCTGGCGCCCCTTGAGGACACCTGCACCGGAAGAGGTGTGGCTATCGAAGATCAACCTCGTAGAAGAGAAGGAGCAGTTGTAGTTGGAGCTGACCTGATGTGGCTCCCGTCAGCATGCGTCAACTTTCTCTTCTGTCTAGAGGATTTGGCTGGCTCCTTGCCATTACCCTTTTCCTTGCTGACGTCATCGACTTTCTGTCTCGTGGCAGGGGTAATCACGCTCTCAGAAGCTCCGGAGATTGCAACCCCAGAGATAGGGCACCTCTCGACCATGCCCAAGTCATCCAAAGCTGGCATTCTCCTCTGTATCTCCCTGCTAACCTCCGGAATCATGTTCACAGGTAGGAAGGCAGCCGGCGAAGTCAGGGCATCACGGGAGATACCTCCATTTTGAAATTTTTTGAGATGGATCTTCAAAGCTTCATCGTCCAAGTTGGTGTTCAAACTGACTTCGATTCGGTTATGATCCATCTCACTATTGAACACCCATGCAGTCCATTCCCTAGTCTTTAGCAGGGCCCCCCTGTTCACCAAGAAATTGCCGAAGACTATTTGGGGGGTCACTCCTCCCTCTATGCATTCTTTGATCCTTTCCAGGATGGGCTTGTACACATTCGACAGCTCGGAAACTACATTACAGGCGTCAATGTCGACATTGGGAAGGCCCTTGGGCAGCTCCAGCTTCTCATGCTCCTCCACAGTGATGATCTGCCAATACTTCTTCCGATCATACCACTTTCCGGAGGAGAAGGACATCAAGTACTTGAAGGGGCAATTCTTTCACTTCAAGAAATAGTAGAAGCCGATGAGCCCCGTCCCCTTGCCGGTGGTGTGGAACGTGAAGAAGGTCCAGAATAGATCGATGCAGGGAGGCACACCCACCCAAATCTCGCAAAAGTGGAAGAAAGTCGGCACTAGCAAGAGGGAATGGGGGCCAATATGATAAAGCTGGAGGCCGTAGAAATCCAGCAACATCAAGAGGAAGCTTGAGAAAAGGTGGGTTCAGACCCACCACGGCAGTACACCATATCTCCAGTGCGCTCCTTCTTGAAGGGGAGCTTGCCGAAGCGGATGTCCCATTTGCTGGAGTCGCTGGACCAACCCATGTACGTCTGGACACTCGCCATCTCCTCGTCAGTCTTGACCTTGCTGCGGGGAAGACCCAACTCCATCGCGGCAAAGTGGAGCGAAAGTTGGAAGGCTATGCCAGGGTTGGGAGGCTCTGAGCACAAGTTTGATTGAAAGCGTGAAGAGTCCTCAAACTATGCGGGCTTTCCTTCTTAAGTAATCCTCTGCAACGCTTGGATGGAAACCGCAATGGGACCGAGGTTACGCTTTCAAAAATCTACCCTGCCAATAACGAATGGGCTCGGGTCCACTTTGGCGGAAAGACCGAAGATATTGCCCCAGGTGAACCATTTTCATGATGGGAGGTTGGAAGCCCGAGGGTGGCGGCCTGACAAGGCACACGGAACCGATACGATTTTTGCATCGAGAACCGACGACCTTCAATTGTGTGAGATCCGCACGCAAATATCTCACCTGCCACATTCAAAAGAAGCCACGTGGCGACAGTTTAACCATAGAGCATCGTTCCAACGGCACATCAGAAGACCTTTGAAGCCGCAGCGCGAGAATCGAAGATGGCCCCACCTCTGCTAGAATAACATAACCTAGAGAGTTTCTCCCGGAGGTGGGCCCAGGGGCCACTGTCGGTACCCTACGTACCGGGTACCCCATGATACCACAAGAAAAGCTAAGGAGTTCCCCCCATTAAAGTTGAAGACATCTGAACGCCACACATGTTGCAAAATACTGGACCCGCCTCCCTCGTTTGGGTAGCTCCAACGCTGACACGTCTATCACAAGGTCAGACTTAACACCCGTCATAGGGAAGCTCCGATCTTGCCACGTGTCCAGTGACCCCGGACCTAACCCCCAGTAGAGGGAAGCTCCGGTGTTACCACGTGTATAGTGGCTCCGGACCTACCTCCCCACGATGGAAAGCTCCAGAACTGCCACGTGTCGAACCTCCGGAGCTAGGACCTTAATGAAAGACACAGAGATCTCCAACGGCTCAAACCTTCAAGGGACAGTTAAAGCGACAGTTACAAGACCTGATTACATGTCATTAATGCCATATTAATGACACGCGATTAGTAGACTGTTAATAGGGGCAATGCCATCATTAAGGCGCATTATCACCCCATTAACCACATTTAATATTCTGCGATCGTGAATTAGATAGTTAACTACGCCAGGGCCATATGTTGGGCTAGGCAAGTGATGTAACGGCCAGTCCTTAGACTATAAAAGGGTTGCGTTGCATGATACACGGGGAAGCTCACACACTCACAAGCGCCAGACAAACATTCATACATACAACACACAACCCGTGGAGTAGGGTCTTACGCTCAGGCGGCCTGAACCACATAAATCCCTCGTGTCATCATCTTGTCCAAATATCACGCGCCCCAACCAATCAAGAACCTCCGCGGGCTACGATCTAAGCAGTATTGGGGGAAGTTTCGATCGCACACTTCGATATTTGACGCGCCAGGTAGGGAGTTTTTGGGTTTTCAAAATGGTGATCTCCATCGCAGGATCATCCAACGACAATGCTCTGCAACCGGCTGGGGGAAATCCCTCCAATGTGCAACAGCCAACACGTTGGAGATTTTGAAAACTAAAGCAATGTGTAAAAGAAAAGAAAATAGAAAGAAAAAGAGAAAAAAGTAAAACCCTTTCGGGCCCAAAACCTTGGTAGTGGCCAAACTTCCCTTCCCCCTCCCCTTTTCTTTCCTGTCGGCCCAAGGCCCAGCCGCACCCCCTCTCCTTCCTCTCTTGCTCTCACTACTATGGGGACCGGAGTCCACACTTTCCAGGAATTGCATTGGGTGGTTCCATGGGATGCGACACCCAACAGCACACATGTAAAGGAATACGTATTGCATAAATCATTTGCTAAAATTTAGCAAGATATTCAGTTTACAAATAGTTTATAAAAATAAACTACAGCGGAAGATAAGATTACAACTCTCGTACTCCAGTCTAATAAGCAAAAGAGAAGCCATCCAGCCCACGGACGCTCCTCACTAGCCACGAAAACCAAACAGCAGCGGCATGGCTCCCACATGAGTATATTACTCAGAGAGTCCCGATTCTCATCAGACAACCATAATCATAAGCATAGAGGTTAGTACCTGCAAAACAACTTATATAGCAACCGTGAGTACGAAGGCTCAGCAAGACTTAACCGTCTCACCTAAACATGAAACTCTACATGAGGGTAAAGACATAAACATAGGATTGCAGATTTGCATAATGGACTCGCCTAAATGTGTGTCCTTGTTTTCAGATTTATAGCAGCAGCTTAAACCTTGTGCGGGGCAACATTGTAACTCCACAATCAAACAAGAAACGCTTCATCACAATGTTGCATGCCCAAGGTGGAAATTAAATTTAGTGAGCACTATACTAATACATACAACATAGCAATACCATGATAATATAATGTTTATAACAGTCGCAATTAATTCTCATCTCAAGTGCAAGTATTTAACTACGTCACAGCTCAGTGAACAAGTGGTACTCATAACCGCGAGGGACGGTGATTCAAATCAATGATACCCAGAAAACACGACATGTATGCCTGTACTGGAAGTCACATCGGTGCACTCCACGAACGTCGTATGCAGCCACCTTTCTCATGTTCCGCCCAAGGTTAATCGATTCAATCGTCTAGGACAGTATCCACACTCACGGTGCACCCTTCCGCAGTGAAGATGTCATGAGCGAGTTTTCGTCTACTGTGCTACGGCCGAAAGCTTGAGGCGATCGAAAAAGTCTTAACAAAAGCTTCCCGAGGTACATTAGTTTCCTAGACCCCATATGTCGGTGGTTTGGATCCGGCTGATCTCCCGACACTACTAAAGTGTTAGAGGAGTTTGAGGTTCAGTGTGGGCGTGCGGAGATTCAAGAAGGTGAATTATAAATGACACAGGAGACACGGAGATTTATGTGGTTCGGGCCACCTGAGCGTAATACCCTACTCCACAGGTGTGTTGGTGTTGTATTGGCTATATGAGCTTATATCGAGCGTCTATGGAAGGTGTGTGTAGACGTGTCCTATGTATCGTCGGCCTGTCCTTTTATAGTACAAGGGCAGACCATTACACGTTAGCCTGGACCGACATGTGGCCCCAGCGGTTACTGATATTGATATACATTCAACACGTTTAATTACCCTTAATGACCGAGTTGTGGGCTTTGACAGCACCGTTACTGGTAATTAAGGTTGTCTGATCGTGTGTCATTAATATAGTATTAATGACACTTGATCGGGTCTTAAAGTCCTTGATTCCCCTTTGAAGATCCAGAGCCGTTGTGGAGTTTTCCGGAGGTTAGAGGCTGAAGGTCCGACGGTTGGACACGTGGCAGCACCGGAGCACACTGTGGAGAACAGATGGCTCCGGTGTTACCCGACATGTGTCAGCACCGGAGCTTCCCTCAGTCTGGGGTTAGGTCCGGGGGTGCCATTTCGGTACATAGCCCGGAGCTTCCCCCCTTGCGGGTGGTAGCTCCAGTTTGGTAGTACACGTGGCGACCCTGGGACTAACCATGTTGGAGAAGCAGGTCCGGACATGTCTGACATGTGGGCCTTCGAAGGTCTTTAAATCAAGTGGATGATTTACCCTTGAGATGTTTGCAATCCCGAGGGGTATATGGTACCCATGGTACCGACAGTGGCCCCCTGGGCCCACCTCTGGGGAAGACCCCTTGGGTGAAGTCATTCCGCCGGAGGTGGGTCCGTCCTTCGACTTTTGAACTGAGTCTTCAAAGGTCTTCGGATGTGCCTTTGGCGATGGTTTGGAGTTAAATCCTCGCCGTGTGGCATATCCCGTGTGCGGCAGGTGAGATCTTTGGCGTGCGGATCTCATGCAATTGAAGGTTGCCGGTTCCCGATACGAAAATCGTATCGGTTCCACGCGCCTTGTCAGGCCACCGCCTTCAGGCTTCCCGCCTCATGATGGCGACCGTTCGCCTGGGTAAGAACCTCGACTTGATCGTCGGGGTAGTC
This sequence comes from Tuctoria greenei, assembly GCA_036927565.1. Taxonomy (NCBI): domain Eukaryota; kingdom Viridiplantae; phylum Streptophyta; class Magnoliopsida; order Poales; family Poaceae; genus Tuctoria; species Tuctoria greenei. The sequence continues at coordinate 36,735,516 of JAYESD010000001.1, forward strand.
CCGGGCCCTCTTGTCATCAGCTGGGTGGAATTTTTGAGTGGTGTCTTCGACTTCCTTGCGGTTTCCATCCAATCATCGCAAGGGCTTACCTAAGAAGGAAAGTGTGCACCGTTTGGGGTTCTTTATGCCTCTCTTCTGATCTTGCGCTCAAACTCCCAACTTGTGCTTGCTTTTCCTCTCCTGCCTTGCTGTGCTGCGATGGAGTTGGATCTCCGGGAGAGCCGTTTGAAGACCGACGGTGACCTGAAGAAGGTACGGGCACTCATGGGATGGTCCTTGGACTTCTTCAACCGCTCGGTCCGTGCCGGGGGAGATCTACCGTTTGAGAAGGAGCACGCCGGCGAAATGGTGTACTTCTCCTCGTACACCATGGTGGGGTTGATCCCACCTTTTTCCTCCTTTTTCTTGATGCTGCTAGACTTCTATTGTCTGCAGCTGTATCACCTCGGCCCCCACTCTATTCTTCTTGTGTCTATCTTCGTCCACTTCTGTGAGATGTGGGTGGGCATCCCCCCTGCATTGAACTCTTCCGGACCTTCTTCACCGTCCATACCACCGGTAGGAGCAATGAGTACCTTGGCTTCTACTACTTTGTGAAGCGCAAGAAGTGCCAATTCAAGTACCTCTGGTCGTTTCCCTCTGGGAAATTGGATGATTCGAAGAAGGACTGGATAGTCGTCCGGGTGGAGGAGCACGAGAGGCTGGAGCTGCCCGAAGGCCTCCCCAACATCGACACGACAATCTGGAGTGAAGCTCCGGTGCTGGCGGAAGCCTTCAACCCTGCTCTGACCAGGATCCGCCAATGCGTGGAGGGAGTATTGACTCCTCAGGCGGTGTTTTGCAACTTCCTGGTCAACAGGTGGGCACCGCTGAAGAGGAGAGAAAAACTCGTTTGGGCCCTCAACAGCGTGATGGACGACGACCGGGTCGAGACCGGGCTAAAATCCAACATGGTGGGGACAACCTTGGAGTTCCACATCAAGAAGTTCCAGCATGGCATCGACGTCGCGGGTGACGACTTGACTCCGCCATCATCTTTTCTCCCTCTGAACGTGGAAGTAGAGTTCAGCAGGGAGCTCCGGCGGAAGATGCCTGCGCTTGACGACCTTGGTGTCGTCGAGAGAAGATCAACCACTAGGGTGGCGATCCGTGGAGCTTCTGAGGGTGGCTCCGACCCTGCCCCGAAGCCAAGGGCCGAGGTCGTCGACAAGGGTAAGGAGCCGGTGGAAGAACCCTTGAGCCGGAAGAGGAAGTTGCAGCATGCTGACGGAAGGTCCGTCAGGCCTGCCACCTCTGCATCGGCTCCTTCTCCTCGGAGGGGGAGGTCTTCTACAACCGCGGCGACTGTACCCGCAGCGGGGTCCTCTCAGAGTGGTAGCTCCGGGCATGCGACTCCTGCACCAGGGCCGATTGAGGCCTCTAGGTCCGGAGGTTCTTCCCGATCGAGGGGGGCCTCGACTGGGGAAACGCTCGTAGCTGCAACGAGTTCCGGGAGGCCTTCCGGAGCTTCCACACCGGTTATGACCAGCCCAGAACGCCCGGGAAAGAGGTTCCGCGCAAGCTGGTGCAGAAGCCTTCCAAGGTAATTTTTAATCTTTACCTTGGATAGTTGTTTAGTTGTAGTAACTATTTTTTAAGTTTCTTCGTCCATCATCTGCAGCGTTCCCAAGAAGAGAAGTGAGGCTCCACCCTCAGCCATAGCAGCTGAGGCTGTGAGGGCGGGAGCTTCTGCTCCTGTCCCGGTGCCGCCCCAAGTGGTGGCTGAAGTTGCGATAGCTCCGGCGCTAGCTGTCGTGGTCATGGACCTCGACTCATCCCCAAAGACTCCTGTGGTAGCGCCGGACCGCGGGAGAGAAGATGTGCCAGCGGCACCTGTCTCGGAGGATGAAGTTTCGGGTCCTTGTGCTGAGATGATGGAAGCTTTGGCTGTTTAGCCGGAGGAAGCAGTAATTTCGGCCCTAGAGCCAGAAATTGTCGAAGCTCTGGCGGTTGAGACGGAGGTGATTGAAGTCCTGGCGTGTGCGCCGAATGTTGAGGAAGTCCTGGCGGTTGGGCCGGCTACCTCAGAAGCACCGGCCGCAGAGCCAGTCGTTGTTGGAGCTCCGGCCGCAGGGCCAGTTGATGATGAAGATCTTCTGGCTCCCGAGCCGGTTGTTGTAGAGGCGTCGGAGCTCGAGCCCACATCGGAGGAGGTACCCAAGCCGGAGCCAGAAGCGGCCCCTGCTCCAGAAATGACGACGTCGGAGGTACCCGCGGCTGAGCCAGAGTGCCCTGGTGAAGTCGCTGGCCCCCTGCCTAAGGGGGTGAATGAAGACCCGGCGGCGGGGCCTTCCTCGATGGAGACTGAGGCCATCCCGGAGGACGGCCCTAGTGCCATGGAGACTCGTGGGACCACTCTTGTGGAGTGTGACCCAATTTTTGTATTTGAAAACCCGCTGGAACCATCGGAGGAGACCCCAACAGGTCCGGAACCTATCCCGTTGTCATTGTCTGTTGACAACGCCTGTTCCAGTGTGTGTCAAGTTCAACTGGCCTTCTTCCACGATAGCAAGGCTCTTAAAGAGGAGCGCCAAACCCTTAGGCGGTGGCGTAACCGGCTCTACTTCGAGACCAAGCTGGCGCAGTCGAGGCTAGCAGATGGCAAAGAGTGGATCAAGCGGGAGAAGGTCCGCCTGGAATATTGGGGCAAGTTATTGGATGACAGGGAGAGTATGACTCGTGCCCTTGACGCTCAATCCCGGGAGATTTACGAACAGACCAAAGCAGCTTACAGTGCGGCCGATGAATGCCAAGAAAGGCTTGAGGCCATTAACACTACTCTCATCAAGCGCCGGGAGGCACTTGAGGAGAGGGAGAAACGGCTCAAAGACGAAGAGCAAAAACTCCTAGAGCTGCGGGATGACGTCCTGAGGAGGGAGGAGGAGCTCACCGAGAAGGTGGCTCTGACCGACAAGGGCCTCGAGGAGCGCGCCAAGAAATTGGAAGAGCGCTGCATTGAGGAGGAGGAGAAGGCCTGGGTGCGAGGGCAAGAACTCTACGATCAAGAGTGCACCCTTGTTGCCAGGGAGAAGAAAGTGAGGGGCAGGGATAAAGACTTGGTTGACCGCCAGAACAAGATCCACCTCCGGGAGGAGGAGCTCGGAAAACTCGAGAAGCGGGTTGCTGAAAAGATCCAGCAAAACACCAAAGAGGTTGAGCACTTCGCTCGCGAGAATTCTGAACTGGTGCTGGCCAGAAGATCCCTGGAGGAATTGAAGGGCTTGAGGACTGCGGACTCCCTACAGATTTGGGAGTTCCTGGGCAAGGCTAACGACGCATTGACACCGATGGGCTTCAGCCCCGTGCATCTGGATGATCCGGAGCTGGAGCCGGACCTAGCGTTGCAGGCATTGAGCTCGACAGGTAGCAAACTCTCCAAGGTGGGCAGCGTCATCGTGGACCAATTGGAGGTTGAGGGGCAATCCCTGGCGAAGAACGTCGCAGAATAAGTGCTGACATGCTACACCAGCCGGAATCCCCAATTCCCTCTGGACCCAGTGCTTGAAGGTCCCGTTGAAGGAGAAGGCGAAGCTGCCCGAGCCAACGTGTCGGAGGTTGCCCAGAAGGTCGCCCAATTCTTCCATAGGGTCTAGGACCATCTCTGTAGTTCCCACTTGTATTCTCTCTTCTTCTTCCTCAATTTTTATAATCCCTTGTCTCCAGATGAATGAAATCCCCAAGTTTTTGTGAATTTCACTTTTTGTCTTCAACACTTTTTGCCTTCACTTGGCCCCCTGGTAGATGTACACAATTTGATTGTGAACGTGTACCAAGAGGATATTGTTTTTCGTTGAAGACTCATTTGCTTCGAACTTGTAGAGTGTAGGTCCAAAGTCTATGATAGTGAAGGCCCCCTGAGGTCAAATTGACTACCGTCGGAGCTTAGTAGCTCCGGCAATAGTCCCTATCAACGCATAGAGCATCGATAGTTAGCCCTCCGGGGTGTCGGAGCTTAGTAGTTCCGGCAGTGACCTTTGCCAACACGTAGCTTGTCGGCAGCAGACTCCACTTGTTGGGTCTTCTCACCATTTTTTATTTTACGTCGACGGCTGGCCCCCTAGCTTTATCGGTGCTTGGTTGCTTCGGTGATGCTCATTTTCAATGCCTGACATCGACTACAAGCCATCTAGGGGAATCGGAGCTTTGTTGGCTCCGGCTTTTCTCCATCAACATGGATTTTATTTTTCCTGCACACTGAAGCCAAGAAAAATAATAAAATTCGTTTCTTGCCTATAACTTCATCGCGGCTTACGATTCTCGAGAAAATTTTAGGTCAAACGCGATTCTAAATATAACCAAATGTGTTGCCTTTTCTTCCAGATCCAATTGTACTTGGACCCACCTTACTTTGGCCTGCCGGGGTGTAGGTAGAGTGGCGTACTAAGGGTGCTTGACCAGGCTAAGTCGATAGCACACTCCGGCCCTAGATTGGCTTGACGGCATTTAGGCGAGTGGGCCATGAACAATATTTGAATCCAAAAGAATCGACAATACAACTCGAATCGTATATGAACCGGTCGAACTAAAATTTCTTAAGAATTGCACGTCTTTGTTATAGACAAGAAAGAGAAAAATAAAAAATGTTGAGCCTGTACAAAATGAATGCACGTGGAGTCTGTTTCACATGAAGATGTCTTTCATTATAGGTCCGGGGTACAGGGGAAACAAGTACACTCTTAGGGTACAGAACCAGGCTAAGCATGTTTAATTTCTCGTTTGACCCAGGGTAGCTAGCCACACTTTTAGTTCTGAGATTGTGACAAGTGATGCATGAACTTTGCGGACCTTCCGGTGAAGGTCCGGTTGTTCTCCCGAAGGAACTACCCGACTCTGTACAATGACTCTGTAACATACACCTCAAGTTACTACAGACTCACCTCTGTGATATTAAGTGTAGAACTTACGGAGGTGCTTGATGTTCCAAGGATTTGGGAGAGGTGTCCCATCCTCGGTAGCCAAGCGAACGCTTCCGAGACGGGATACTTTAATCACTCGGAAGGGTCCCTCCCAGCTGGGGGAGAGTTTGTTTAACCCTTCTCTGGATTGTATTCTCCATAGCACCAGATCGCCTTCCTCGAGCTGTCGGTTGTGTACATGCCGCTGATGATAGCGCCGTAGGGCTTGGCAATATTGGGCATTCCGAACAGCTGCTTGGCACCTTCCCTCCTCAAGGAGGTCTAGGTCTTCACGCCGGAGCTGGTCCTACGTGGCTTCGTCGAAGGTCCGGACCCGGAGTGAACCCAAGGTGATTTCTGGAGGAAGGATTGCTTCAGCTCCATACACCAGGATGATGGGTGTCTCTCTAGTTGACCGGTTTGGAGATGTCCTGTTGGCCCATAAAGTGGGCGGAAGTTCTTAAATCCAGTTGGCTCCATGTTTTTTCAAGCGCTCATAGGTGCGCGTTTTGAGTCCTTTAAGGATTTCAGCATTTGCTCTCTCGGCTTGGCCATTACTTGCTGGGTGAGCTATGGAGGCGTAGCAAACTTGAATGTCGAGGTCTTCGCAATATCCTTGAAATGCAGAGCTTGTGAATAGGGTCCCATTATCAGTGATGATTTTGTTTGGGACTCCAAATCTGCATACAATGGACTGCAAAAAGTTGATAGCAGATTGTTTGTTGATTGTCACAACTGGAGTTGCTTCCGGCCACTTGGTGAACTTGTCAATGGCAACGTACAGGAATTTGTAACCTCCGACGGCTCTTGGGAAAGGTCCCAAGATGTCCATCCCCCACACAGCGAAGGGCCATGTAGGAGGTATCATTTGTTGGGGCTGAGTCGGTGTGTGAATTTGCTTTGCATGAAATTGACATGCTTCGCATTTCTTCACCAGCTCAGTTGCATCCTGAAGTGCTATAGGCCAGTAGAAGCCATGCCGAAAGGCTTTACCAACCAACGTGCGGGAAGACGCGTGGTTCCCACACTCGCCTCCATGGATTTCTGCGAGGAGTTCGCAACCTTCTTCCCTTGTGATGCACCGCATTAGGATGCCATTGGCACTGCGCCGATAGAGATCCCCTTCTGCCAACGTGTATCTTTTAGCCAATCTGACTACCCGGTCAGCGGATACATCATCGTCAGGAAGGATGTTGTCTTTCAAGTAGCTCCGGATCCCCGGGATCCATGCACCGGAACTAGCTTGAGCATTTGATTCTTGCGTGATGGGTTGCTCGGAGCTTCCGGCAGCACCTACGACCCTTGATGGCTGCCATGGTAACAGGGCCATCGGGACCGTTAGCTTCGGGATGCTGATCTCGCCCCCTTTGCTCAGATCGGCAGGCTGAGCTGTTGGTTTTGACAACCTCCGGACAAAAGTTCCGTCAGGAGCCGAAGCTCTGGTTGACGCTTTCGTCGAGAGTTCGTCAGCTTCAGCGTCATGGGAACGCTGAACATGGTGGAGATCTAGGACTTAGAAGTCCTTCTGAAGCCTCTGGACTTCAAGGAGGTAAGCAGCTAGCTGGAGATTATTGCAGGGGCATTCACCCTTCACTTGCTTAATGATGAGCTGCGAATCTCCCTTAACCAGCAGTTGCTTGACACCATATGACAGTGCCACCTTTAGTCCGTAGATGAGTGCTTCGTACTCCGCCATTTTGTTGGTCGCCTTGAAGTCAAGGTGTACCATGTATTTTACCTTCTCCCCGGTTGGTGCGACGAGAAGGATTCCAGCTCCGGCCCCCTGCTTTTGCATGGAGCCATCGAAGTAGAGGGTCCAGTGAGGCTCGGTAAAGACCGGAGCCTTGTGTTCCGGCTTCTGCTCGCTGGGGCCCCCAGGGTTTGATGGAGAGGGAGTCCATTCCGCCACGAAGTCTGCCAATGCTTGACTCTTGACTGCTTGCCTTGAAATGAATTCAAGATCAAATTCGGCCAATTCCGCTGCCCACTTTGCAATATTCCCAGTTGAATTGGGATTATGCAAGATTGCTAAAAGTGGGTAAGAAGTCACCACTGAGATCTTGCGAGCTTGGAAATAATGGCGAAGCTTCCTGGAGGCAATAAGAACTGCATAGAGCAGCTTATGCACCTCTAGGTACCGAGTCTTGGCATCATGTAATACTTCACTGATGAAGTACACCAGGCACTGAATGGTCCAGACACTCCCGGAGGGGCCCACAGCTTCCTCTCCACTGACCCGGATCCTCCCGAAGGGATCCGGATTTTCTTCGGGGACCTTCGGGTCCTGGCTGGAGGAACACGGAGCTTCTTCAGAAGCGACCTGGACCCTCCCGGAGGGGTCTGGGTCTTCTGAAGTAACTTCTTGTGGATTCGAGTCTGGGAGCTGGGACCCAGACTCGCTTTCAAGGACCTCCGGACCCTCCCGAGGGGGTCTAGATTCCTGAGTATGGGGTAGATCTGGTCTCTCCGCAACCAAAACCATACTGACGACTTCGTCGGTTGCTGAAATGTAAAGCAACAAAGGCTCACCAGGGTTCGGAGCTACCAGAATTGGTAGAGTAGTGAGGAACAGTTTCAGCTCCTGGAATGCCTTTTCTGCTTCTTCAGACCATTGGAATGGTCCGAACTTCCTCAATAACTTGAAGAAGGGGAGTGCCCGTTCCGCCAGTCTTGAAATGAACCGACTGAGGGCTGCTAGACATCCAGTTAGCTTTTGAACATCTTTGATGCGGGTTGGTGGCCGCATGTCTTCAATGGCTTTGATCTTCGCCGGATTGGCTTCTATACCCCGGTGACTTACCAGGAAACCAAGAAGTTTTCCAGAGCTAACCCCGAAGACACACTTGTCTGGGTTTAGCTTTGTGCGGGTGACCCGCAGCTTATCGAAGATAGCCTGCAAGGTGTCAAGGAGTGACTCCTTGTTCTTGACCTTGACCACGATGTCATCGACGTACACTTCCACTATGTCTCTAATGAGTTCTTCAAAAGTTTTGTACATAGCTCGTACAAAGGTTGAAGCTGCATTTTTGAGACCAAATGGCATGGCCGTATAACAGTACAATCCATCTACTGTGATGAAAGAGGTATGCTCTTCATCTTCCCTAGACATTCTGATTTGATGATACCCAGAATATGCGTCTAGGAAACATAGTAATTCACACCCGGAGGTGGAATCCACTATCTGATCTATTCTAGGTAGTGGGAATGGATCTTTTGGACATGCCTTATTTAGTGTTGTGTAGTCGATACACATCTGAAGCTTCCTGCCGGCCTTGGGTACAATGACTGGGTTTGCCAGCCATTTTGGATGGAAGACTTCTCGGATGAATCCAGCTTCGAGCAACTTCTTCACTTCTTGCCGGATGAAGTTCTGTCGCCCTACGGATTGCTTCCGAGGCTTCTGATGCACAGGCCGAGCGTCGGGTTAAATCTTCAGATTGTGCTCAATCACTTCCCTGGGGATCCCAGGCATTTTGGACGGCTGCCAGGCAAACACGTCGACATTAGCCCGGAGGAAAGCGATGAGCGCGAGTTCATATTTGTCGTTCAATCCTCCTGATATACGGGTGGTCTGAGCGGCTTCAGAACCAATTTGGACGACTTTGACGGGAATGTTGGTGTCGGCGCATGGCTGCACACGAGGTGCAGATGTCGAGCCTCGTTGACGAATGCTCGGGGGTTTTGGAGCTTGCTCCTGCCTGGAGTCCTCCTCTTGCACCGTGGTAAGTGCATGGAGTTCTTCCAGAGCAGTTACTCCGGCAGTACGATCTCCGCGGATCCGGAGAACGCCCACTTGTGTTGGCATCTTTAACACCAGGTAACCATAATGAGCAACTGCCATGAATTTGTACAAGGCAGGCCTACCCAAGATGGCATTGAAGGGTAAGTTGATCTGAGCAACGTCAAAGACCAACTTCTCGGTGCGATACTTCTCTCGTGTCCCGAAGGTCACAGGGAGAGTAATAGCTCCGAGTGGTGTAATGGCTCCCGGACCTACTCCGGAGAAAGGTCGGGAGGGGTGGAGATCCGAAGGTCGGAGCTGAAGCTTGGTAAAAGCTTTGAAGCTTATAAGGTTGAGCCCCGAACCTCCATCTACCATGACATGGTGGAGCTGGATGTTATTGATGGTAGGAGATACCATCAAAGGTATTTGACCCGCTCCAACCATGCTTCGAGGGCAGTCCGAAGCATCAAAAGTGATGGCCGTGTCCATCCACTTCTGATGAGGTTCCGCCCTGGCTGTAGGAGCTACAGCAGCCATGTCCCGTCGCATAGTCTTGATGACGCGGCGGGAGGAAATGTCCCATGATCCACCAAAAATGGTGTTCATGGTCTTCCGACGCTCATTGTCAGAGACGTCGGAATCATCATCGACGGAAGTGTAGACGACCTTCAGGACCTTTTTGGGATCCTGAAAACCTAACTCCTCTTCAGCCGGAGCTTCGTCAACTTTTTGTTTTCCTTCCCTCTATCGGAAAGGAGATTCTTCCCGGCGCTTGTTGTAGCGCTCGACAAGGTTTTGGACCTCTCGACAGTTTTCCAAACTGTGGCTGCCCGTTTTGTGAATTGGACACCACACCTTGGGTTTGCCACCGTCTTCAGAAGATGGTCGAGGTCGCTTCTCGAGGGGTGGCCCCCGGCCACCCGAAGCTGCAGCAGCTGCAGTATTGGATGCACCGGCCGACGGCTTCTTCTTGCCGTTGGTCTTTTTCTTCTTCTTACCGTTCCAGGAGGTAGCGGCTTCTTCTTTGGAGGATTTCTTGTGATCCTCCGGAGTTGGTTTGGAGTGCATTTCACGGCCCTCCGCAGCTCTGGCACATTTGTCGGCCAAACTGAAGAGTTCCGTGACACTGGTGATCTCCTTGATCGCCAGTTTCTCCAGCATCTTCTTATCCCGCACTCCCTGTCTAAATGCCACGATGACAGAGGCGCTAGAGATAGAAGGGATAGTGTTTCGTACCTGAGAGAATCTCTGGATGAATGATCGCAGGGATTCTCCTCCTTTTTGCACAACTGCAAAAATGTCCAATTCGGTGCCTGGTCGGGTGTAAGAACTCCCGAAGTTGACGGTGAACTGCCGGCACAACTCCTCCCAACTGCTGATGGAGTTGGGTGGAAGGCCCATAAACCAGTACCTGGCAGTCCCAGTTAAAGCCACGGGGAAATAATTGGCCATTAAGGCCTCATTTCCTCCGACTGCCAAAATAGTAGTGGAGTAAATCTGAAGAAATTCGACAGGATTGACGGTCCCATCGAACTTCTCCGGTAGATGAGGCCGGAACTTCTGTGGCCACCTGACCATACGCAGATGCATGGCCAGGGCTGAACAGCCTCCTCCTACTCCTTCAGGAGCAGGAACGTCTTAAGCTTCTCGTCTTTCACGAGCACGCTCAATATGGACTCGGCTGTCCCATTGGCGGTATCGGCGATCAAGCTCCGCCCGGAGGTCATGAGTTGAAAGCCTGGATACCGTGTGAGTGTGTCGTGCCCCGGAGGGCAATGACATCACTTGCTGTGATGTAGCACGTCTCCTGTTGTTGGAAACGTGCGGACCAAGTCTACCAGACAAAGTCCGCCGCTGCGACGGGGCCCGTCCTGAAGGAGGAGGACCCTGGTTGCTGATGCGATCGGCTGCTGCTGCAACCAAATGTTCCACATCGGCCCTCCACTGCTCCAGTGCATCCCGGGATGCATCCGGAGGTGGTGGGCGTTGGAGAAGAGAACGTGCTGCATGGAGCGCGTATTCCGGGTTGTCAAGATTTGCCGACGCGGTGATGGACGCCGGTGCACCATCGCGTTGTCCAGCTTGATTTGCTGGTGGAGGTGGCGGTGGTGGTAGTGTGACTCCTGCTGGCGCTGAGGCTCCTGCTGGTGGCTGCATATTGGAGGGATTGCCCCCAACAGCTTGAGCAGCAGGATGACCGTTGGATGATCCAGTAGCTGGGTTCACCATTCTTGAAATCTCAGGCGCCCCTACCTGGCGCGCCAACTATCGGTGGTTTGGATCCGGCAGATCTCTCGACACTACTAAAGTGTTAGAGGAGTTTGAGGTTCGGTGTGGGCGCGCGGAGATTGAAGAAGGTGAATTATAAATGACACAGGAGACACGGAGATTTACGTGGTTCGGGCCGCCTGAGCGTAATACCCTACTCCACGGGTGTGTTGGTGTTGTATTGGCTATATGAGCTTGTATCGAGCGTCTATGGAACGTGTGTGTAGACCTGTCCTATGTATCGTCAGGATGTCCTTTTATAGTACAAGGGCAGGCCGTTACACATTAGCCTGGCCTGACATGTGGCCCCAGCAGTTACTGATATTGATATACATTCAACACGTTTAATTACCCTTAATGACCGAGTTATGGGCTTTGACAGCACCATTACTGGTAATTATGGTCGTCCGATCGTGTGTCATTAATATAGTATTAATGACACTTGATCGGGTATTGAATTCCTTGATTCCCCTTTGAAGATCCGAAGCCGTTGTGGAGTTTTCCGGAGGTTAGAGGCTGAAGGTCCGACGGTTGGACACGTGGCAGCACCGGAGCACACTGTGGAGAACAGATGGCTCTGGTGTTACCCGACACGTGTCACCACCGGAGCTTCCCTCGGTCTGGGGTTAGGTCCGGGGGTGCCATTTCGGTACATAGCCCGGAGCTTCCCCCCTTGCGGGTGGTAGCTCCGGTTTGGTAGTACACGTGGCGACCCTGGGACTAACCATGTTGGAGAAGCAGGTCCGGACATGTCTGACATGTGGGCCTCCGAAGGTCTTCAAATCAAGTGGATGATTTTCCCTTGAGATCTTTGCAATCCCAAGGGGTATGTGGTACCCAGGGTACCGACACCATATATCTAGTATGACTCCGGTACAGTTCAAACTTGCTCAGCAGGGCGGCATACAGATCAGTCCTTAACCGACACAGGCAGGGCTACGCACCCAAGACCACGTCGCGCTGCATCCTACGCCCCTGCCCGGTCTCATTTTTAGATTACTACTCCATTTTCTTTGAACCAATCCCGTGTGAAAAAAATCCTAGCCATGCAAGTAGATTCAAACTACTCGACTTCTACCGAATCATATACAACATTTAGCATGGCATAGTCTACGTGATGTCTTGACAACTAACCAAATACTCCATAGGTTGATCTGGTCATGCAAGTGGGTTTTCAATCACCTTAGCCCTAATGAGCAATACAAATCAAAATTTTGTAGTAGCGCTTAAATGCAAACCGGGGCTTGCCTTGTTGCGAGACAGTGTCAAATTTAATCTCCAGAGGAATGACTTCAAGTAGCTCCGGGGTCCTCTTGAGCTCGGCAACTAATCGATATGCAAGGAATTATGCAAGTTAATCAATATTGGTATTATCTTGTAGCTCAAAGGAAAGACAGTTAAGTATATTAAATGAAGCCTAATGGTTCTGGAAATTTACAGGGGACACTAGGTACTATGGGGAAGATCGGGACCAAAAATTGGAGATGTTCAAGGAAGTTTGTTGTCTATAAAATTCCAAGAAGTAAAAGCCTTCTCTGAATTTTAATTGTAATTCTGGAGGTCTATCATGGATACCAGTGGTTGTATCATATAGAGGGGGTCTCACTGGTTCTAGGAAAATTTGTTTCATAAATTTCTAACCTTCCTATTGGGAGATATTGAATTTAGAAGTTTGGAAAAATTTCTGAAATAGTTCTGATGTTTTTGGGCATTATATGACCTGTTAGAAAAATCTCCAGATTGAACTAGGTTACTAAAGTCCAATGAAGCTGAAATTTTTACATGAACTCAGAAACTTAATATTGAACAATTTGGCAAAATTTCATAGTTTTCTATGAAGTGAATTATTAGATAAAAATGAAACATGTTTTTTCTTTAAAGGGCTCTAAAGGAAAATCTAAGGATTTTCATGAATATGGGGTTGTAGTTCTGGTTAGTGTGTATAAATACAAAACAAACAAAGTTGGTTTGACAAAATTTGAAGCTTTATACTAAGAGATATTCAATCTAGAATTTGCACAAGTTTCTGTACAAACTCTAAATGAATTTGACTATTTTTATGTGCATAGATAATACACAGGTGATAAGACAGTGTAAATGAAGTCTAATGACCCTGAAGTTTTTACTGAAGTTCAAGGATACTCGGATGAAGGTTCTGGAAATTTTTGTTATTTTTCCAAAGAGCATAACTATAGGAATTAATTCTATTAGCATTTTTTTATTTGAATTATGGAGAAATTCATATGGACTTCCATACAAATACAAGTGCACAAATGGAAAGTACTCTTCATGCTGGTTCTAACAAAATTTATTTGGAATTTTTGGACAAGTATCCTACGAGTTATAGATTTTCCAAGTAGGGGCAAAATCTGAAATAAATTTCAAATGGAAAAGGTTTGAATAAACCAGGGGGTCCACGGGTTTAAAATGGACCAATCACTGGGCGGCAACACGGAGGGTTACTGGGTTAACCGCATGGTCACAAAAGATCCCCAATCCGCAGACGATCCGGGCGCGTGCTGCACTTCCACTGACGACGAGGCCCCACGGGGTCGTCGTCTACCTCCCGCCAGGCGCGCAACCGCGGCGGCGCCTCGCCGGAGCTCTCGCCGCCCGTCGATGCACGACATTTCTCCTTGCCAAACTCACCGCCTAACCCTATTTCGAGGTGCTAAGCACGCCAGTGGGGTCAGCGCATGCCGGCGATGGCCGAGAAGGCTTGCGCCACGGCGGCGGCGGCGATTAGGGTTTCGGCCATGTCGGCCGAGCCCTACGGTGGGTGAAACTGATCGGGAAAACCTCATAAGATTCATGGAAGCATGGGGAACAAGAATCTGGCCATAGGAAGGAGAGAAATGGCTTGGAGAATGGTAGCGTTGATGGACCGAGGAAGGACAGACCGGTGGTTGGGGAAAAATTGTATTCCGGCGTGAATACTCGACGAAACTCGATGGATTTTCTTCAAGGTGATGCGCCTGGCCATATAGAACAACATAGCACAAGTGCACAAGGACTAATTAACTGTATAACAGGAATTTCATGCGCGAAGCAACTCCACTCATAACCGAAGTTCGTCGGAAGAAAAGCAAATACGGGGGCTAGGAGGCAAGGCATGGGCTGAAACTTTACGAGCAGCTAGAACATGAGTAGGCGAACCTTTTTCCTTCTGGGATCGAGGTGAGATGATGGCCATATCGTCGGGTCGATGATGAGCAGAGGCGCGGCAAAACAGGGGAGATTTCCGACGGCCTCGGCTTCAAAGTTAACAGCTTCAGTGATGGACTAGCTGTGCAAGAACTTGATCACAAAGCTGCGCAAGAGCTTGGGGAGTGAGGAGAGGCAATGAAAAGTGCTTAACACGGAGTACCTTTGCTGCAAATCGGCTGGACAAAGAAGGAATCGGGAGAGAAGTGAAAATGGTGCTGGAGGCTTCAACGTGAAGAAAGAGCAAGCTAGGGGCATGGAGGGGGTATAAATAGGAGGCCAGGGCGAGCTGGAGGCAGCTGGAGTCGGCCACAATAGTGCAAGCAGCTGCCTGGACTTTGCATTCAATGTGGTGTCACTTGGATAGCCAAAACAGCACTTTGCTTTGGATGACAAGTGGGTCCCACCTCATCCTCATCCTTTCCCCATCAATTCTACCACATAATTCATTCCAAAATTTGCTATATATTTGTGGGATGGCTGGATTAATCATATAGAATTTGATTTTGAATTCCCATAGTTGATTTGACAAAGTTTCATTTAAATTCAAATATGAATTTGAATTTGAGTTGAATTCAATGAAGCTATTGAATTAAATAGAAAAATTGCTTTAAAAATTATGAAACTTTGAAGGGATGCTAGTTGGAATATTTGGAATCCATTGTTCAACTCAAATCATCATGTTAACTTTATTTAAACATAAGCTAAATTTATTTTTTTGAATTTCCTCATTTGGAGTTTGAATTAATTTGTTTTTTCTCAATTCCTTTTTAATGCTTTTTGTCATTCAAAATTTTTTTTCCTAAATGAACTTTGAATTTTTGGAAATTTGGGATTTTACATTCCTCCCCCCTTAAAAAGAATCTTGTCTCGAGATTACAATGAAGAGACGGAAGTAGGAGAGAAATTACTGGATATGAGACAATAAGAAATCCGGATAGTTGGAGTGGAGATATTCTTCGGATTCCCATGTCGCTTCTTCAACAGTATGGTTGCTCCATAGCACTTTATAGAACCAAAGCGTGCGGTTCCGCATTGTTCGAGTCTTCTCGTCGAGAATCTGAGCCGGATGTTCGGAGTACGTCAAATCCGGTTGCAATTTGCCGATGTCGTCAGTGTGGACTGCAGCTGTGAACTTGAGACATTTCCGGAGCTGAGATACGTGGAAAATGTCGTGTATACCAGCGAGAGATGCTGGTAATTCCAATCGATAAGCCACAGGTCCGCACTTCGCTGTGATAGTAAACGGGCCAGTAAACTGGGGAGCTAGCTTTCCTTTTACTCTGAACCGGTGAATTCCATTCATCAGTGACACGCGGAGGTACAAGTGATCCCCGACATCAAAGTGCAGCAGTCGATGCCGCTTGTCCGCATAAGCCTTCTGTCGTGATTGAGCCGCTCTTAGATTTGCTTGAATGATCCTAACTTGTTCCTCGGCTTCATTCACTAGATCAATCCCGAATGTCACTCTTTCGCCGGACTCACACCAATTCAGTGGAGTGCGACATTTCCAGCCATAAAGAGCTTCATATGGTGCCATCTTGATACTCGCTTGATAACCGTTGTTGTACGAGTATTCCGCCAACGGCAAATGATCGCCCCAATTTTTACAGTGGTGTATGGCACATGCACGCAACATGTCTTCAAGGACCTTGTTCACCCTCTCGGTTTGTCCATCGGTCTGGGGGTGATATGCGGAGCTTCAAATCAGTTTAGTACCCAATGAGGCATGCTGTTGCTCCCAGAAATGAGCAACAAACAGTGAGCCTCAATCTGAAATAATCATGTGAGTAATGCTGTGTAAACACACGATTCTTGATATGTACAACTCTGCATATTTCTTGGCATTGAATCAGACATTTACCGTGATGAAGTGTGCTGATTTGGTTAGTTGGTCGACTATTACCCAAATCGAATCATGCTTCCAGAATGTGAGTGGCAATCCGACTATGAAATCCATACTCACATCCTCCCATTTCCATGCCGGAATATTCAGCGGTTGTAGCTGTCCCGCCTTCTTCATATGGTCGGCCTTCACTCGCCGACACGTATCACACTCGGATACGTACTTTGCTATTTCCCGCTTCATCCGTGTCCACCAATACTTGGTCTTTAAATCTTGATACATTTTATTGTTGCCCGGATGAATAGAAAATTTTGACATGTGAGCTTCATCCAATATTTTCTTCCGGTGCTTAACATCTCAGGGTACAACTATCCGTTCCTTGAACCATAATGTACCGTGATCATCTTTCCGGAAACATTTTACTTCCCCGCTGTCCATTCTTTCTCGTATGTGTGACATGCCCTTGTCCTTCTTTTGGGCTTCAATAATTTCCTCTCGGATGGTGGGAAGGAGAGCAAGATTATTGAGAGGCCCATATGGAATCACATACAGACTTGGTTCCTCATCTTCCGTTTTAGCCATGGCGATATTGTGGACATGGGCTTTCTGACTGAGCGCGTTGGCAACCACATTCGCTTTACCGAGGTCGTAGTGAATTTCAATTTCGTAATCTTTGATCAACTCTAACCACCTTCGTTGTCTCATATTCAGCTCCTTCTGCATGAAAATATATTTCAAACTCTTGTGGTCGGTGTAGAGGTGTACAAGATTTCCAAGCAAGTAATGCCTACACATTTTTAATGCCAATACCACGGTAGCGAGCTCAAGGTCGTGAGTCGGATAGTGCTGCTCATGGTTTCGGAGTTGGCGAGATCCATATGCGACCACACATCCTTCTTGCATAAGAACACAGCCAAGTCCGATGCCAGATGCATCGCAATAAACGTCAAACGGTTTTGTCGTGTCCGGCTGAGCAAGAACCAGAGCTGTTGTAAGGTGATATACTAATGTCTTGAATGCTTCTTCACAAGATGAACTCCAAATATATTTGGTTCCTTTTTTAGCAGCTCCGTCATCGGTTTAGCGATTTCTGAGAAGCTCGGGGTGAACCTCTGATAGTATCCCGCTAAACCGAGGAAACTTCGGACTTCATGTACTGACTTTGGAGATTGCCATTTCAGTACTTGAACAATTTTACTTGGGTCCACAGCGATGCCCTCAACTGAAATTTTGTGTCCCAAGAATGGCACTTGGCTGATCCAAAATTCACACTTGCTGAATTTTGCGTATAACTTGTGATCTCTCAACCGTTGTAACACAATATGCAAATGTTCAGCATGCTCTTCCTCTGACTTGGAATAAACCAATATGTCGTCAATGAAGACCACGACGAATTTGTCCAACTCTGGCATGAATACCGAATTCATGAGATACATAAAGTGAGCCGGAGCGTTGGTGAGACCAAAAGACACGACAAGATACTCATATAATCCATATCTCATCGAGAATGCCGTCTTCGGTATATCATCCATCCGAATTTTGATTTGATGATATCCGGACCGAAAATCCATCTTGGAGAACACCCTCGCACCAACAAGTTGATCGAACAAAATGTCGATGTGGGGCAGCGAGTACTTGTTCTTTATAGTCACGGCGTTGAGTGGTCGATAATCCACGCATAACCGCAATGTTTCATCCTTCTTCTTGACAAACAGCGCCGAGCAGCCCCAAGGTGATGAGCTTGGGCGAATAAAACCCTTGTCCAAAAGGTCTTTCAAATGCTCCTTTAATTCAGCTAGCTCATTAGGCGCCATTCGATACGGTCTTCGAGAAATCGGTGTAGTTCCCGGTACAAGTTCAATCTTTAACTCAACGTCACGTTCGGGCAGCATGCCTGGTAAATCATCGTGAAACACATCGGGATACTCACGGACCACCAGAATATCTTCAAGTTTAGTTGCTTCCGTGTTATATGCAGCTGCACTGTCCTGCTCCAAACTGTCCAAAAACAGCTTGTGTTGTCCGTGCATCGGAGAGTCAATTTGGATAGCCCGGGTACCGATATTAAGAACGGCACCGTGATGGTTCAACCATGACATCCCCAATAATACGTCGATCTTCTGTCCATCCAATATAATCAATAACGCCGGATATATCTTGCCCCCCAAACATAAAGCTGCTCGGGGAACAATCTGACTAGCCGAGATACTTCCACCCGGTGAGCTTATAAGATAACTTTTCTTGGGAGTATTGGTGGATAATTGGTGCTGATCAACACATGATTTACTGATAAAATTGTGGGTAGCATCGGAATCAAAGAGTATGAGGACAGGTATGTCTTTGATAGCAAGCATGCCTGTTAACACCGGTGCTCCCTCTGGAATACCCTCGATCGATATATGTTGAACACTTCCGGTTCTCAGTGCTGTCTTCCATGGTTGAATACGGGGCCGAATACACCTTTGTACTGGTACTTGCCCGCTACTCAACATTTTCTCCGGGCAATCCCTAGTATAGTGCCCAAGACGGTCACATGTGGAACACCTATACTGGTTCAACATCCGACTGACTCGAGGCTTGAATTGTCCTGCATCTCGCTACGAGAAAAATTCCCCTGGAACAATTTGGCTCGGTTCTTGCTGTTGATGTACTGCTGGTTGGAAATCTAATACTTCAAACGGCCGACTCCGATACAAATTCGGTTGTTCAGCCGGCTGCCATATCTGACCGGACGGTGATCGGTACACCATACGGTATTTCTGAGGAACATTATGTGTGCTGTCCTGCACAACAAGTCTCTTCTTTGACTCCTCCGCGATCCGCTCACGTGTGGCATCTTCTTGCGTAATCCCGGCATTAAGCATAGCGTTGAACGAGCCATGATTGAACAATGCAAGCTTTTCTTTCAACATGGGGCTTAGACCCCGATAGAAATACTCTCGCTTCTGATCCTCCGTACTCACATACTCAGACGCATATTGTGCTAGATTAACAAAAACTTTGGAGTATTCTTGAGCACTCATTTCTCCTTGCTTCAAATCAAGAAATTCCTGAAGCTTCCTTCTCACAATGGCAGGAGGAACATGATAGGCATGGAATGCCTTCCGGAACTCTGTCCAACTGACTTGTTGTCCGGCGGCCCAGGAGGCGATGTGGTTCGCCCACCAAGCACCAGCGATGCCATGTAGTTGTTGTGCCGCATATAAAACCTTCATAGGGTCACTGCACTGCAGCAGTCCGAACTTAGCTTGAATGGTGCGGAGCCAATGGACCGCATCTAGAGGTTCACCATCACCACTGAACACGGGGGGTGCAGTCGCCAAGAATTCTTGATATGTTGTTTGCTGAGGTTGATGATTGCCTTCTGCTTGACGTCCCCCTTGATTGGACGTAATCTGCACGAGGGTTCGCAGCAGTTCGGTCTGCTCGTCGTGCGAACTCAGCATGGCTGCGATATCATCCGCCAATGTAAGCGGAGATGGAGGTGGCTATTGCGCCAGTTGTTCTGGCACTCGGGAGTCATACCCTCCCTGATTTGAACCACCGACCTTGTAAGTTGTGCGAGCGCGCACCATTCTGCAGTTACAGTTGTTAATGCAACATGAAATGTGATATTGCAAGATCACACTAGGATGAAAACAATAGTGTGTGTATTGATAACCAAATTTGCATAACGGTCATATATTGATAAAGTATAAACTTTATACAAGATACATCATCCCTGGATCAATGTTACAATAACGAGTTCCAAAATAATGAACTCCATGGATCGAAGTTCATTTTGACTATTGTTGGTCGCGACGGGACGTTATGCGCGTTATCGTGCGAAAACACACTTTTATCTTTAATATGACACAAACTTGGTCATAAAAGAAAAGAGGTTCGAGTGAGTCAAACCATCAATTCCACTGGTAAATAGTTGAGTATCGACAACTGGTCCGTTACGAAACTTCTCAAAGTAAATTCGAGGATCAGATTCATAACAAGACCATAATGTCAAACCGATAAAGTTTCTGTTGAAACCTGATCAGTTTGTACTCAAACACAAATTTAACCCAGTAAATGGCAGAATCAGATCTTGAGGTGAACTACAAAGTTGACGTACACTTCGAGACCTTTCCAAAAAGTGCTGGTTTGCTTCCAGATCGTTTCTAGTTGAGAATATATGGTATTGTAAACCTGAAAGTTTTTCTGTAAAATTTTGACAGCATCTCTTTTGTTTATGCTGAATTTGGGCCACAATTCCCAGATATAAAACAGCAGAATTTACAAAAACCACAAACTACAAATTTGTAATAAATATTACAAGGATTCTAGAAATGTCTTG
Source organism: Tuctoria greenei (assembly GCA_036927565.1). Taxonomy (NCBI): domain Eukaryota; kingdom Viridiplantae; phylum Streptophyta; class Magnoliopsida; order Poales; family Poaceae; genus Tuctoria; species Tuctoria greenei. Next base: position 36,755,819 of record JAYESD010000001.1, read on the forward strand.
CACGATCCGGTTCGAAATTTCTAGAGTGGGATATGGTGAAAACAATCAGGAGTCCAAAAAGGGTTTCAGTTTCTGTCCAGTTTTGGCAGAGTTTGGAACTTTGAATTTTTGAACAGGTTAGAGGGAAATTCAGTTCTGGAGTTGAACATAACAGTTTTAAAGGACTTCCTACCCTTTCCCTCCATGTATGTTACACGTTCATTTGAGTTTTCTACTGGGAGATATGTTTTCTCAAATTCAGGTCTTTATACGGTAGAAAACAGAACATTCTGTTTTTGAATTGGTGACTTCAAAACCTACTCCGAATTTGAAAACTTAGTTCAAACTCAGAGCTCGATAGCTAATATAAGTATTTTTACATCTTCTCAGTTCAATTTTACAGAAAAGTGGTTAATGCATCAATGGAGTATATTTTGGTACTACGTGCCTCTCAAAGCAAAAATTCTAAGCCGGTATTCCGGCATACGTCTCAATGGTGGACTTAATGACGTTCACTCGCAAACGATTTCTAAATGCAATACGATCAAGTGGTCAGTGTACCTTTCAATACACACAAACTATTGATCAATCATATGGTGTCGTACGACACAGACCGCAAGGGCGAACAGTTCACAATAATATATCTAAAAGTAAAAACATATGTCCCGTATCATTCCATACGGGCCGCCCCGACTTAAGCCACGTCTCGAGGTACATGACCGGATTTTCTACCACCTGACAGGGTCCCACGTATTTGCATAGTGTTGCACCAGTAGGAGGCGCATCGGGTTATGTCCCACCCGACGGGGCCTCCCACTAACTTTGAAGCACACTGGAGTACCGCGTGTCATATGTTCTCAGAAACATGGAAAGTTTCAGAGACTCATATTGACCCTTCCGTGCAAAGCCACGGAAAATTTCCATGCTACCTGTAACACCCACATTTTCAAAATAAAAAAATACATTTGGTTGTGTATTTTTGTTTGATTGTTGATTCCAAACGAATAAAATTTGCATAGAATTTGAATTTGAAGTCAAATAAAAAGAGAAAAGAAAAAAAGGGGGAATAAGCATACCTGGGCCAAATCCCCACATCACAGCCCATCCTCTCTCCCTCCTCTCCACCTCGGCCCAGCCCAACGCGCACTTCCCTTCCCCCCCCCCTCTCTCTCTCTCTTACACGCGGGGCTAGCCTGTCAGACTCCTCTTCTTCCCCCCAACCGCCCCTTCCTCCAACCGCCCGCTCACCCGTGCGTGCACGCGCTCCCGCACAGCAACTGCCGGCGCCGCACCTCCTGCCCACTTGCGCCCCCACCTCGCAACCTCCCCTCCTTCAAATGTCCGGCCCCATTTTTCCCTCTTCTCATTCCTCCCCATTAATTCTCCATGCCGAAACCCTAGCCACACCCATGCATCACCATTGATGCCGATTTGAGCTCGGTGCCCCTTGGTTCAATGCCTATTAGGCCGCCACCGAAATGATGCGGAACACCGCAGTGCCATTTCTTGCCCGAATGACCCACCCGAGATGAAATTTTGTTGCCCGAGGCTCTCCCCGACGGCGTCAAGATCCGTCCATCACACCTCACCGTCGAGCGACCTTCTACGGACATTTTCCTATGCGCGGGTCATTCTAGGTGAGATCCCCACCTTCTCCTCTTCCTCCCCATCCCTTTTCCCGTTGACCTTGGCCACCGGAGAACCGTTCCGGCGTTCTCCGGCGAGCCTCCGGCCATGGCGCCGCCGCCGGCCGCTGCCTGCACTGCCGGACCCCTCCCAGCCGTCGGATCAAGTCCGACGGCGAGGATTAAAACACCCCTAAGGGGTATGGTCCGGGTCTACCGCGGACCATGGACCGCACCTCCTCCCTCGGTCCACGGGACCGTAGACCTATTCCATGCCTTTTCATTAAGAAAAATAAATAAGAATAGAAAAGTAAAATGTGCTTTTGCTGTTAGACCCTTGTGTAGATTTATTTAAATTACGAATAGGTCCTCTCATTTACAAAATTAGCCTTCACTTTTGTTTTAATCATGAAATAATTCTGTTAATGTGGAAAGATGCCTAAAAACACCGTGTTAGTATTAAAAATTATGTTTTAACCTCTGTAATTGACAGAAATGCCCCTGGACTTTATGAAATTTACTTTAAACTTTATTTTATTTTCTGTTTTTATAGAAAAACTCCAGTAAATAGCATTTAATTACAGAAAATTATATTTAATACATAGAAATTGTTTTTAAGTAATAAAATAAATATATAAAATGTAGAAAAATGGTTATCAATATTTTATACTAAAATAATATTGTAGATTTCATATAAAATACAATTTGACAATGGAAAATTTAATAAAAATGTTTTTGTTTATAAATAAGTTAAAAATATAGAATAAATGTAAAAATATTAGGAAAATTATTTATAAACTCTCTTATGCTGAAATAAAATTTATAAAATACATATAAAATAGATTTTGGCGATGGGAAATTCATTAAAAATGTTTTTAACCTATAAATAAATACTAAAAATAGAAAATAAATGATAAATGCATTTCTTTGACTAAGAAGAATAATAAATACTTCGTAGGATGTATTAATATAGGATTTTATGCTTATGTGTATGCTTTGGTGTATTACTCTTGAATGTTTTATTTCTCTTTTATCGGTAGTTTATACGCATTCGTATTTCGACGAAGAAGCGACATGAAGACATGAAGACCAAGAGTTCAATCAAGAAGACTGAGCAGCTATATAAAAACAGGCAAGTGCCTTTGACCATCTTGCACCTTTTTAAGGGTATAGTTAGTTGCATGCTAATTAATATGAATCCTATGCTATGCCCTGTTGTTTTACCTTATTACCTTGTCGCTTGGGTTATGGAAAGGTGGTACTTGGGGATTACTTTACGCTTATCCATGCATAATAGTTGGGTGGGAAAACATTGACCATTTTTATTAATCATGACTTATTATTATGATTATGATTATGATGTTGGAAATGGATTGTAGTGAATAGGAATATGGCGGGTTGGTTTGATTGGTATGGTGCAGTACGCACGAGACCCGGGAATCAGGGATTGAACCTTGCCAGATTCTAAAGACTGGTTTATGGAGTAGCCACTAAGCTGTATAGTATCGCCACAAGACTGAGTATGGGGCAGCTTGGTCAATTAATTAGGCCTCTCCCGGCTTAGTGCTGGTAGTTGGACGGTGCGTGGAATTGGTTCAGCGTATCTGCCTTGTGATCCACATGGCTCAAGAGGGGGCTTCTCCTGGCGGAGGTAAAATGGACTCTAGGAGCCAGAGCTGTGAAACCTCAGAGGGTCGATTACTAGTCGGGGGGACCTTTGTGAAGATCTCGTAGTGATCTCCTGGCCGCACACCTACGGAAGTGTGTAATGTGACCGACAGGTCACGGGCATCAGGGAGGTTTGCTTAGTCCACCTGGCAACATGGGATGAAATCACGACTTGTGGGTAAAGGATACATTCTCTGCAGAGATTGGGAAACTGTCATGACAGCCGTGCTCACGGACAAGAGCGGCTTGGTGTCGAATTCATAATTAGTCAATGGTTGGAATGGTGGCTGGGATAATGTTTGAAATTGATGTTGATATTATTATAATTACTATTACTGTTATTACGGTTGGGATTAATCACCTAGATGTAGGTTGCTAATGAAAGCTAAGGTTATGATTAATGCTTAGTGCTTAAACCACTATCAGCCTTCTCCGTTGATTTGGCCTTCATGTCATTTATTTCCCACACTTGCTGAGTACCATGGGATGGTACTCACACTTGCTTTGTTGTATTTTTGATATGTTGCTCAGTGAAGAGAAGATCTAATGAGGACAGTGACAAGTAAGGATGGTGTATAGGTCGCGTTGCTGCCAGTCAATTTGCCTGTGGTTGCCCTGAAGTTTTTCCTCTTCCGCTGCTATTCAAAACTCTTTTAAAGGTATAAATGTTGTTTGCATGCGATATAGAACTGTTTATCACTTTTGTCATACATGTATGGTGAAACTGATCCTGGCATACATGTATTTTGCAGCTGGTTTTATTTCTATTAAAACCGGGTGTGACAAAGTGGTATCAGAGCTATATGTTGACTCTAGGCACGTGACCTTAGTTAGAAATGGACCTCTTAGACACTCCTTTGACCTTGCTCATGAAGACGAAGATCCGTCTCGACGAACAGGAGCATGAAGATCGACGTATGAGGACAACGCGATGGAAGAAGAAGACTCTTAAAGATTATCATACATCACTTTCTTAGGCCCCCTTTGATTAGTAAGTGAAGCCCATGCCTTCCACACAGCGAATTAGAACATGTTGCTTGATGTATTGCATTAGATTAACGAAAATAACAATATTAAATTATAACAATGGTCTGTTTAAGGGGGTAGCCGATCTCTAATAAGTTGTATCCTCTCTCCTTCATCGACCTATTTGAATCTCGTGGGCGAGATTCCTTGTAAGGTGGGCGGAATGGTAACCACCGTAATTAACAAAAGAAAAGAAAATAACAATAACAATAATTATAATAAAACTGTTAATCATGACAATGCATTTGAAATGAAAGACTGTAAAATTCAGAACCATAATAGAAATTTAAATCGAGTTCAAATTAGTAATAATGATAGAAGAATAATAAGAATGTAAAAGAAAATAAAGTAATAATAATAATGATAAGAATAATAATAAAAGTATACATCCATAATGTCAATATATCGAAAGGTTATATGATCAAAACCACACTAGAAATTTCGACCAAATTCAAAATACAAAATAGAGAATAGAAGAAAATAAATAAATAAAAATAAATAAATAGAATTATTAAATTAAATAAATATTACAGTTTCTGTCATGAGTGTTTATGTGCCAAGAATAATAATTGAAACTATTTGGAAACATGTTTGAATTCAAATAAAATAAAGAAAATAACAAATAATGTCCTACCAGATCTTGTAATACTTGTAGTTTTTAGAAGTAAAATAAGTAATAATAATAAAAAAAATTATGTATTCGTGAAAATAGTGCAATTGAGTGAAAGATTTTAAGTTCAAACCCACATTAGGAATATTGGCCAATCTCAATATGAAAATATAGGAACAAAAGAAAAAAATATATGATATTGTATGATAACATTTTAAATCTAAACCAATGAGGCATATTATATCATGAGTGATTAGGTGTGAAAAAGATGTATAAATAACAATTACTAGATAAAATACGTTTTAATTCAAATAAAGTATAAAAATGATAAAGACAGCCCTATCAAACCTTGTAGCATTATGTGTGAACTTATAATAGTATTGGTAATAAGGTCCCTAAATGAATACAATAAAAAAATAAGGTGTACATTTGTGTGATAATAAAATATTCTCTTAAACTGTTTAAAATAAATTCATTGTGCTGCACTTCTGTAATTGCATGTCATTTAAAATCTTAGAAAGTTTTAAAATTGAATTATTTAACACCTAAATCAGAAATGGAATCAGAAATAAATTACTTGCAAAAAGGGTAACTTGTTGATTTATTAAAACATAGATCATTACATTCCAACATTCTAGAATCTCGGGCTGAGATTCTGTTTAAGGGGGTAGAATTTTAACAACCACATTTTCAAAATAAAAAAAATACATTTGGTTGTGTATTTTTGTTTGATTGTTTGATTCCAAACGAATAAAATTTGCTTAGAATTTGAATATGAATTCGAATAAAAAGAGAAAAGAAAAAAAAGGGGAATAAGCATACCTGGGCCAAATCCCCACATCACAGCCCATCCTCTCTCCCTCCTCTCCACCTCGGCCCAGCCCAACCTGCACTTCCCTTCCCCCTCTCTCTCTCTCTCTTACATGCGGGGCCCGCCTATCAGACTCCTCTTCTCCCCCCCCCAACCGCCCCTTCCTCCAACCGCCCGCTCACCCGTGCATGCGCGCGCTCCCGCACGGCAACTGCCGGCGCCGCACCTCCTGCCCCCCACCTCGCAACCTCCCCTCCATCAAATGTCCGGCCCCATTTTTCCCTCTTCTCAGTCCTCCCCATTCATTCTCCATGCCGAAACCCTAGCCGCACCCACGCATCACCATTGATGCCAATTTGAGCTCGATGCCCCTCGATTCAATGCCGATTAGGCAACCACCAAAATGATGCCGAGCACCACAGCGCCATTTCTTGCCCGAATGACCCACCCGAGATGAAATTTCATTGCCTGAGGCTCTCCCCGTGTAAAACCCCACTTTTATGGCATGTTAAGTTCATATGGGTTTTGTGATCAACTATTTTGGATCTCCAATATAAGGGTACACATGAACTATGCCATCCAAAACTTTTCTTGCACTCTTTGTTAGATTCTTTTATCATGGGTATTAGACTTCACCATGAATCCAAATTATATTCTATTCACCTTTTAAGGATAAGAATTTTGGATAAGGATTAGTAAGCAATGCACAATGAAGCCCTAATAAGCTCTAAACCAAATATTCAAATTAAGGGCTCTAAATTTTTCCATGAGCTCCTAAATTCCTCAATAGCATGCTTACAAAGTTTCAAGATTTTAGAAACTCATCTACTAGTTTTATTGAGGTGCTTAGCAAATTTGAATCAAATTCAAATCTGAATTTTAAATTCTTCTCCAACTTCTTTAAACATAAGAATTGAATTCACCATTGTGTTCATAATAATTCATTTGCCATCTCCACAAAATTTCATGATTTTTGGAGTTGATCTTCTATTTTTAAATGAATTAGTAACTGAGCTGTAGGGAGAATCACTGGACAGTGGGCCCCACATGTCAGCTCCCCTTTAAACGGATCAGCTCAACCCCGACACCTCTGCACCGCCGCGCCCCCGCTCGACACCGCGCGCGCATGCAGCTCCAGCGAGCTGCCTGCCTGCTCGCCGCGGCTCTATAAAAGGCCGGCCGAAGCCCCTTAATCCTCATCCCCGGTCACAGCTCCACTGCCTCGCCATTTTTCTTCCGCCGCGCGCCATCGCCGCCGCTCGCCACTGCTCCGCGGGTGCCGCCGTTCCGCGCCATTTCAAGCCTAGCTCCAAAGAGCAAAAAGGTGCGCCTGATCAAACTCTAGCTCATGGTACAAACCGTTTCCCTTATCGTTGAAGCCTGAGCAAGTTATTGTTCGTTTCCTCTTCGGCCGAAGGTAGATAGCTAGCTATGATTTCATGTCAAATTCCTTTTCGACAAGCAATCATCCTTTGCAATTACTTAGAGATAGTTTCTATAGGCCCTAGCGATCCTGTCTGATCAAAAACCTTTAAGGATCATCAAGCAACGGCTCTGAATTTCGAGTTTTGCTCGCCGCCGGTGAGAAAACCTCGGTTCACCGTCGAACTCATGATTCCCGGCAACTCACTCCCCTTCTGCGCCCATATCCTTGAACTCCATCATCCCAGAAAGGTTTTGGAGCAATTCCCAAGTGATTTGAGCTACTCTTTAGAGAGTTCTATGATGCCCGAGCGCTCATCGCCGCCACCGCCGTCGCACGACCTTTTCCGGCGAGCTTCAAGACCCACTGACCTCACCATCGTGCTCAGCGACCCCAAAAACCCCCAGGCGGCAAGTTTCCGCGATTCTGGTGCGTTGGATTGGCCGGCGGCGAGGTTCGCCGGAGAGCACCGCCGCGGGAGCCCCGCGCGCCGCCCGCGTCGGGAGGTAGAAGACGACGCGGCGGGTCCCGCGTGTCAGCGGCGGTAAACCCCGTCGGATCAGGTGTGGCCACGGGATTTGCTGTGGCTACGCGGTGGAACTCTGTGGCCCCCGTGTGGGTTAAATGCTATTGGTTCATTTTAAAACAGTGGGGCCCACGAGTTAAATCAAATTAGGAAATTATTCCAGAATAGGCTCCAACTTAGAGAATCCATAACTTTCTGTAGGATACTCCAAAATTCTTCAAACAAATTTTGTTCGAAAGCTCTCGAGCTCTAGTTTCTGTCAATACCAATTAGGTTCTGTGAAACTCAGAGTTAAATTCTGTAGAAAATAATCTTTCCTAATGCAAACGAAATTTTTCCAGACAAGATATCCACAGGAAAAATCCCCAAAATTCACATAAAATTTATTGTCCTATTCTTGATTATCAGGCAAAATTTGGGAGCCATAGCACCTGTTTAACTCTCTGCATAATTCAATTTCCTTTTTCAGTTGTTGAATTTTCACAGCTATTAGGTTGCTTTATTAGGTCCCAAAATTTTACAGGGTCTTCCTTTAGTCATACCCTAACTCCTGTTAAAGTCTTGGATTTAAGTAACCTACTATACTAGTCTTAAAACAGTTACAAACCAAATATTGATTTAATGTCTAGAAACTCAATTATAAAGTAAATCCATACATTCTTGCCGAATTAGAAATACAATAACTCCTTCCCCACAGCTTAGAAAATTATGAAAACAAATTTTGCTAAGACCAGAACCACTCCCTCCATCTTGATTATCAACTGTTAGCTAGGTTCAAGCTACAGTTTCCTCTCGGAAATTTTTGGAAGTTGATTGCTTGCCATACTTTCGGAGACCACAATCTGCTATGATCATCTCCTGTTCTTTGCAAGAGCCTTGATCATATTCCCTAGTATCTACCATCGAAGTTCCAAAGCCAATTAAGGTCCCTGTCATATAGTGATCACCATGAATTAATTTATGGTCTTAAAATAAATAAATTTCAAAGTCATTTATATATCCATGTTATCTGCATATCGTATAGTGACCGAAGTCGAGGAGGAGCCAGAAGCCTTGGAAGAGAACCTTCCAATTTTTAACTCAGAACCTGACCTGCAACAAGGCAAGCCCCGGTTTGCATTTAAGTCGTTTATGAGCTTTTGCTTTATCACTATGATGAATAGTATATGAATTGTGCATTACGTTTAGGGTGATTGATACTCCACTTGCATGACCAAAAATCCCAGGGGTTTGTTTGGCACGAGTTACAGTTTGACCTATAGTAACTGCTTTGCTAATGCATAGGAAATCCGGTAGAAGTCGAGTAGTTGGAATCTACTCGCGAGAGATGTATCTCACAGGACTGGTTGAATAGAAAATGGCTTAATATAATGAAATTGAGACCGGGTAGGGAATGGATAGGAAGCGGCGAGAATTGAGTCTCGGTCGCATAGCCCTGCCTGTGTCGATTAAGGCCCGTCCGTATGCAGCCCCTTCGGACAAGCTTGAATTGTACCGGCAACATAATGGACATATGGAATCCAATAAACTGACGTAACTTGGTCACTTGGGTGTCGAGGCATACCGTTCCATTTTATAGGTGAGGGTTGAGGGTAGCAAGGTGTAAATCCGCTGGTGGGCACGTCAGAGTACGCCCCACGCAGGGACCTCCTGCCCGTGACGGATCGACCGGTTCGGCATTTGAGTGTCTTGCGAAAGGTTGCCATATACGACTAGTACTGAAGTGCTACGTAGGTACTACGCGAAGTGCTCGCTGGCATTTCCGAAAGTGCGTATGTGTCGTGTTGTCCGGGTGTGTCCTGATTGCAATCACTGTCCCTCGCAGTAATAGAGTACCACTTGTCTGTCGCAGTCGCGACGTAGTAAATACTAAAGAAGTCAGGAAAGTCATATGATATTGAATCATAATTACTTTGCAACTTTGTTTGATTTAGAAATAGTATAACTAAAGATTTACAATTTCCCCATACTTTAGCTGTAATAGCATTATGTGCTTTGGGCATGTCATATCATCGGTAAAACGTTTCTTGTTTGATTGTGGAGCCCATGATGTGCCGTGCTCAGAGAATGTCATTTGCTACTTAAAACTTGGTTATAAGGATCCACTTGTAGGCGAGTTATTTATGCTATTCCTTACCTATGTTTAGTGTCCCCGTGCATCTGTCTAGTGAGACGGTTAAGTCTTGCTGAGCCTTAAGCTCATGTTTGCAGTTAACGAGTTTTTGCAGGTTACCCTATTAAGGATGGGTTTGACGATGAGGCGACACCCCCTCTAGGGTGTACAGCCGAGTGGGAACCCTGCACGCCGCCATAGTTTGAGTGTTGCTAGTGCAAAGTATCCCTGGCATGGGAAACTTTGCTTTTTGCATAGCTAGTGCTGAGAGCGTAGCTATGGTATGTATATATTTCTTCACGTCCGCTAGTATTGTGAAAACTTCCGCTGTGTATTAAATAAAAGACTTGGTCTTGTACTTTATTCTGGTTCTATTTCTTGTAAACTGTTGGGTGTCGCATCGCACGACACCACCCAATGAGATCCTCGGATGTGTGGACTCCGGTCCCCACAGACATGGTATCAGAGCTTCGTTGGGAACAGTGTACCGGAAAAGAACATATTTTCAAAAATTAGGAACTTGAGTGAGGAATTAGTTATATGCCGTTATAAGGAGTATTACTAGTATAAGATATAAAGGTGGTAAACTAACTATGTGTTATTATATTCTGTAACGACGCTCCGACATCAGGTAAGAGGTAAGGTACGCCGCCGAGAGCGGATCAATCTCGGTAAGCTCAGCATACGAGAGGTGGTATGTGAAATTTCCGTGGCTTGGCACGGAAAGTCAATATGAGTCTTTGAAACTTTCCATGTTTCTAAGAACATATGACACGCGGTACCCCAGCGTGACACAAAGTTAGAGGGAAACCCCGTCGGGTGGTATGTAACCCGATAGTGTGTTCTCATATCTATGAGAACATGCGAACACGTATGCCCGAGCGTGTATAAGCCGGATCGTACGGGAGTCTTTGCTGTACAGACGTATTTACAGCCATGTACCTCGAGACATGGCCTTGCTCGAGGACGACTCACGCCAGAGTCGTATGCATTTACTTTTAGTTATATATTATTGTGACTGCCTGCCGTGTTTCCCCGTGCCGCCCTTGAGGTGCGAAGGTGTGAAAGGGGATTGCTTGTCTTCTGCAGGTAACCTAACTCCGGTAGCAACCCGTGTAGAAGCCGTTTGCGAGGGAACGATATAGGAACCACCTATAGACGTAACCGGATGTACCGGATAGAATTTCCTTTTGTGAGGCACGTAGTACCGTCAGTATCAAACATGATACTAGACCCTCCCCACCGACAGAATGGTTGCATTGTGTTTTGAGAAAGTCCGACTATCAGATACTGATAATTTCGGGCTCGACTTGATAAAATGGATAAGACCAAGATTCTTGCTTTCTGGTAGAAGTAGCTCAACTTCGCCAGGTTGTAATTTTGGTTAGCAATTAGATAAGCATATCCTACATAAATGGAAAGCTCGTGAAGGTCTCTCCAACTTTTCCGTTGACCATAAAGACAGAAAAGCTTGTTAATCTGTTGAAAACTGGGGTTTACTGTAATTACTCCATATGAACCCACCTTTGTACCGTTTCTGTATTCTTGCCATAACTCACTGTAGAAAAATCCACTACCTTATTGGGATATATGTTTGAGAAGGGTAGGTGGAGATTCACGAGTTTGTTTTGGGGAGTCCTTCCTTATTTTAATTGGAGTTTAACCAAATTGGGAAGTCAACACAGTAATCTGCATGACTGCTGATGCAGATCAGTCAGCTTTACTGTTGAGTTTGGATAATTATAACCCCTAATCCAGAACAGTGATATGGTTACGCATATACATTTCTGGAAAGCTTAGGAAGTCGTCTATCAACTTTATTTATCACTCCTGACCTGAATCTAGGTGTAGCTATGCCTAATTCCATTTGTCGCAAATTTGGTTCCTGCAGTCCAGAACTTGGAACAGTTTGCACATAATTGTGAATTGATGCATAATACCTTCATGACAAGGTTGTCGTGGTGGAACTTCTTTAGTTCTGGATTGTTAACACGATGTTACTCAATGTTTATTTTGACACTACCTCAATATCTTATCATGATGAACCTGTATAGAATGTGGAGATAAGCCCATATACAGGGGAGGTTCTGTCAAAATTTTCAGAACCCTTGAGTCAACTTAAAACTGCTATAGATTGTTCATACTAGTTCAACAGTGGCTGTATGAGTACAATCTGGAAAGGTTTTGAAGTGTACAACAATTTTTGTATTCAACATAAAGTTTAGTTCTGACTTCTTCTGTATGAAACTTACGGGTTACTGCAGATAGGTCAGATAAACCAGAACTATACTCATTTCCAGATTGCAGCTTTGACGGAACCAATTGATTATGGATATTTCTTTTTGTCCCACATCACCAGTGATTGGGTCGAATACTTAAACGGTGTATTGACATTCGGGTATATTTGTCCACAGATGGCAGCACCAAGAATTCAGTTGCCTAATGGATGGGTGTTCTCAACATGCACCGGGCACGCCGGTTTTCCGGACGTGTTTGCACGGTTGCTCGGCCAGTTTGGCTATTTGGTGTTACCTAGCTATTGGGGCAAGAAGTTCCAGGAGGGCGGTATGTGGAGTTGCACCATCTACGTCGATGTGCCTGCCGGTCCACCGCATCTCGGATGGGCTCCATACTCCATCAAGATCAAAGGATTGATATTAGAAGAAACATGGAGCTACGCCGCAAGTGTTGCCATAGGGAGGTTTTGCAAACTCCATTACCGTCATCTGGTGGGTACTCCGTATGAGTTCTTTCCAGTCAACGGCAGGGCTTCTGAAGCCTGGGCAACCCGCTTGCTTGCGGAGGTGGGAGAGCATGGCGAAACATCCGCAACAGCCTTAGCGATGTATGCAGCAGCCTCACATCGCGAAAAGGGTAATCAGAGGACATGCATAAAAGAATTGACAAACAATCTGAAGCAAGCCATGAAGCGAGCAAATCACTTTGAGTGGGCAAATGACGGACTTAGGGATATGATGGCTCCTCTTAATCATCATTTGAACCTTAGGGAGAATCAATGGCATGACGCTGTTATGGATTTGGCCGCGTCTCGCCAGGAGACTCTAGAGAGAGATATTGATCTGGAGGCAAGCCTACTTTATGGGCACCAACGGGACACACAGTTGAACGTGGTGACTGCAGACAGGGATCAGTCCAGAGTAGAAGCTCAGAGCTGGAAGACCAGCTGTGAACAGGCTCAGCAAGAGAATGAGGCCTGGGGGATGTTTATGATACAGGCAGATTGGCAAGCTATGGCTGCCAAGAAGACGTTGATATTGAACGATGTATCAACTTCTACTCCAGCACCCGTATCAGAGGTGCCTAGTCCTGAAGATGAAGAAGAAGAAGAAGACCCAGAGGAACTTGAATACGTCGAGTAGAGCGTATTGAAGTTAGATGTGGTAGCACTTCCGCCAACACCGGGCGGCATATAGTTACATGGTTGCTAGTGTTTCTCTTTTGTGACCATGTTTGTGTCATATTAAGAATAATGGTTGTGGTGTCTAGCTAACTAGAGGAGTATGACATGTCAGGGAGGCCAAGTATGGTAGAGATGTGTTTCCAAAAAGGGAGTCCATCATTTTGGGTTTACTACTGTAAACTTGGTCTTGAGATGATATATTTTGTATAAAGTTTGTGCTTTATCAATATATGTAAATGTCATGCATCGTCTATTATTGTCTACCGCATTTCTAAGGGAGGATAAACTTGAGGCAATGGGACTTACCGTGTTATTCATTATATTGCAGTATGGTGCGTACTCGTACAGCCTCAGAGGTGGGAGGATCTAGTGGAGGACAGGGGGATGACACACCGTCCCCGGGGCAGAATACGCCTCAGACGCAACCACCTCCACCACCTCCAACCACACTCCCCAGGAGTCTCGCGGAGGTTCTCGCTGCAGTGCTCGGCTCGCGCGACGAGCAAACCGAGTTACTGCGTACATTGGTGCAGCACTCGTCCCGTCAAGGGGGACGACAGGATGATGGACCGCGTCAGCAATTTCAGAGTTCCTACTCTGATTTCTCATCGACACACCCACCGGTATTCAGAGAAGCCGATGAACCGTTGGACACGGATAACTGGCTCCGCACCATTGAAGGAAAGTTCGGTTTACTCGCGGTAACAGAACAGCAGAAGACATTGTTTGCAGCGCAACAACTGCAGGGGTCTGCCGGTGCGTGGTGGGCCAATTACCTTGCCGCACGCCCCGCAGGCCATGTTGTAAGTTGGACCGAATTCCGGGAGGCATTTCGCGCCTACCACATCCCTCCCGGGATTATGAGGAGGAAGCTTCAAGAGTTCTTGGAGCTAAGACAAGGAGGAAGGAGTGCATACGAATACTCCAAATCATTCAACCACTTGGCCCAATATGCTCAGGACCAAGTGAATACCGAAGATCGGAAGCGGGAATGTTTCTACCGGGGTTTGAACCCCAAGTTGAAGGACAAGCTTGTCCTGTTCAACCGCGGCAACTTCAACGACATAGTCAATGCCGCTATCATGCAGGAGGACGCTACGCGCGAGCTGTCCTCCGATAAAAAGAAGAGGGGTGCTCCACAGAGCAGCGGAGGTGGTACTCCTCAGAAGTACCGTATGGTGTATCGATCACCATCCGGCCAGAGGTGGCAGCCGCCATCGCGACCACCAATGTTCCGTGGTCGTCAGTTCAACAACGGCGGATTTCGGCCACAACAGCAGCAGGGGATGATCCCACGTGCACTTCCACCTCCACCACGTGCACCGGGATTCCGTCCTCCCCTTCGTATTGGCCAAACCCCGCACACGTGTTTCACGTGTGGACGTACGGGGCACTTCGCCAAGGATTGTCCGCAGAATCGACAAGGCGGAGGGCAATCATCCTACCAGGGGGCCAACCCACCCCGCAATCAGTTCAAGAAGCCAGCCACCAGACCCGGCAACATCCACCACCTCGCCATCGAGGACGTTCCGGAAGGCGCACCCGTGCTCACGGGTACGTTCTCTGTCTTAAATCATTCCGTAGTCATACTTTTTGACTCCGGAGCTTCACACAATGTCATTAGTAAATCTTTTGTCGTTAAAAGTCAATTGCCTGTTATCGCCACAAAAACTCCATATATGATTTGCACTCCAGCAGGGAGGGTAGTAACCTATGAGGTAGCCCATAAAGTGCCTCTTGACCTAGATGGGAACGTCTATCCTACCTCCTTCGTTATCCTAGAAACTCAAAAGCTAGATATCATCTTAGGAATGGCATGGTTGCAATACCATGGTGCTATCCTTGATATCGTTTCTCGAAAAATTTATCTAAACTCTCCACTCCATCAGCCCCAGGTTCTCAATCTTGAGAACATCATTCCATTAGACCCATCCACTCACAACACCGAGGTTATGGAACTTAAGGATATTCCGGTAGTATGTGAATACCCCGACGTGTTTCCTGAAGATCTCCCTGGGATGCCACCAGAAAGGGATATAGAGTTCAAGATTGAACTTGCGCCCGGAACAGTGCCAGTTTCAAGACCACCCTACAAGATGGCACCAAGGAACTTGCAGAACTGAAGGAACAATTAACTGAACTTGAGAGCAAAGGTTTTATTCGTCCAAGTTCATCACCATGGGGTTGTTCTGCACTGTTTGTAGAAAAGAAAGATAAGACCTTGAGGCTGTGTGTAGACTATCGTCCACTTAATGCTGTCACCATCAAGAACAAGTATCCACTACCGCGCATTGATATTCTTTTCGATCAATTAGTGGGTGCTAAAGTGTTTTCGAAGATGGATCTTCGTTCTGGTTATCATCAAATTAGAATCCGACCAGAAGATATATCCAAGACAGCATTCTCAACAAGGTATGGGCTGTATGAGTATCTGGTTATGTCCTTCGGATTAACCAACGCCCCGGCTCATTTCATGTATCTCATGAACTCAGTGTTCATGCCGGAATTGGACAAGTTCGTCGTGGTCTTCATTGACGACATACTTGTGTATTCAAAATCCGAAGAAGAACATGCTCAACACTTGCATATTGTGCTTCAGCGATTACGGGACCATCAGTTGTATGCTAAGTTCAGCAAGTGTGAATTCTGGATCAACCAGGTGCCATTTTTAGGGCACATCATATCAGCAGAAGGTATTGCAGTTGATCCAAGCAAGATCAAGCAAGTCCTCAAATGGGAGTCTCCAAAGTCTGTACATGAAGTCCGAAGTTTCCTGGGTTTAGCAGGATATTACCGGAGGTTTATACCCAGTTTCTCCAAAATAGCTAAACCAATGACAGAACTTCTGAAGAAAGGACAAAAGTATATATGGACTGAGGCATGTGAAGCAGGTTTCAAAGCATTGGTGAAACACCTTACAACGGCACCAGTTTTAGCCCAACCAGACACAACCAAAGCATTTGATGTCTATTGCGACGCATCTGGGATTGGTTTAGGTTGTGTATTAATGCAAGAGCGAAGAGTGATCGCGTATGGATCGCGACAGCTTCGGAACCACGAACAGCACTACCCGACTCATGATCTTGAGCTGGCTGCTGTGGTGCTAGCATTGAAGATGTGGAGGCATTATCTACTGGGTAATCTAGTACACCTCTACACTGATCACAAAAGCTTGAAATACATCTTCACCCAGAAGGATCTGAATATGCGACAAAGGCGATGGTTAGAATTGATCAAGGATTATGAGATTGAGATCCACTACCATCCAGGCAAGGCGAATGTAGTCGCCGATGCACTGAGCCGCAAGTCCCATATCAACAATCTTTCCATTACCTCGATGGAGGGAAAGGAAGAACTGAGTTTCTACTTGGTTCCATATGGGGCGCTCTACAACCTCGCTCTCATTCCTACCATCAGGGAGGATATTATGGCAGCTCAGAAGGCGGACAAGGGGATGTCACATATTCACCAAAGAATAAAGAAGGGGGAGATGAAATGCTTCCGAAGTGACGAGGAAGGTACCCTCTGGTTTAACGACCGTATAGTAGTACCCCGAAACATGGAACTTCGGAGGAAGATACTGGATGAAGCTCATTTATCCAAGTATTCCATTCATCCGGGAAGTAACAAAATGTACCAAGATTTAAGAAAGAAGTTCTGGTGGACTCGGATGAAGCGGGAAGTAGCTAAATATGTATCCGAGTGTGATACATGCCGGCGAGTGAAGGCCGACCATATGAAAGCAGCAGGACAGCTTCAACCTTTAAGCATACCAGCTTGGAAATGGGAGGATATCAGCATGGACTTCATTGTTGGGTTGCCTCCCACTCTCCATAAGCACGACTCAATCTGGGTGATCGTTGACCGACTAACTAAGACAGCACACTTCATTCCCGTCAATACCAACTATCGGTCGTCAAAGTACGTGGAATTATATATTGCCAGAATCGTGTGTCTCCACGGAATACCCCGCACCATCATCTCAGATCGTGGGGCTGTATTTGTTTCGCGATTCTGGGAGCATCTCCACGCTGCACTGGGGACCAAGTTAATTAGGAGCTCGGCCTATCATCCTCAGACTGATGGACAAACTGAGCGGGTGAATCAAGTGCTTGAAGACATGCTTCGTGCCTGTGCCATCCACCAGGGCAAGAACTGGGATGATCATCTACCTTTGGCGGAGTTTTCATACAACAACGGTTACCAGGCTAGCATCCAGATGGCACCTTATGAAGCTCTTTATGGCCGGAAGTGTCGCACACCCTTGAACTGGTGCGAATCAGGTGAACGGGCAGTATACGGCATCGACTTAGTAAATGAAGCCGAGGATCGAGTTCGCACTATTCAAGCGAATCTCAAAGCTGCTCAGTCTCGACAGAAGAGCTACGCGGACAGGCGACGTCGACCTCTTCACTTCGAAGTTGGAGATCAAGTTTATCTCCGGGTATCCCCTACGAAGGGTATCCATCGCTTCGGGGTAAAAGGGAAGCTAGCTCCCCGCTTTATTGGGCCTTTCGCAATAATCGAAAGATGCGGACCTGTGGCATATCAATTAGAGTTACCACCGTCACTTTCAGGGGTTCACAATGTGTTCCACGTTTCTCAGTTACGAAAGTGTCTTAAAACTCCCGCTGATGTCCGTATAGATGATTTGGAAGCTCTCCAACCAGATCTCACCTATTCTGAGCATCCAACTCAGATCATCGATGAAAAGACTCGCACCACAAGAAGCCGCACCTTGCATTTCTATAAGATCTTGTGGAGCCACCACAGTGCCGAAGAGGCCACGTGGGAAAGCGAGGAGTATCTTAGAACGAACTATCCGGACTTGTTAGCGGCATATGTTCGATAGATCCTTTTTCCTTTGCCTTATTTTGTAATCTCGGGACGAGATTCTTTTAAGGGGGGAGGAATGTAAAACCCCACTTTTATGGCATGTTAAGTTCATATGGGTTTTGTGATCAACTATTTTGGATCTCCAATATAAGGGTACACATGAACTATGCCATCCAAAACTTTTCTTGCACTCTTTGTTAGATTCTTTTATCATGGGTATTAGACTTCACCATGAATCCAAATTATATTCTATTCACCTTTTAAGGATAAGAATTTTGGATAAGGATTAGTAAGCAATGCACAATGAAGCCCTAATAAGCTCTAAACCAAATATTCAAATTAAGGGCTCTAAATTTTTCCATGAGCTCCTAAATTCCTCAATAGCATGCTTACAAAGTTTCAAGATTTTAGAAACTCATCTACTAGTTTTATTGAGGTGCTTAGCAAATTTGAATCAAATTCAAATCTGAATTTTAAATTCTTCTCCAACTTCTTTAAACATAAGAATTGAATTCACCATTGTGTTCAGAATAATTCATTTGCCATCTCCACAAAATTTCATGATTTTTGGAGTTGATCTTCTATTTTTAAATGAATTAGTAACTGAGCTGTAGGGAGAATCACTGGACAGTGGGCCCCACATGTCAGCTCCCCTTTAAACGGATCAGCTCAACCCCGACACCTCTGCACCGCCGCGCCCCCGCTCGACACCGCGCGCGCATGCAGCTCCAGCGAGCTGCCTGCCTGCTCGCCGCGGCTCTATAAAAGGCCGGCCGAAGCCCCTTTAATCCTCATCCCCGGTCACAGCTCCACTGCCTCGCCATTTTTCTTCCGCCGCGCGCCATCGCCGCCGCTCGCCACTGCTCCGCGGGTGCCGCCGTTCCGCGCCATTTCAAGCCTAGCTCCAAAGAGCAAAAAGGTGCGCCTGATCAAACTCTAGCTCATGGTACAAACCGTTTCCCTTATCGTTGAAGCCTGAGCAAGTTATTGTTCGTTTCCTCTTCGGCCGAGGGTAGATAGCTAGCTATGATTTCATGTCAAATTCCTTTTCGACAAGCAATCATCCTTTGCAATTACTTAGAGATAGTTTCTATAGGCCCTAGCGATCCTGTCTGATCAAAAACCTTTAAGGATCATCAAGCAACGGCTCTGAATTTCGAGTTTTGCTCGCCGCCGGTGAGAAAACCTCGGTTCACCGTCGAACTCATGATTCCCGGCAACTCACTCCCCTTCTGCGCCCATATCCTTGAACTCCATCATCCCAGAAAGGTTTTGGAGCAATTCCCAAGTGATTTGAGCTACTCTTTAGAGAGTTCTATGATGCCCGAGCGCTCATCGCCGCCACCGCCGTCGCACGACCTTTTCCGGCGAGCTTCAAGACCCACTGACCTCACCATCGTGCTCAGCGACCCCAAAAACCCCCAGGCGGCAAGTTTCCGCGATTCTGGTGCGTTGGATTGGCCGGCGGCGAGGTTCGCCGGAGAGCACCGCCGCGGGAGCCCCGCGCGCCGCCCGCGTCGGGAGGTAGAAGACGACGCGGCGGGTCCCGCGTGTCAGCGGCGGTAAACCCCGTCGGATCAGGTGTGGCCACGGGATTTGCTGTGGCTACGCGGTGGAACTCTGTGGCCCCCGTGTGGGTTAAATGCTATTGGTTCATTTTAAAACAGTGGGGCCCACGAGTTAAATCAAATTAGGAAATTATTCCAGAATAGGCTCCAACTTAGAGAATCCATAACTTTCTGTAGGATACTCCAAAATTCTTCAAACAAATTTTGTTCGAAAGCTCTCGAGCTCTAGTTTCTGTCAATACCAATTAGGTTCTGTGAAACTCAGAGTTAAATTCTGTAGAAAATAATCTTTCCTAATGCAAACGAAATTTTTCCAGACAAGATATCCACAGGAAAAATCCCCAAAATTCACATAAAATTTATTGTCCTATTCTTGATTATCAGGCAAAATTTGGGAGCCATAGCACCTGTTTAACTCTCTGCATAATTCAATTTCCTTTTTCAGTTGTTGAATTTTCACAGCTATTAGGTTGCTTTATTAGGTCCCAAAATTTTACAGGGTCTTCCCTTAGTCATACCCTAACTCCTGTTAAAGTCTTGGATTTAAGTAACCTACTATACTAGTCTTAAAACAGTTACAAACCAAATATTGATTTAATGTCTAGAAACTCAATTATAAAGTAAATCCATACATTCTTGCCGAATTAGAAATACAATAACTCCTTCCCCACAGCTTAGAAAATTATGAAAACAAATTTTGCTAAGACCAGAACCACTCCCTCCATCTTGATTATCAACTGTTAGCTAGGTTCAAGCTACAGTTTCCTCTCGGAAATTTTTGGAAGTTGATTGCTTGCCATACTTTCGGAGACCACAATCTGCTATGATCATCTCCTGTTCTTTGCAAGAGCCTTGATCATATTCCCTAGTATCTACCATCGAAGTTCCAAAGCCAATTAAGGTCCCTGTCATATAGTGATCACCATGAATTAATTTATGGTCTTAAAATAAATAAATTTCAAAGTCATTTATATATCCATGTTATCTGCATATCGTATAGTGACCGAAGTCGAGGAGGAGCCAGAAGCCTTGGAAGAGAACCTTCCAATTTTTAACTCAGAACCTGACCTGCAACAAGGCAAGCCCCGGTTTGCATTTAAGTCGTTTATGAGCTTTTGCTTTATCACTATGATGAATAGTATATGAATTGTGCATTACGTTTAGGGTGATTGATACTCCACTTGCATGACCAAAAATCCCAGGGGTTTGTTTGGCACGAGTTACAGTTTGACCTGTAGTAACTGCTTTGCTAATGCATAGGAAATCCGGTAGAAGTCGAGTAGTTGGAATCTACTCGCGAGAGATGTATCTCACAGGACTGGTTGAATAGAAAATGGCTTAATATAATGAAATTGAGACCGGGTAGGGAATGGATAGGAAGCGGCGAGAATTGAGTCTCGGTCGCATAGCCCTGCCTGTGTCGATTAAGGCCCGTCCGTATGCAGCCCCTTCGGACAAGCTTGAATTGTACCGGCAACATAATGGACATATGGAATCCAATAAACTGACGTAACTTGGTCACTTGGGTGTCGAGGCATACCGTTCCGTTTTATAGGTGAGGGTTGAGGGTAGCAAGGTGTAAATCCGCTGGTGGGCACGTCAGAGTACGCCCCACGCAGGGACCTCCTGCCCGTGACGGATCGACCGGTTCGGCATTTGAGTGTCTTGCGAAAGGTTGCCATATACGACTAGTACTGAAGTGCTACGTAGGTACTGCGCGAAGTGCTCGCTGGCATTTCCGAAAGTGCGTATGTGTCGTGTTGTCCGGGTGTGTCCTGATTGCAATCACTGTCCCTCGCAGTAATAGAGTACCACTTGTCTGTCGCAGTCGCGACGTAGTAAATACTAAAGAAGTCAGGAAAGTCATATGATATTGAATCATAATTACTTTGCAACTTTGTTTGATTTAGAAATAGTATAACTAAAGATTTACAATTTCCCCATACTTTAGCTGTAATAGCATTATGTGCTTTGGGCATGTCATATCATCGGTAAAACGTTTCTTGTTTGATTGTGGAGCCCATGATGTGCCGTGCTCAGAGAATGTCATTTGCTACTTAAAACTTGGTTATAAGGATCCACTTGTAGGCGAGTTATTTATGCTATTCCTTACCTATGTTTAGTGTCCCCGTGCATCTGTCTAGTGAGACGGTTAAGTCTTGCTGAGCCTTAAGCTCATGTTTGCAGTTAACGAGTTTTTGCAGGTTACCCTATTAAGGATGGGTTTGACGATGAGGCGACACCCCCTCTAGGGTGTACAGCCGAGTGGGAACCCTGCACGCCGCCATAGTTTGAGTGTTGCTAGTGCAAAGTATCCCTGGCATGGGAAACTTTGCTTTTTGCATAGCTAGTGCTGAGAGCGTAGCTATGGTATGTATATATTTCTTCACGTCCGCTAGTATTGTGAAAACTTCCGCTGTGTATTAAATAAAAGACTTGGTCTTGTACTTTATTCTGGTTCTATTTCTTGTAAACTGTTGGGTGTCGCATCGCACGACACCACCCAATGAGATCCTCGGATGTGTGGACTCCGGTCCCCACACCCCGATGCCGTCAAGATCCAACCATCACACCTCACTGTCGAGCGACCTTCTACGGCCATTTTCCTATGCGCGCGTCATTCTAGGTGAGATCCCCACCTTCTCCTCTTCTCCCCATCCCTTTTCCCGTCGACCTAGGCCACCGGAGCACCGTTCCACCGTTCTCCGGTGAGCCTCCGGCCATGGCGCTGCCGTCGGCCACTGCATGCCCCGTTGGACCCCTCCCAGCCGTCGGATCAAGTCCGACGGCCAGGATTAAAACACCCCGAAGGGGTATGGTCCGGGTCTACCGCGGACCATGGACCGCACCTCCTCCCTCGATCCACGGGACCGTATCCTATTTCCATTCCACGGGACCATAAGAATAGAAAAGGAAAATGTGCTTTTGCTGTTAGACCCCTGTGTAGATTTATTTAAATTACGAATAGGTTCTCTCATTTACAGAAATAGCCTTCACTTTTGTATTAATCATGTAATAAATCTGTTAATGTGGAAAGATGCCTAAAAACACCCTGTTAGTATTAAAAATTATGTTTTAATCTCTGTAATTGACAGAAATGCCCCTGGACTTTATGAAATTTACTTTAAACTTTATTTTATTTTCTGTTTTTATAGAAAACTCCAGTAAATAGGATTTAATTACAAAAAATATATTTAATACATAGAAAATGTTTTTAAGTAATAAAATAAATATATAAAATGTAGAAAAATGGTTATAAATATTTTTGTACTAAAATAAAATTGTAGATTTCATATAAAATACAACTTGACAATGGAAAATTTAATAAAAATAATTTTGTTTATAAATAAATGTTAAAAATATAGAATAAATGTAAAAATAGTAGGAAAATTATTTATAAACTCTCTTATGCTGAAATAAAATTTATAAAATACATATAAAATAGATTTTTGCTATGATAAATTCATTAAAAATGTTTTTAACCCATCAATAAATACTAAAAATAGAAAACAAATGATAAATGCATTTCCTTGACTAAGAAAAATAATAAATACTTCATAGGATGTATTAATATAAGATGTTATGCTTGTGTGTATGTTTTGGTGTATTACTCTTGAATGTTTTATTTCTCTTTTATTGGTAGTTTATACGCATTCGTATTTCGACGAAGAAGCGACATGAAGACATGAAGACCAAGAGTTCAATCAAGAAGACTGAGCAGCTATATAAAAACAGGCAAGTGCCCTTGACCATCTTGCACCTTTTTAAGGGTTTAGTTAGTTGCAAGCTAATTAATATGAATCCTATGCTATGCTCTGTTGTTTTACCTTATTACCTTGTCGCTTGGGTTATGGAAAGGTGGTACTTGGGGATTACTTTACGCTTAGCCATGCATAATAGTTGGGTGGGAAAACATTGACCATATTTATTACTCATGACTTATTATTATGATTATGATTATGATGTTGGAAATGGATTGTAGTAAATAGGAATCTGGTGGGTTGGTTTGATTGGTATGGTGCAGTACGCACGAGACCCAAGGAATCGGGGATTGAACCTTGCCGGATTCTAAGGACCGATTTATAGAGTAGCCACTAAGCTATACAGTATCGCCACAAGACTGAGTATGGGGCAGCTTGGTCAATTAATTAGGCCTCTCACGGCTTAGTGTTGGTAGTTGGACAGTGCAGGGAATTGGTTCAGCGTATTTGCCTTGTGATCCGCATGGCTCAAGAGGGGGCTTCTCCTGGCGGAGGTAAAATGGACTCTAGGAGCCGGAGCGGTGAAACCTCACAGGGTCGGTTACTAGTTGGAAGGACCTTTGTAAAGACCTCGTAGTAATCTCCTGGCCGCACACCTACGAAAGTGTGTAATGTGACCGACGGGTCACGGGCATCAGGGAGGTTTGCTTAGTCCACCTGGCAACAGGGGATAAAATCACGACTTGGGGTAAACGATACATTCTCTGCAGAGATTGGGAAACTGTCATGACAGCCGTGCTCACGGACAAGAGAGGCTTGGTGTCGAATTCATAATTAGTCAATGGTTGGAATGGTGGTTGGGATAATGTTTGAAATTGATGTTGGTATTATTATAATTACTATTACTGTTATTACGGTTGGCATTACTCACCTAGATGTAGGTTGCTATTGAAAGCTAAGGTTATGTTTAATGCTTAGTGCTTAAACCACTATCAGCCTTCTCCGTTGATTTGGCCTTCATGTCATTTATTTCCCACACATGCTGAGTACCACGGGAGCACACTTGCTTTGTTGTATTTTTGATATGCTGCTCAGTGAAGAGAAGATCCACTGAGGACAGTGACAAGTGAAGATGGTGTATAGGTCGCGTTGTTGCCAGTCAATTTGCCTGTGGTTGCCCTGAAGTTTTTCCTCTTCCGCTGCTATTCAAAACTCTTTTAAAGGCATAAATGTTGTTTGCATGCAATATAGAACTGTTTATCACTTTTTTCATACATGTATGGTGAAACTGATCCTGGCATACATGTATTTTGCAGATGGTTTTATTTCTATTAAAACTGGGTGTGACACTACCTCTCGCATGGTGAGCTTACCGCAATTGATCCGCTTGCGGTGGCGTACCTTACCTCTTACCTGACGTCGGAGCGTCGTTACAGAATATAATAACACATAACTTAGTTTTGCCACCTTAATAACTTATGCTAATATAGTCCTTATGTGGGCCTAGTATCGTATCCTCACTGTATTCTATGTTTTTCTTGTAATACGATCCTTTATAAGCGTGCTATTCCCAATGCGGCTCTGATACCACATCTGTGGGGACCGGAGTCAACACTTTCCAGGAATCGCATTCGGTGGTGCCGTGCGATGCGACACCCAACATCACACATGTAAAGGAACACGTATTACATAAATCATTTGCTGAAATTTACCAAAATATTCAGTTTACAAATAGTTTATAAAAATAAACTACAGCTGAAGATAAGATTACAACTCTCGTACTCCAGTCTAATAAGCAAAAGAGAAGCCGTCCAGCCCACGGACGCTCCTCACTAGCCACGAAAACCAAACAGCAGCGGCATGGCTCCCACATGAGTATATTACTCGGAGACTCCCGAGTCTCATCGGACAACCATAATCATAAGCATAGAGGTTAGTACATGCAAAACAACTTACATAGCAACCGTGAGCATGAAGGCTCAGCAAGACTTAACCGTCTCACCTAAACATGAAACTCTACATGAGGGTAAAGACATAAACATAGGATGGTAGATTTGCATAATGGACTAGCCTAAATGTGGGTCCTTATTTTCAGACTTATAGCAGGAGCTTAAACCTTGTGCGGGGCAACATCTTAACTCCACAATCAAACAAGAAATGCTTCATCACGATGTTGCATGCCCAAGGTGGAAATTAAATTTAGTGAGCACTATACTAATACATACAACATAGAAATACCATGATAATATAATGTTCATAACAGTAGCAATTAATTCTCATCTCAAGTGCAAGTATTTAACTACGTCACAACTCGGTGAACAAGTGGTACTCATAACTGTGAGGGATGGTGATTCAAATCAATGATACCCGGAAAACACGATACGTACGCCCGTACTGGAAGTCACATCGGTGCACTCCATGGACGTCGTTTGCAGCCACCTTTCTCAAGTTCCGCCCAAGTTGAATCAATTCGATCGTCTAGGACAGTATCCCCACTCACGGTGCACCCTTCCACAGTGAAGATGTCGTGAGCGAGTTCCGTCTACTGTGCTGCGGCCGAAAGCCTGAGGCGATCGAAAAAATCTCAACAAAAGCTTCCCAAGGTACATTGGTTTCCTGGACCCCATATATCCAGTATGACTCAGGTACAGTTCAAACTTGCTCAGCAGGGCGGCATACGGATCAGTCCTTAACTGACATAGGAAGGGCTACACACCCGAGACCACGTCTTGCTGCATCCTACGTCCCTGCCCGGTCTCATTTTCAGATTACTACTCCATTTCCTTTGAACCAATCCCGTGTGAAAAAGACCTAGCCATGCGAGTAGATTCAAACTACTCGACTTCTACCGAATCCTATACAACATTTAGCATAGCATAGTCTACACGATGTCTTGACAACTAACCAAATACTCCATAGGTTGATCTGGTCATGCAAGTGGGTTTTCAATCACCTTAGCCCTAATGCACCACTCTAGACATAGGTGATGCAGATCAAAATTTTGTAATAGCGCTTAAATGCAAACCGAGGCTTGCCTGGTTGCGAGACAGTGTCAAAGTTAATTTCCATAGGAATGAATTCAAGTAGCTCTGGGGTCCTCTTGAGCTCGGCAACTAATCGATATGCGAAGAATTATGCAAGTTAATCAATATCGGTATTATGTTGTAGCTCAAAAGAAAGATAGTTAAGTATATTAAATTAACCCTAATGGTTCTGGAAATTTAACAGGGGACACTGGGTACTATGGGGAAGATCTGGACCAGAAATTGGAGATGTTTAAGGAAGCTTGTTGTCTATAAAATTCCAACAAATAAAAGCCTTCTCTGAATTTTGGTTGTAATTCTGGAGGTCTATCATGGATACCAGTGGTTGTATCATACATAGGGGGTCTCACTGGTTCTAGGAAAATTTGTTTCATAAATTTCTAATATTCCTATTAGGAGATATTGAATTTATAAGTTTGGAAAAATTTCTGAAATAGTTCTAATCTTTTTGGGCATTCTATGACCTGTTAGGAAAATCTCCAGATTGAACTAGGATACTAAAGTCTAATGAACCTGAAATTTTTACCGGGATTCAGAAACTTACTGAAGAAAAATTTTGAAAGATTTCATAGTTTTCTATGAAGTTAATTATTAGATAAAAATGAAACATGATTTTGCTTTAAAGGGCTCTACAGGAAAATCTAAGGATTTTCATGAAGATGGGGTTGCAGTTCTGGTTAGTGTGGATAAAGAAAAAATAAACAAAGTTGGTTTGACTATTTTTATACTGAGAGATATTCAATTTAGAAGTTTGCACAAGTTTCTGTACAAACTCTAAATGAATTTGACTATTTTTATGTGCATAGATAATACACAGGTGATAAGACCATGTAAATTCAGTCTAATGACCCTGAATTTTTTACTGATGTTCAAGAATACTCAAATGAAGGTTCTGGAAAATTTTGGTATTTTTCCAAAGAGCAGAACTATAGGAATTAATTCTATTAATATTTTCCTTATTTGAATTATGGAGAAATTCATATGGACTTTCATACGAATCCAAGTGCCCAAATGGAAAGCACTCCTCATTCTGGTTCTAAAAAAATTTATTTGGGAATTTTTGGACAAGTATCCTAGGCGTTATAGATTTTCCAAGTTGGGGCAAAATCTGAAATAAATTTTAAATGGGAAAGGTTTGAATAAACCAGGGGGGTCCACGGGTTTAAAACGGACCAATCACTAGGCGGCAACACGGAGGGTTACTGGGCTAACCGCATGGTCACAAAAGATCACCGAGCCACAGTTGCTCCGGGCGCGCGATGCACTTCCACTGACGACGGGGCCCGAAGGGGTCGTCGTCTACCACCCGCCAGGCGCGCGACCGCGGCGGCGCCTCGCCGGAGCTCTCGCCGCCTGTCAATCCACGGCACGTCTCCTCGCCAAACTCGCCGCCTAATCCTATTTCGAGGTGCTGAGCACGGCGGTGGGGTCAGCGCACGCCGGCGATGGTCGGGAAGGCTTGCGCGACGGTGATGGCGGCGATTAGGGTTTTGGCCATGTCGACCGAGCCCTACGGTGGGTGAAACAGATCGGGAAGACCTCGGGAAGATTCATGGAAGCATGGGGATCAAGAATCTGGCCATAGGAAGGAGAGAAATGGCTTGGAGAATGGTAGCACCGATGGACCGAGGAAGAACAGACCGGCGGTTAAAGAAAAATTGTATTCCAGCGTGAATACTCAATGAAACTCGATGGCTTTTCTTCGAGGTGATGCGCCTGGCCATATAGAACAACATAGCACAAGTGCACGACGAATAATTAACTGTATAACAGGAATTTCATGCGCAAAGCAACTCCACTCATAACCGATGTTCGTCGGAAGAAAAGCAAATACGAGGGCTAGGAGGCATGGCATGGGATGAAACTTTACGAGCAGCTAGAACATGAGTAGGCGAACCTTTTTCCTCCTAGGATCGAGGCAAGATGATGGCCGTATCGTCAGGTCGACAATGAGTAGAGGCGCGACAAAACAGGTAAGATTTCCGGCGGCCTCGGTTTCGAAGTTAACAGCTTCGGGGATGGCCTAGCTGTGCAAGAACTTGATCACAAAGCTGTGCAAGAGCTTGGGGAGTGAGGAGAGGCAAAGAAAAGTGCTTAACACGGAGTACCTTTGCTGCAAATCGGCTGGACAGAGAAGGAATCGGGAGAGAAGTGAAAATGGTGCTGGAGGCTTCAAGGTGAAGAAATAGCAAGCTAGGGGCATGGCGGGGGTATAAATAGGAGGCCAGGGTGAGCTGGGGGCAGCTGGAGTCGGCCACAATAGTGAAAGCAGCTGCCTGGACTTTGCATGCAATGTGGTGTCACTTGGAGAGCCAAAACATCACTTTGCTTTGGATGACAAGTGGGTCCCACCTCATCCTCATCCTTTCCCCATCAATTCTACCACCTAATTCATTCAAAATTTTGCTAGATATTTGTGGGATGGCTGGATTAATCATATAGAATTTGATTTTGAATTCCCATAGTTGATTTGATAATGTTTCATTTAAATTCAAATATGAATTTGAATTTGAGTTGAATTCAATGAAGCTATTGAATTAAATAGCAAACTTGCTTCAAAAATTATGAAACTTCCCACTGATGCTATTTGGAATATTTGGAATCCATGGTTCAACTCAAATCTTCATGTTAACATTATTTAAACAGTAGCTAAATTTATTTTTTTGAATTTCCTTATTCGGAGTTTGAATTAATTTGTTTTTCTCAATTCCTTTTTAATGCTTTTTGGCATTCAAAATTTTTTGTCCTAACTGAACTTTGAATTTTTTGGAAATTTGGGCTTTTACAACTATGCGCGAGCCCCACCCATCAGCTCCTTCTCCCTCCTCCCGTGGCGCGCGCAACCAAGCGCCCGAAACTTTCATCTCCATTTCAAACTGACAATAATCCTCCTCTTAATGCTAGAAGGAAGAGCCTTCAACGGGGGGGGGGGGGGGGGGGGGGGCATTTCAGCATTCATTGGCTCTCCTCCCCAATAAATTCCACCCGTGTGTCCCCATTTTTTCCCCTCTCTAAGCTTCAAACCCTAGCCATCGATGATCATGGTTTGTCGCTGACGTTTCTGTCATTTCGCTCACCCATTTTCTCTCTCTCTCTCTTTGCCTAACATGTGTGCCATGCTCCTAGGAACCCACGGGGCAAGTCCTTTCGAAATTTTGGAGGTCGTGCCAATGTTTTCGACGAGAACCAAGGACCTCCACCAAGCTCCCTCGTCGCCGACGTCATTCCAAGCTTTTCCGAGCCTTGCAAAGACCCTTGGTGAGAGCAACATGTCACTCTCCTTCGTTTGTTGTAGAGAACATGAATATTAGGCGTCAGTTCGCCGTTTTAGCCATCACTAGTGAGACCCACTGTCGGTGGTTTGAACCGGCAGATCTCCCTACACTACTAAAGTGATAGGGGAGTTTGATGTTCGGTGTGGGCGCGCGGAGATTCAAGAAGGTGAGTAGGAATTGACACAGGAGACACAGGAGTTTACGTGGTTCGGGCCGCCTGAGCATAATACGCTACTCCACGGGTGTGTTGGTGTTGTATTAGCTGAATGAGCTTGTGACGAGTGTCTATGGCACGTGTGTAGTGTCTAGCCCCTTGAACGTGTCGTTGGTCTGTCCTTTTATAGTACAAGGGCAGACCGTTATAGGTTATCCTATCCCGACATGTGGCCCCGGTAGTTACTAGTATTGATACACGTTTAATTGCTCTTAATGACCCTGTAACGGGCTTTGACAGCACTGTTTCTAGTGTTAATATCGTCCGTTTAAGTGTCATTAATTTGGTATTAATGGCACTTAATCGGGTCTTGAAGTCCTTGATTCCCCTTTGAAGATCCGGAGCCGTTGCGGGGTCTTCCGGAGGTTAGAGGCTGAAGATCCGACGATTGGACACGTGGCAGCTCTGGAGCTTGCTGTGGGAAACAGGTAGCTCTGGGGCTACCTGACACGTGTCAGGTCCGGAGCTTCTCTCGGTCTGGGGTTAAGTCCGGAGGTGCCATTTCGGTACATGGCCCGGAGCTTCCTCCTTGTGGGCGGTAGCTCCGGTTTGGTAGTACACGTGGCGACCCTAGGATTAACCATGTTGCAGAAGCGGGTTCGGTTATGTCTGACATGTGGGCCTCCGAGGGTCTTCAAACCAAGTAGATGACTTTCCTTTGAGATCTTTGTAACCTCAAGGGGTGTACGGTTTCTAGGGTACCGACAGTGGCCACCTGGACCTACCTCCGGGGAAGACCACTGGGGTGAAGTCATTCCGCTGGAGGTGGGTCCATCCTCGCGACTCTTGAACTGAGTCTTCAAGGGTCTTTGATGGTGCCGTTGGCGAGGATTTGGAGTTAAATCCCCGCCGCGTGGCACATCCCGCGTGCTGCATATGAGATCTTTGGCGTGCGGATCTCACGCAATTGAAGGTCGCCGGTTCCTGATACGAAAACCGTATCGGTTCCGCGCGCCTTGTCAGGCCGCTGCCTTTGGGTTTCCCGCCTCATGATGATAACCGTTTGCCTGGGCAAGAACCTCGACTTGATGGTCGGGGTGGTCTCGGGCCCTCTTGTCATCGGTTGGGTGAAATTTTTGAATGGTATCCTCGACTTCCTTGCGGTTTCCATCCAAGCGTTGTGAGGGCTTACTTAAGAAGGGAAGCGCACACCGTCGGGAGTTCTTTACGCCTCTCATCTGTTCTTGCGCTCAAACTCCCATCTTGTGCTTCACTTTTCCTCTCTTGCCTTACTGTGCCGCGATGGAGTTGGGTATCCGCGAAAGCCATTTGAAGACCGAAGGCGATCTGAAGAAGGTCCGGGCCCTCATGGGATGGTCCTCGGACTTCTTCAACCGCTCGGTTCGTGCCGGTGGAGAGCTCCCGTTTGAGAAGGAGCACTCCGGCGAAATGGTGTACTTCTCCTCGTACGCCGTGGTGGGGTTGATCCCACCTTTTTCTTCCTTTTTCTTGATGCTGCTAGACTTCTATGGTCTGCAGTTATACCACCTTGGCCCTCACTCCATTCTCCTCGTGTCTATCTTCGTCCACTTCTGTGAGATGTGGGTGGGCATCCCCCCTGCATTGAACTCTTTCGGACCTTCTTCACCATCCACACCACCGGCCGGAGCAATGAGTACCTTGGCTTCTACTATTTCATGAAGCGCAAGAAGTGCCCATTCAAGTACCTCTGGTCCTTTCCCTCTGGGAAGTGGGATGACTGGAAGAAAGACTGGATAGTCGTCAGGGTGGAGGAGCACAAGAGGCTGGAGCTGCCCGATGGTCTTCGCAGCATTGACACGACGATCTGGAGTGAAGCTCCAGTGCTGGCGGAAGCTTTCAACCCTGCTTTGACCAGGATCCGCCAATGTGTGGAGGGAGGATTGACTCCTTAGGCGGTATTTTGCAATTTCTTGGTCAACAGGTGGGCGCCGCTGAAGAGGAGGGAGAAACTCGCATGAACCCTCAATAGCGTGATGGACGACGACCGGGTTGAGACTGGGCTGAAGTCCAACATGGTGGGGAAAACTTTGGAGTTCCACCTCAAGAAGTTCCAGCACGGCATCGACGTCGAAGGCGACGACTTGACTCCGCCATCAGCTTTTCTTCCTCTGAACGTGGAAGTGGAGTTCAGCAGGGAGCTCCGGCGAAAGATGCCCGTGCTTGACGACCTTGGTGTCGTCGAGAGAAGATCAACCACCCGGGTGGCGATCCCCGGAATGCCCGAAGATGGCTCTGTCCCTGCCCCAAAGCCGAGGGTCGAGGTCGTCGGCAAGGGCAAGGAGCTGGCGGATGAACCCGAGAGTCGGAAGAGGAAGCTGCAGTATGCCGACGGAAGGTCCGTCAGGCCCGCTACTTCCGCCTCGGCTCCTTCTCCCCGGAGGGAAAGGTCTTCTACAACCACGGCGACTGTTCCTGCAGTGGGGTCCTCCCGGGATGCGACTGTTCCCGCAGTGGGGTCCTCCCGGAGTGCGACTGTTCCCGCAGTGGGATCCTCCCGGAGTGTTAGCTCCCGGCATGCGACTCCAGCACCTGGGCCGGTGGAGGCCTCCAGGTTCGGTGGTTCTTCCCGATCGAGGAGGGCCTCGACTCGGGAAACGCCTGTGGCCGTGACAAGTTCCGGGGGGCCTTCCGGAGCTTCCACGTCGGCTATGACCAGCCCAGAACGCCTGGGAAAAAGGTTCCGCGCAAGCTGGTGCGGGAGTCTCCCAAGGTAATTTTTAATCTCTACCTTGGATAGTTGTTTTAATTGTAGAAACTATTTTTTAATTTTCTTTGTTCATCATCTGCAGCGTCCCCAAGAAGGGGAGTGAGGCTCAACCCTCAGCCACAGTGGTTGAAGCCGTGACGGTGGGGGCTTCTGCTCCTGTCTCAATGCCGCCCCAAGTGGTGGCTGAAGCCGCGACAGCTCCGGCGCCGGCTGTCGTGGTCATGGACCTCGACTCATCCCCAGAAGTTCTCGTGGTAGCACCGAACCAAGGGAGTGAAGATGCGCCAGCAGCACCTGTCCCGGAGGTTGAAGCTTCGGGTCCTGGTGCTAAGATGATGGAAGCTCCGGCTGTTGAGCCGGAGGAAGTAGTAATCCCGGCCTCTGAGCCGGAAATTGTCAAAACCCCAGCGGTTGAGCCGGAGGTGACTGAAGCCCCGGCGTACGAGCCGGAAACTGAGGTAGTTCCGGCAGTTGGGCAGGCTACCTCCGAAGCACCGGCCGCTGAGCCGGTCATTGTTGGAGCTCCGGTCACAGGGCCGGTCGATGTTGAAGATCTTTCGGCTCCTGAGCCGGTTGTTGAAGAGGTGACAGAGCTTGAGCCCCCATCGGAAGAGGTTCCCAGACCGGAGCCAGCAGTGGCTCCTGCTCCGGAAGCGACGACGTCGGAAGTACCTGCGGCCGAGCCGGAGTGCCCAGGCGAAGTCGCTGGCCCCCTGCCTGTGGGGGTGAACGAAGACCAGGCGGCGGGGCCTTCCTCGATGGCGACTGAGGTCATCCCGGAAGACGGCCCTAGTGCCATGGAGGCTCAGGGGACCACTCTTGTGGAGTGGGACCCAATTTTTGTATCTGAAGACCCGCTGGAACCAGCGGAGGAGACCCCAGCTGGTCCGGAACCCATCCCGTTGTCACTGTCTATTGACAACGCATGTTCCAGTCTGCGTCAAGTCCAACTGGCCTTCTTCCACGACAGCAAGTTCTTGAGGAGGAGCGCCAAACCCTTAGGCGGTGGCGCAACCGGCTCTACTTCGAGACCAAGTTGGCGCAGTCGAGGCTAGCGGATGACAAAGAGTGGATCAAGCGGGAGAAGATCCGCCTGGAGTACTGGGGTAAGTTGCTGGATGACAGGGAGAGTATGACTCGCACCCTCGACACTCAATCCCAGGAGATCTACAATCAGGCCAAAGCAGCCAATAGTGCGGCCGATGAACGCCACGAAAGGCTTGAGGCCATTAACACTACACTCATCAAGCGCCTGGAGGCACTTGAAGAGAGGGAGAAACGGCTCGAAGATGAAGAGCAGAAACTCCTAGAGCTGCGGGATGACTTCTTGAGGAGGGAGGAGGAGCTCGCCAAGAATGTGGCTTTGGCTGACAAGGGCCTCGAGGAGCGCGCCAAGAAATTGGAAGAGCGCTGCCAAGAGGAAGAGGAGAAGGCCTGGGTGCGAGGGCAGGAACTCTACGAACAAGAGTGTGCCCTTACTGCTAGAGAGAGGAAAGTGAGGGGTAGAGAGAAGGACCTGGTCGACCGCCGGAACAAGATCCACCTCCGGGAGGAGGAGCTCGGAAAACTCGAAAAGCGGGTTGCTGAGAAGATTCAGCAGAACGCCAAAGAAGTTGAGCGCCTCGCCCGTGAGAATTCCGAACTGATGGCGGCCAGGAGATCCCTGGAAGAAATGAAGGGCTTGAGGACTGCGGACTCCCTACAGATTTGGGAGTTCCTGGGCAAGGCCAACGACGCGCTGACACCGATGGGTTTCAGCCCCGTGTGACCGGATGATCCGGAGCCGGAGCCGGACCTAGCGCTGCAGGCGTTGAGATCAGCAGGTAGCAAGCTCTCCAAGGTGGGCGATGTCATCGCGGACCAATTAGAGGTTGAGGGGCAATCCTTGGCAAAGAACGTCGCAGAATATGGGCTGACGTGCTACACCAGTCGGAACTCCCAATTTCCTCTGGACCCGGTGCTTGAAGGTCCCGTTGAAGGAGAAGGCGAAGCTACCCGAGCCAACGTATCGGAGGTTGCCCAGAAGGTCGCCCAATTCTTCCATAGGGTCTAGGACCATCTCTGTAGTTCTCACTTGTATTTTCTCTTCTTCTTCCTCAATTTTGTAATCCCTTGTCTCCAGATGTAATTCCTTGTCTCCAAATGAATGAAATCCCCAAATTTTTGTGAATTTCACTTTTTGTCTTCAACGCTTTTGTCTTCACTTGGCCCCCTGGTAGATGTACACAATTTGATTGTGAACATGTACCAAGAGGATATTGCGTTTTGTTGAAGACTCATTTGCTCTGAACTTGTAGAATTTAGGTTCGAAGTCTTTGATAGTGAAGGCCCCCCGAGGTTGTCAGAGCTTAGAAGTTCCGGCATTGTCCATCGCTGGAGCTTGATAGCTCCGGCAATAGTCTCTATCAACGCGTAGAGCATCGATAGTTAGTCCTCCGGGGTGTCGGAGCTTAGTAGCTCCGGGAGTGACCTTTGCCAACACTTAGTTTGTTGGCAGCAGACTCCATTTACGAGGTCTTCTCACTATCTTTTATTCAGCATCGACGGCTGGTCCCCCTAGGGGAGTCGGAGCTTAGATAGCTCCGGCTTTTCTCCATCAACGTAGATTTTATTTTTCCTGCACACTTAAGCCAAGAAAAATAGTAAAATTCGTTTCTTGTCTATAATTTTGTCGCGGCTTACGATTCTCAAGAAGACTTTAAGTCAAACGCAATTTTAAATACAACCGAATGTGTTGTTTTTTCTTCTAGATCCAACTGTCCATGGACTCGCCTTACTTTGGCCTGCCGGGGTGTAGGTAGAGTGGCGTACTTAGGGTGCTTGACCAGGCTAAGTCGATAGCACACTCCAGCCCTAGATTGGCTTGGCGGCTTTCAGGCGAGTTGGCCATGAACAATTTTTGAATCCAAAAGAATTGACAATACAACTCGAATCGTATATAAACCGGTCAAACTAAAATTTCTTAAGAATTGCACGTCTTTGTTATAGACAAGAAAGAGAAAAATAAAAATGTTGAGCCTGTACAAAATAAATGCACGTGGAGTCTATTTCACATGAAGATGTCTTTCATTATAGGTTCGGGGTACAGGGGAAACAAGTACACTCTTAGGGTACGAAACCAGGCTAAGTGTGTTTCATTTCTCGTTTGACCCGGGTAGTTAGCTGCACTTTTAGTCCTGAGACTGTGAAAAGTGTTGCATGAACTTTGCGGACCTTTCGAGAAAGGTCCGGCTGCTCTCCCGGAGGAACTACCGACTCTGTACAATGACTCTATGACATACATCTCAAGTTACTCAAGACTCACCTCCGTGGTATTAAGTGTAGAACTTACGGAGGTGCTCGATGTTCCAAGGATTTGGGAGAGGTGTCCCATCCTTAGTAGCCAAGCGAACGCTTCCGGGACGGGATACTTTAATCACTCAGAAGGGCCCCTCCCAGCCAGGGGAGAGTTTGTTTAACCCTTCTCTGGATTGTATTCTCCGTAGCACCAGATCGCCTTTCTCGAGCTGTCGGTTGTGTACATGCCGCTGGTGATAACGCCGTAGGGCTTGGCGATATCGGGCATTCCGAACAGCTGCTTGGCACCTTCCCTCCTCAAGGAGGTCTAGGTCTTCACGCCGGAGCTGGTCCTGCGCGGCTTTGTCGAAGGTTCGGACCCGGAGTGAACCCAAGGTGATTTCTGGAGGAAGGATTGCTTCAGCTCCGTACACCAGAAAGAAGGGTGTCTCTCCAGTTGACCGGTTTTGAGATGTCCTGTTGGTCCATAAAGTGGGCTGAAGCTCTTCGATCCAGTTGGCTCCATGTTTTTTCAAGCGCTCATAGGTGCGCATTTTGAGTCCTTTAAGGATTTCAGCATTTGCTCTCTCGGCTTGGCCATTGCTGGCTGGGTGAGCTACGGAGGCGTAGCAAACTTGTATGCCGAGGTCTTCGCAATATCCTTGGAATGCAGACCTTGTGAATTGGGTCCCATTATCAGTGATGATTTTGTTTGGGACTCCAAATCTGCATACAATGGACTGCAAAAAGTTGATAGCAGATTGCTTGTTGATTGTCACAACTGGAGTTGCTTCCGGCCACTTGGTGAACTTGTCAATGGCGACGTACAGGAACTTGTAACCTCTGACGGCTCTTGGGAAAGGTCCTAAGATATCCATCCCCCACACAGCGAAGGGCCATGTAGGAGGTATCATTTGTAAGGGCTGAGCTGGTGTGTGAATTTGCTTTGCATGAAATTGGCATGCTTCACATTTTTTCACCAGCTCAGTTGCATCCTGGAGCGCTGTAGGCCAGTAGAAGCCATGCCGAAAGGCTTTACCAACTAGCGTGCGGGAAGACGCGTGGTTCCCACACTCGCCTCCATGGATTTCTGCGAGGAGTTCGCAGCCTTCTTCCCTTGTGATACACCACATTAGGATGTCGTTGGCACCGCGCCGGTAGAGATCCCCTTCTACCGGCGTGTATCTTTTAGCCAATCTGACTACCCGGTCAGCGGATACATCATCGTCAGGAAGGATGTTGTCTTTCAAGTAGCTCCGGATTTCCGAGATCCATGCATCGGAACTAGCTTGAGCTTTTGAGTCTTGCGTGCTGGGTTGCTCGGAGTTCCCGGCAGCACCTACGACCCTTGATGGCTGCCATGGTAACAGGGTCATCGGGACTGTCAGCTTCGGGATGCTGATCTCGCCCCCTTCGCTCAATTCGGCAGGCTGAGCTGTTGGCTTTGACAACCTCCGGACAAAGATTTCGTCAGGAGCCGGAGCTCCAGTTGATGCTTTGGTCGAGAGTTCGTCAGCTTCAGCGTTATGGGCACGCTGAACATGGTTGAGATCTAGGACTTTCAAGTCCTTCTGAAGCCTCTAGACTTCAAGGAGGTAAGCAGCTAGCTGGAGATTATTGCAGGAGCATTCACCCTTCACCTGCTTAATGATGAGCTGTGAATCTCCCTTGACCAACAATTGCTTGACACCATATGACAGTGCCACCTTTAGTCCGTAGATGAGTGCTTCATACTCTGCCATGTTGTTGGTCGCCTTGAAGTCAAGGTGTACCATGTATTTCACCTTCTCCCCAGTCGGTGCAAGGAGAAGGATTCCAGCTCTGTCCCCCTGCTTCTGCATGGAGCCGTCGAAGTAGAGGGTCCAGTGAGGCTCGGTGAAGGTTGGAACTTGATGCTCCGTCTTCTGCACACTGGGGCCCCCAGGGTTTGATGGAGAGGGAGTCCATTCCGCCACAAAGTCTGCCAATGCTTGACTCTTGACTGCTTGTCTTGAAATGAATTCAAGATCAAATTCAGCCAATTCCGCTGCCCACTTTGCAATATTCCCAGTTGAATTGGGATTATGCAAGATTGCTCGAAGTGGGTAGGAGGTCACCACTGAGACTTTGTGAGCTTGGAAGTAATGGCAAAGCTTTCTGGAGGCAATAAGAACTGCATAGAGCAGCTTATGCACCTCTAGGTATCGAGTCTTGGCATCATGTAATACTTCACTAATGAAGTACATCGGGCGTTGAATGGTCCGGACCCTTCCTCCTCACTGACCCGAATCCTCTCGGAGGAGTCCGGATTTTCTTCGGGGACCTCCGGGTTCTGGCTGGAGGAACCCGGAGCTTCTTCAGAAGTGACCTGGACCCTCCCGGAGGGGTCTGGGTCTCCTGAAGTGACTTCTTGTGGATTCAAATCTGGGAGCTGGGACCCAGACTCGCTTTCAGGAACCTCAGGACCCTCCCGAAGGGGTCAGGATTCCTGAGTATGGGGTAGTTCTGGTCTCTCCGCAACCAGAACCATACTGACGACTTCGTTAGTAGCTGAAATATAAAGCAACAAAGGCTCACCAGGGTTCGGAGCTACCAGAATTGGTAGGGTGGTGAGGAATTGTTTCGGTTCCTGGAATGCCTTCTCTGCTTCTTTGGACAATTGGAATGGTCCGGACTTCCTCAATAACTTGAAGAAGGGGAGTGCCCATTCCGCTAGTCTTGAGATGAACCGGCTGAGGGCTGCTAGACATCCAGTTAACTTTTGGACGTCTTTGATGGGGGTTGGTGGCTGCATGTCTTCAATGGCCTTAATCTTTGCCGGATTAGCTTCTATGCCCCGTTGACTTACCAGGAAACCGAGAAGTTTTCCGGAGCTAACCACGAAGACACACTTGTCTGGGTTTAGCTTTGTGCGGGTGGCCCGCAGCTTGTCGAAGACAGCTTGCAAGGTGTCAAGGAGTGACTCCTTGTTCCTGACCTTGACCACAATGTCATCGACGTACACTTCCACTATGTCTCTAATGAGTTCTTCAAAAGTTTTGTACATAGCTCGTACAAAAGTGGAAGCTGCATTCTTGAGACCAAAGGGCATGGCTGTGTAACAGTATAATCCATATACTGTGATGAATGAAGTATGCTCTTCATCCTCCCTAGACATCCTGATTTGATGATACCCGGAATATGCATCTAGGAAACACAATAATTCACACTCGGAGGTGGAATCCACTATATGATATATTCTAGGTAGTGGGAATGGATCTTTTGGACATGCCTTATTTAGTGTGGTGTAGTCGATGCACATCCAAAGCTTCCCGCCGGCCTTGGGCACAACGACTGGGTTTGCCAGCCATTTTGGATGGAAGACTTCACGGATGAATTCGGCTTTGAGTAACTTCTTCACTTCTTGTCCGATGAAGTTCTGTCGCTCTACGGATTGCTTCCGGGGCTTCTGATGCACATGCCGGGCGTCGAGGTAGATCTTCAGATTATGCTCAATCACTTCCCTGGGGATCCCAGGCATTTGTGATGGTTGCCAGGCAAATACGTCAACGTTAGCCCAAACGAAAGTGATGAGCGCGAGTTCCTATTTGTCGTTCAATCCTCCCGATATACGGGTGGTCTGAGCGGCATCGGAACCAATTCGGACGACTTTGACGGGAATGTTGGTGTCACCGCTTGGCTGCACACGAGGTGCAGAAGTCGAGCCTCGTTGACGAATGCTAGGGGGTTTTGGAGCTCGCTCCTGCCTGGAGTCCTCCTCTTGCGCTATGGTAAGTGCATGGAGTTCTTCCAGAGCAGTTACTCCGGCAGTACGATCTCCGCAGATCCGGAGAACGCCTACTGGCGTTGGCATCTTCAACACCAGATAACCATAATGAGCAGCTGCCATGAATTTGTACAGGGCAGGCCTTCCCAAGATGGCATTGAAGGGTAAGTTGATCTGAGCGACGTCAAAGACCAACTTCTCGGTGCGGTATTTCTCCCGTGTCCCGAAGGTAACGGGGAGTGTAATAGCTCTGAGTGGGGTAATGGCCCCCGTACCTACTCCGAAGAAAGGTCGAGAGGGGTGGAGATCCGAAGGTTGGAGCTGAAGCTTAGTGGAAGCTTCGAAGCTGATGAGGTTAAGCCCCTAACCTCCGTCTACCATGACATGGTGGAGCTGGATGTTATTGATGATAGGAGATACCATCAAAGGTAACTGAACTGCTCCAACCATGCTCCGAGGGCAATCTGAAGCATCAAAAGTGATGGCGGTGTCCATCCACTTCCGATGAGGTTCTGGCCTGACTGTAGGAGCTACAGCGGCCATATCCCGTCGCATAGTCTTGATGACGCGGCGAGAGGTGATATCCCATGATCCACCAAAAATGGTGTTCATGGTCTTCCGATGCTCGTTGTTAGAGACGTCAGAATCATCGTCGACTGAGGTGTAAACGGCCTTCAGGACCTTTTTGGGATCCTGAACCTCTTCAGCCGGAGCTTCATCGACTTTTTGCTTTCCTTCCCTCTGTAGGAAAGGAGATTCTTCCCGGCGCTTGTTATAGCGCTCGGCCAGGTTTTGGACCTCCCGACAGTCTTCCAAACTGTGGCTGCCCGTTTTGTGAATGGGACACCACACTTTGGGTTTGCCACCGTCTTCAGAAGACGGTCGAGGTCGCTTCTCGGGGCGTGGCCCCCGGCCACCCGGAGTTGCAGCAGCTGCAACGTTAGATGTGCCGGCCGACAGCTTCTTCTTGCCGTTGGTCTTCTTTTTCTTCTTGCCACCCCCGGAGGTAGCGGCTTCTTCTTTGGAGGATTTCTTGTGATCCTCCGAGGTTGGTTTGGAGTGCATCTCACGGCCTTCCGTAGCTCTTGCACATTTGTCAGCCAAGCTGAAGAGTTCCGTGACGCTGGTGATCTCCTTGATCGCCAGTTTCTCCAACATCTTCTTGTCCCGTACGCCCTGTCTGAATGCCACAATGACAGAGGCGCTAGATATAGAAGGGATAGTGTTTCATACCTGAGAGAACCTCTGGATGAATGATCGCAAGGATTCTCCCCCTTTTTGCACGACTGCAAAAATGTCCAGTTCAGTGCCTGGTCGGGTGTATGAACTCCCAAAGTTGGCGGTGAACTACCGGCACAGCTCCTCCCAACTGTTGAAAGAGTTGGGTGGAAGGCTCATAAATCAGGACCTGGCGGTCCCAGTTAAGGCCACTGGAAAATAATTGGCCATCACGGCCTCGTTTCCTCCAGCTGGCAAGATTGCAGTGGAGTAGATCTGAAGGAATTCGGCGGGATTGACCGTCCTGTCAAATTTTTCCGGCAGGTGAGGCTGGAACTTCTGTGGCCACCTGACCATACGCAGATGTATGGCCAGAGCTGAACAGCCTCCTCCTACTCCTTCAGGAGTAGAAGGGTCCTGAGCTTCCCGTCTTTCACGGGCACGCTCAATATGGACTCAGCTGTCCTGCTGGCGGTATCGGCGATCAAGCTCTGCCCGGAGGTCATGAGTCGAAAGCCTGGATACCGTGTGAGTGCGTCATGCCCCAGAGGGCAATGACGTCACTTGTTGTGACGTAGCACGTCTCCTGCTATTGGAAACGTGCGGACCAGGTCTTCCAGACAAAGTCCACCGCTGCGACGGGGCTCGTCCTGAAGGAGGAGGACCCTGGTTGCTGAGGCGTTCGGCTGCTGCTGCAACCAAATGCTCCACATCGCCCTCCACTGCTCCAGTGCATCCCGGGATGCATCCGGAGGTGGTGGGCGTTGGAGAAGAGCACGCGCTGCATGGAGCGCGTGTTCCGGGTTGTCATGATTTGCCGACGCAGTGATTGACGCCGGCGCACCATCATGTTGCCCAGCACGATTTGCTGGAGGAGATGGTGGTGGTGGGAGTGTGACTCCTGCTGGTGCTGAGGCTCCTGCTGGTGGTTGCCTATTGGAGGGATTGCCCCCAACAGCCTGAGCAGCAGGTTGACCGTTGGATGATCCAGCAGCTGAGTTCACCATTCTCAAAATCTCAAGCGCCCCTTCCTGGTGCGCCAACTGTCGGTGGTTTGAACCGGCAGATCTCCCTACACTACTAAAGTGATAGGGGAGTTTGATGTTCGGTGTGGGTGCGCGGAGATTCAAGAAGGTGAGTTGGAATTGACACAGGAGACACAGGAGTTTACGTGGTTCGGGCCGCCTGAGCGTAATACCCTACTCCACGGGTGTGTTGCTGTATTAGCTGAATGAGCTTGTGACGAGTGTCTATGGCACGTGTGTAGTGTCTAGCCCCTTGAACGTGTCGTCGGCCTGTCCTTTTATAGTACAAGGGCAGGCCGTTACAGGTTACTTGGCCCGACATGTGGCCCCGGCAGTTACTAGTATTGATACACGTTTAATTGCTCTTAATGACCCTGTAACTGGCTTTGACAGCACCGTTTCTGGTGTTAAGATCGTCCGTTTAAGTGTCATTAATTTGGTATTAATGGCACTTAATCGGGTCTTGAAGTCCTTGATTCCCCTTTGAAGATCCGGAGCCGTTGTGTGGTCTTCCGGAGGTTAGAGGCTGAAGATCCGACGATTGGACACGTGGCAGCTCTGGAGCTTGCTGTGGGAAACAGGTAGCTCCGGGGCTACCTGACACGTGTCAGGTCCGGAGCTTCTCTCGGTCTGGGGTTATGTCCGGAGGTGCCATTTCGGTACATGGCCCGGAGCTTCCTCCTTGTGGGCGGTAGCTCCGGTTTGGTAGTACACGTGGCGACCCTAGGATTAATCATGTTGGAGAAGCGGGTCCGATTATGTCTGACATGTGGGCCTCCGAGGGTCTTCAAACCAAGTAGATGACTTTCCTTTGAGATCTTTGTAACCTCAAGGGGTGTACGGTTTCTAGGGTACCGACACCCACCGTCGTGGACCGCCGCGCACGCCGCGCCATGGTCAACGCGGCCCATACTTGACTGTCGATTTGAGGCCAATGGTCGAGATTATATCGTGCGTACCCTTTCGTTTATTTAAAATCCTAGCCACATGCTTTAATCCTACTGCCACGATTTAAAACCCGCATACCCCTTTGCTATTTTGCACATAAGCCCTTGCACCTTAATAAGTATTCACAGATATGTCCTGGTTTTACGAAATCACTTGTCCGTTATAATATTTTTGTGAACACTGTTAAAATAGTTAAATATTGCATTTTAGCACTGTTTACACTAATATTGATGTTTTTAGCCTCTGTAAATTTATAAAATAGCTT
Organism: Tuctoria greenei; assembly: GCA_036927565.1. Classification (NCBI taxonomy): domain Eukaryota; kingdom Viridiplantae; phylum Streptophyta; class Magnoliopsida; order Poales; family Poaceae; genus Tuctoria; species Tuctoria greenei. The sequence goes on from JAYESD010000001.1 coordinate 36,798,825, forward strand.
TTGAATATGTAATAAATATTTTTAGGCCCTGATCTTGATCTGTTTTACATAAAGGACCCTATCTTATTAAATATTTACATAAAGCTACATGTTTATCCATTTATTTTATCAATTACTCTATGTCATTATGTTTTAATATTTTATTTCTATTATTTCAAAATATATATTTAAGTTGGTTTTCTTACTAAAAATTATATTTTCATTATAATTTGATTAAGAAGATGCAGTAAATCCACATTAGGCTCAAAAATGAAGATAATGCTATTATATTTTGGTAAACACCCATGGCCCCTAAAATTCCAGCTTTAATCCATCTCATTAAATAAATTAAATTAAGTAAATGTTAATGGTGACATAACTGCGTAGGTTTTCTTTTAAGATTGCTTGTTTGTGATGTTGCCTATGTTTTCTTGATTATTATTATGTGTTGTTATTTTTCTTCCGTGTGCGATGGTGTAAATAGAGTCGATTTCCGAGCTGACATGCAACCTTTAGGACTACTACTTCGACAACCCCCAATTCGAGGGAGGCAAGTGTCCTTGACCATTTTGCACTCGTTTTACTAAGTTTTAGTTAGTTGCATGCTTAATAATTTGAATCCTATTTTATTTACCCTTCCACATATTTCATTGTCACTGGGTTGGATTGGGTGGATTTTACTATTATTGTTACGTTTAGCCATGCTTAGTATTGGGAGGGAAAGTTTATACACATGTTATATTCTTAATTTTTACAATTATCTATTATGCTATGGAAAATGATTTGTAGTGAGTAGGAATCAGGCGAGTTGGATTTAATGGTATGGTGCAGTATGCACGAGACCCGAGACTGGGGTTTGAACCTTGCCGGATTCTAAGGACCAGTTTATGGAGTAGTCACTAAGCCATACAGTATCACCACAAGACTGAGAATGGGGCAGCTTGGTCAATTAATTAGGACTCTCTCGACATAGTATTGATAGTTGGAAAGGGCGGGGAATTGGTTCACGAGTGCCTTGGGATCTGCATGGCTCAAGAGGGGGCTTCTCTTGGTGGAGGAAAAACGGACTCCAGGAGCCTGAGCGGTGAAACTTCAGAGGGATAATACGAGTCGAAAGAACCTTTGTAAAGACCTCATAGTGATATTTTGCCCGCACACCTACGGAAGTGTGTAAGGTGACCGACGTGTCACGGGCATTAGGGAGGTTTACTTAGTATAAATGGCAACAGGGGATGAAATCAAGACTTGTGGGTAAAGGATACATTCTCTGCAGAAATTTGAAAACTGTCGTGACCGCCGTGCTCATGGACAAGAGCGGCTTGGTGTCGAATTCATAATTAGTCAATGGATGGAAATGGTAGTTTGGTTGGTTGGAATATGGTTTACAGTTGGGATATGGTTGGGTTCAATCACCTAGTAGTAGGTGCTAATGAAAACTAAGGATAGGATGTAGTGCTATAGTTCTTAACCCAGATTTAGCCTTCCTTCTAAAAGCTTGCATGCCATCACTTTCCCCACTTGTTGAGTACCGTTGGTACTCGAACTTGCTTGTTGCTTATCTTTCCGCAGTCTACAATGGTAAAGAAGTGGAGAACGATGACTTCTTCACTAATCCGGATGAGACGTTCTAGGCTGGCGCAACCCCCAGGCAACGCCTGTGCATGGAGCTCCACTAGTTTTCTTTTTCGCTGCTTTGCTTTGTATTTCTATTGTAGACCAATGAGTCATTATTGTAAGATATTTGTGTACTCGGACATGGCTTATGAAAAATGATACAACACTTTCATCTACCCATGTATGATGTGAACTGATCCTGGCATACGTGTGGAATTCATCCGGTTGTCTCGTTGGGACCGGGTGTGACAAAAATAAATGTAGGTGAACGCACTTGTTAAAGCCTGAAACGTGCCAGTTCGTGTTGTGGATTGTTGTCTTGTTTCTGTTGCTTTAGAGTGTGTTTAGCACATACTTGTGTATCTTTGTTCGGGTGTGTGCGCATGCGCATTGTGAATGTGTGTTCTGGAGGCAGGTACTCGGTTAGGAGTATGTAGCACAAAGTTCAGTTGTCGGTGGTGCATACAGTTGGTATGCTGGTTTATTCGGAACCCGGTGGCAGGTCTGGCAATGCGTTGTTCACTAAAAATTTGTTGTGTATAACTCTGTAAACAATGGTTGCATTTTGCTCAAAAGTCTGTCGTAGACTATAACGGTATGGTAAAAAACAAGACGCTTGATACCGGCTATAGTGTTTTATGTCAATGAGTTGGACATATCATATAGTTATTTGTTCCACTCAAAAGTTCATACTACACGTAGGCACAAGCATTAAATAATAATTTAAAAAGGGGGTTTCAAACTGTTATTCTTTTGTAATTGCTTGAGAAAACCGATGGAAAGGTCTGTGTTGTAACGTAACAATCTGTTCTTCACTCGGGTAGAACAAATTGGTCTTTGCTCAATTTTTGGATCATAACTTGAGTTCTACTCAATTTTTTATGTGATTCTTGTTGAATTAGTTTTTGATGATGAAAAGAGTAGGGTAGATCCCAAAATTCCGATATGTAATGGATAAGTTGACTGATAGAGATCTCGATGTTGATGATCTGAGGCTCTCGAGAAGAACACAAACAGCCACTGCAATCACTACACCACCACTCTGTTGGTTATCAACCATGTTTTACACGCTTGACCTCGCCAAGAAGTCTAATCCCTGCAAGTGCGATCGAGAACACAGGCAAGAATATAGAAGAAGCAATCTAAAGTTGCTGAATTGGGGTTCCACAAACCAATAGAGGCGAAAATGTGTATAACAAATTAATCTAAGAAAAACCCAATATTTCATGGTGGCTACAATGGAGTATAAATAGGTGCGAGGACGTCTAAGAGGTCTTGGGATCGTGACCTTATCCTAAGACACGAAAACAAGGTATGTAAACTTGATACAATGTTGGGTAGCCCAATACAATGGCGCAGAACCGTGACAACTTCTAAACCCTATTTTGTTTTGACAATTCCCATCGACAGCTGATGAATTTTGTCATGGGACCAGTGACATTGGAAAGGTTATCCTCTTCCTTTTTGGTGCATATGTAGAATGTCCAAAATGGAGTTTGTATGCATCCTGGGCATCTATTTTAGTGCAAAGTGCTCATGGGCTCCGAGTTGGACTCGATTTTGAGTTGGGCTCAACCTCCATCTTCTTTGGGAGTATTCTACTGACCTCAACACCCCTAAGATTTCCTCCAAGTACTCCTTGAACCTCTCTATGGATCCTAATCACAATTAAGTTATTAAGTAGCAATCTGTTCTTAAAAACATATAAGGAATTATATAAGAACCAACTCACCTCTAAAATTAATTGTTGTGGGTGAACTCTAATTATTGTATCTTGTATGTTCAATGTAGTGTTGTATGTATCCATAGGAGTGATGTCCTCATCATCCTCCCCTTCTTGAATTGGAGTCATCCTCGACTCAAGTTCATCTTTTCTCATGTGTGGATCCAAATGTGCAATGCTATCAAATCCTCTTGTGCATGAAAGGAGGAGGCCAAGGTTTTGGACGACATAATGCACCATCTCGTTGTTCTCCATTACATGTGTTCATGAAAGGATGATGCAAAGGTGATGGATGACATATTGCATCATCTCGATGTTCTCCATCAAATGAGTGTGCACATTCCCTTGAGCTTGTATGTGTAGTGATGATGTGCATGATCTCATCATTCTCCCCTTCTTGATGACAAGCTATCCTCGGCTTGCTCGTATGTCAAGCAAAGAGGCTTGTTTTGGGGATAGAGTGAGCGATATCCATATTGCACAACCGCAACGAATAATGCTCCTATTTTATATGTCGTCCCCGCTGCAAGAAAAAAATACTAGAAAAACTTGATAATGCATTATTAGCATTAGTGCATCCAATTACTTTACCATGTTGTTGCAGTAGAAAAGAAGTTTTCTCATTTGAACATATGTAAACTTTATGCACCATAAACACACCAGTATGTTCATATTTGCCTATAGCATGAAAAATATTTCTTGTCAACAAAGATAATTAAGTTTCTAAAAATATTCTTCCCTTTACAGTATCTAGATCACAAAGAGTATCAAATTCAATATATCCCAAAGTATTTAGAGAAGATAACAATTTCAGCTCATCATTTTTGTGAGTAATGGGAATCAAATAACTAATTTCAGCACAGGTTGTGCATTGAAAACAACATCATCTAGCATCATCACATAACTCATTTTATTGTAAGAGTCGGTAGGAAAATCAACTTGTGATAAAGGTGTTTTCAAATAAGGATCATCGAGTTGCTGCTTTCCAATAGCATGAATGAGGAAAAAGTTCAAGACATTCAAAAACTTCTCAATATGGATAAGTTTATTGTGAGGTGCATTACCTTCATTCTCCATTTCAACAGTGATTTTGGGTGAAATATGAATGGATGAATCTGAATGTTCATAAAAAATATTTATCATCTTATTTTACTTTGCATCAGTTGTATTCCTTTCTAAGTTGTCCTGTAAAAGATTAGCCACAGGAGGGCGTACAACAAAATCTGCTCCTCAAATTGCTGAATTTTATCTTTGCAAATAGATATATTAGCAAAAGTTTCTCGCATTAGAATTTTCATATGTTTCCATGTTCAAGGTTTTTCTAAATTATTTAAGTTGTCCCACCAAGTTAATGCACAATCAACTAATGCACCAGCAATATTCCTAATCTTTCTCCTTTCACAAATACGACATTAACCAAAAAGTTCACCCATCTATGTTTCCCATGCAATATATTCATCATAACCAAAATCATCATAAGAAGGAAGAAATAAAAGATATAATTACTTCTTGTGGAAGGAGTTGTGATAGTGGTTAGATTATCATGTGAAACCTTGGTTGATGTTTGATTCTTAGTGAGCAGCTCCATCACCGTCTTCATCATGTCAATCATCTCAATATATAATGCATGATTCTTGCTTTTAACTGATATTTTTAGTAGCAAACAAAAGACAACAAAAATATGTTATTCTTATCAACTACAATGGATAATGGAAAGTGGGAGTGGAATCACAAACTCTCAGATGTCTTACCACACTCTTACAAGTGTTCTTACCAACACTATAGGTGACGAATAGTGGCTGGTATAAAGAATCAATCGACCATGGGATGATTGCAAAGGTGTACGAATTTAACTCAAGAGAAAAGTGTAGCTTGGAAGGAACTTTATGTCGTAGCAAGGATTAAAAACAATGAAATCAGATAGTAAAGTTGAATAAATATCCAAAGTACTTGTCAAAGTTGCCGGCCTAGATGTGTTCCTAGTAGTCTAAGCTAGCAAGACAGAAACAAAACTAGAGGACACAAAGGATGCAAGCACTTTTGTTTTTTGTTGTTGTTTTTTCTCCTTTTTTTCTTGTGCAGCTTGTGTATCTTGTTTTGCACTTGCATTTTTCTTGTGTCTTCCTTTTTTTCATAATGTGCACCAAAAGAAGAACACAGTTAAACCAATCAATATCTCGTTTGTCTATCACAGATTTTCTGCTCAATCTTCCAAGGCCAATTAGTCACTCTTAAAGGTCTCAATTCGAAAGCTTACAACTGAACCATTGTATATCTATCTCTCCTGTTTAATTTAAAACCTATTTTCGATCAGAAAAACAAGACATATTGCCCCTAAAATACAGATTGTTTAGAAATTCTAAGTCAAGAATAGATTCAGATATAATGCAATGTTGACCATGATAACTCTATTTCCTAGAAACATATGAATACCAAAGTTGTAGATAACTTTTCAAGCTTTCTAGAAAGTACAAGAATACCAAAATCCGAGTTCGTGTGAGAGAGATATGATAGAAATACCAAACTGGACAGAGATGAATAATCTAAATGTGATGACGTGATTCAAATGGATGAATCGACACAATGCAAAACTCAAAACAAAACTAAATACACTTTCTAAATCAGCAATATGACTCAACCACGTACACGAACTCAACAAAATCAATATGTGAAAAACATAGTTGCAAAGGCTCAATGGTGGTTTGGACAAAGTGATCAATAGATCTACTGAACTACAAGTCTTTTTTGTGGACTCTAGATATGAAAAACAAAACTAATCTAATGGATAGGCAAATTACCTAACAGGCAACATAGAAATCTGATACCAATTGATGAGGACACGAGTATGGTAGGTCCCAATCTTTCGATAGGTAATGGATAAGTTGATTGATAGATATCTCGATGTTGATAATCTGAGGCTCTCAATAAGAACACGAACAACCCCTGCAATTACTACAACATTGCTCCATCAAATATCAATAGTGCTTTACATGTGTGACCTTTCCAAGAAGGCTAATCCCTGTAAGTGCAACTATGAACATATGTAAAAACATAGAAGAAGCAATCTAAAATTGCTGAATTGGGGTTCCACAAACCGATAAACGGCAAAATTGTGTGTAACAGATTAATCTAAGCAAAACCCAATTGTTTGTGGTGGCTACTATGAAGTATAAATAGGTGGGAGGACATATAATGGGTGTTGGGGTCGTGACCCAGCCCTAAGACACAAAAATAAGGTATGTAGACTTGATACAAGACCCGATAGCCCAATATAGTGGCGCAACACCCTGACAAATTCTGAACTTGATTTTGTTTTGACGATTCATGTCATCTCCTTACGAATTTTTACATGAGACCAACGACATTGGAAAGGTTATACTCTCCCCTTTCCGTGCATATGTAAAAAGTCCAAAACGGAGTCTGTATGCATCCTGGGCATCCATTTTAGTGCAAAGTGCTCCTGAGCTCTCAGGTTGACTCGATTTCGAGTTTGGCTCAGCCTTTATCTTTTTTGGACTTATTCGCTGTCCTCCACGCCCCTAAGCTTTCCTCCAAGTACTCCTTGAACCTCTTCATGGATCCTAATCACAATAAAATCATTCGATTCTAAAATTAATTGGTGTGTGTGAACTCTAATGATTGCATCTTGTATGTCCAATGGAGTGTTGTGTGTATCCATAGAAGTGATGTCCTCATCAGTTTTGTTACTTGCTTCTCTACAATCTCTACTAGTTTTGTCACGTTTGAACATATCAAAATTAGTCGCACACACAATTTTCTTGATTAGATCAATTTTTTGCCGAGAGGTTTTTGTAGCTTATGCATAAAAAGTTTTAATGTACCATTCACCACCCCCTTCTAGTAGCTTTTCACGTGCTCTTTGATTATACACACCCACTTCACCATCCATGGTGCAGTGAGCCCGCGAAGCACACATGTGGCACAATTTGTGGTTGCTATATTTACACCCAGGAAACACCCCCTAAACTACAAAACCGTGCCATGGTATTCACAACATTGCTGTAGATTCGTCAACGTCAGCGCGCAACACTGTAACCTTTCTCTACCAGTGGCAATCTCTCACTACGCGACTGCATTAACTGCTTTCGAAACATCTTTTGTGATAACCTCTCTTGCAATGCCTGCTGCTCCCCAAGATAGTGTCATCATCACCGCAGCCACCAATTCTCTTGCCGCCACATTGTTCATCACAACCATGTGATCGATCCTTGCTGCACAATTGATTCATGCCACACTGGTGCCATTGTGCTTCCCATTGCTCATCAGTGAGAATCAAATTGCTCGACCTGCTCTGCAGCAACCTAGGTGCACACAAATCTTGCGTAATTTAAAGCCACCAAATGAGATCTTCCATTGTCATGTGGTTCACATCGAGGAGCACCTTGATTGCACATGCAATTTTATAAAATTTCGGTAGGGGGACATGGTGAATCATCTTCACAACACAATTTCCTTTGAACTTTCCACCAAATCTTCATAAATTACCGAAAGTTCCTGTAATTCAGACAACAAATTCATTGATGGATCTGACTCCTGATCAACAAACACAATTGTATCGAATTGCTTCAATCAGAGTTGTGCATTTGCCTTCTTAACCTGTATATCACCCAACTGCATCCTCTTTGCTACATCCCACACCTTCTTGGCTGTCTTATTCAGCACGAGCAACAGTTTCAACTCCGGTGGCACGGCCCACAAAATTGCGGCCATGACCAGCTTATCTTTGCAGTGTTCAGTTTTGTCAGACTAAACAGAGTCCCAAAATCCGATTGCCTCCAAGAAAGAAAAAAAGGTTAATACATTTTCTATATTTAAATCACTGGACCCGATGCCCAAATATATTGGTTTTCTTGTTACATTTGCGTACCACGCCTAGGATAAAAAGGTGGAAGCACAAGAGGAGCAGAAGGAAGAGTACCGAGAGGAAGAAGACAAGGAGCAACATGAGGAAAATATAAATATCTTATTAATTTGTTCAACTTCTTTTTGACATTTTTTGTATTTTTAAAGACCTCGTGGTTATATCTTTATATAGATTGTGTACTAGCCATAGTCATTCCGTTTTGTTTCCACTTGAGTTTGGTTCAGTATGCTGCTCAATGTCCACTGGTTTGATAAATGGTAAGTTTTTCATTCTGGGAGGAAAATGGTGGACTGCTTCTCCAGTAAGTTTTGAATTCAGCGCCCAATGGAAATTTTTTAGTATCCTATCGTACTGGTATCAACACAAATCTTGCTCCAGATCAGTTGCACAATGGGGCATTCAACAAAGAGGTGTCAGACCATTTCCAGGTTAATTACGATAGCAAATACGGGAAAAATACTAATTTGGCAGCCCTCTTTCCTGTTACCTTGATGCAGTCCAAGGACAATATTGTAGTTGTGGCCGAACAAAGATCCATATCCAATCATATCCAAGAGCTCAAGCATCTTTCAAGCGACTGTGGCTCATTGAAATGTTTTACGAGTTGGTGCTGTTGCAAGAGTAGTTAACTGCTTAGCAATTTGTAACTCATAGTTTATTATAGGAAGAAGAAGGAATAACTACCATAAATCAAAGAGTAGAAAACATGATAGCATGATGACTAAGATGACAGTACAATCATGGACACACAAGACAGAACAGGACATTGCTAGAAACAACCGACTAACAACCAAAACAGAGGGATTATTCGAAGATGGAAGATAGAATAAATCAAATGATAAAACATAGTTTTCCCTGTCCAAGACTATCAAGGACTATTTTGAAATGATAAACCGACTGGAATCCTAGACCGAGGAGGGATTATTACAACCATGACTATGGGCAGCACACAAGGACTTGGAACCATTGTTTGAGTCTAGTGAACTATCATTTCCCATCATTGACTGATACCAGGATTCAATGCTGGAGTTTGGTGGCCCGCAGGCAGTAGGACGAAGTAACCTCATCTTCATCATCCATGCCCATCTGTATGACTGCTTTCTCGTCCTTGTCCTCCTCTCCCTCCTCCTCAAAGTCATTCTAGGCACACATGCGGTTGATGGGACAACTACCATAAATTCAAGAATAGAAAACATCATAGCATGATTATTAAGATGACACTACAATCATGGACACACAAGACAGAACAGTAAATTGATAGAAACAACAAACTAACTTGATTATGGACAGCACACAAGGACTGGGAACCATTGTTCCAGCCCTGTGAACTATCATCTCCCATCACTGATTGATAGCAGGGTTTAACGCTGGGATGGGTGGACGTACCATGGGAAGTAGGATGAAGTAACCTCATCTTTATCGTCCATGTCCATCTGTATAACTGCTTTCTCATCCGTGTCCCTGGGCACACATGTGGCCAATTAGTAGAATTGCCTCCCACTCTCGCATCGCAGCCAATTTAAGCACCATCAGGTCTTTCTCCTCCGCCGTCCTAGAAGCCCGACAGCGACAGTGGTGTGGAACCGGAGTTCGTGCATGAGGCCGGCACCTGGCTGAGGTCGCTGGCCTCACCCTGACCACCTCCACTTCGTTGAATCTCAAGGCACGCATGCGCAAGCTGCGGTAAAGTAGGTCCGCCTACGTCTCCCGCTTGGCTCTGGCCACAATCCAAGTCCGGCACGGAGCACGTGTCACTAGAACTGTGGGACATTGAGTGGTGCATGTTTGTTTAAGTTAATCTTGTTGCTATAAGGTGAGTTCAAAATAAATGTCAGTGAACGATCTTGTTAATGCCGAAATGTGCTAGTTCACGTTGTGGCTGGTTGTCTTGTTTATGTTGAGTCATAGTGTGTTTAGCACATACTTTTGTATCTTTGGTCAGATGTGTACGCATGCTTGCTTTGACTGTGTGTTGTGGAGTCATATACTCAGTTAGGAGTGTGTAGCACGAATCCCAGTTACCGGTGGCACATACAGTGGGCAGTGCTGGTTCTTTCGAATGACAGTGGCAACAAGACAGGCAATGCGTTGTGCTAAGCAATGATTGTATTTTGCTCACAAATCTGTCTGTCATTTTCATCCCATCTCAATTCACCTCACTTATTTGTGGCTAAGTGTAGGCACCACATAATTAATAATTTATTAGGCGAGAGCCTCTTTCATAAAAGTCTACATCGCAAAAGTGTGGCATGAACAGGCATGCCATCTTCATTCATACTCCGTCATATTGTTAGGTACTGCCCAAATCCAAATTTGCACCAAAATGGATAAAAACATGGGTAAATTGCCCGTATGCAGAAAGATGGACATAAACATCTACACCACAATCAACTCACTTAAATCTGCTGTTTGGTGTCTGAAAAATAAATTTTGGACATCAGGAAGCTACCCTAAAATTTTGAGAATTTTTGGAATCCATTTGCTATTTATTTCATTTTTTGAAACCCAGGTGTGCACAAGGGAAAATCTAGAATTTTATCCCACTACAGCTGGGTCCAACAGCTCCATCCCACTGCCAGTTGGTCTCACATGTCAGCATAAATATTATTTTCTTTCACCCACCGGACTGCTCATCTTTCTGCATGCTTGCCACCTACTGCACACATTAAAGTGGAGACTTGCTCTGTCCTATGTCTTTCTTTGGAAGCCAGCAGAATTGAAGCAGACAGCTGGATGAGCACCGAGCGGGCAGGCAATCCGTGTGCGAGCTCTCCTCCCCGCAGAGCCGACAGTGCCCGAGCTTTGACTCTGCAGCGACTATTCCACCGCCCAAGCCAACTCCTCTTTTCCCCTAGATGTTCCCCTGCGCGGAGCACCATTTCCTCGAGCTACGGTTTCAGCCACACGACCAGCAGCTTTGCGGCTTGGTACCAGCCCCGTGGGGTGATCTGCGTCGACGTCCTTTACTTCTCTGAACCCCCACGACGCTCGGTGAGTGTCTCCAGTAGCCTCGCACAATTTGCCCTTTTGAAAATAGAGCTCACATGATCATTTCACTCCTAGGTCATCGTCGTCCTCTTCGACCATCATCCTCTGGAGCCCAATAACCCTCCCAGAAAACGTGCCACAATCCCCTTCACATAGAAGATCGACCTAGGATCGACCTCACGGTGAGAAATCAGATTTTTTTCCCCAATTAGCCGACTTTTTTGATCATCTCGTGCACTGACAAAATTCACATTAGCTAGTGCCTGAATAGAGCATGATGGTGTATTTTTGAATCTCCCATAACCTTGCCCATCTTTCCCATGACAAAAATTCAGACCAAGGAGCTTCGATTGGGTCAGAAGACCACATTTTCCCCGCTGCCATCTTGGGTTCGTTGGTGAGTCACCAGATCCAACCGCCTCCCTCTTGATCTCGTTGCATTTTGTTGATCTCCTTTCTCCCACGAAGCCATAGCAACTTGCGGCGAGTGTTTTAGTGCTCTATACCGAAAGAAAATCATCGCCAAAGTTGAAGCTCCGCCCACTGTCACTGCAGCTACCGTTCCGGCGACTTAGAGCCGAAACCGACCCCGCCAAGGAGTTCCCCACGTGCCAAAATCCTAGGAAGGCCCCCTTGCCCGAGGCTGTGGGCTGCAGCAGCCCAGGGTGCCACCACGCTGGCATGTCCCTGTTCTGGGCGTGCTTGGCCAGAGGAGGAAGAAGGATCTGACCCGGGGGCCTGCTTGTCAGCCGCCCAACCCCTTTCTCTTTTGAATTTTCTGCCAGAATTAATTCCAGATATTCCACAAACGTCAAAAATCCATAACACCCTGTAGGATACTCCAAAAATTATGAAACCAATTTTTTTGAGTCCATAAAAATATCATATACACAGCTGTACCATTTGCCTGCCATGAAAACATTTTGTATTGTCCTGTTAATTTAGTTTCCCTAAACACCATTATCTCAACCGTAGGCCCTCTGTTGCTTGGATTGAGCCCAAACATTACCAGCATTCTTCACAGAGTCATAGAATTTTACCACCAAAATTTCATCCTCATTACATACACATAACTATGTTAAGTGCAAAAGTTGCATAATGTGATATAGAGGTCTATTTTATTTACTGTGGGCCCACACATAGATGGTTTGACCTGAAACATTGCCAGAACCCGTGGCATAATCCCAGAAGTCTGTAATAAAATTTTCAGCCCTATTACACATGCATAACTAGTATAATTCCAGATTTTTCATTAGGTTGCATAACACTAAAGTATAAGCTATATGCATGTTTAAATATACTTGTTTCATAAAATCTGTACCAGCTGCATTATTTTATCACAATACACTAATAGGTCATAATCATACCTCAAATACTCATAGTGCACATAATATAATTCAAACAACATATTGAATTATGTATACATAATCGTATACACTTAAATCAAATGAACCATAGTATTCACATATATCACAAATTGAGACGAATAATTGCAATTGGACTTGAACTAGTTTCTCTACATGTTAATCCTCCTCTTATAACCTTAACTTAAGCCATGCATTTGAACTAACTCTTAGTGTCATGTACACATACATGTTAACATATCGCATACATAGCATGACGTAGGGACCAAGGAGCTTGAAAAGAAGACACACGAGGAAGAGGAGGAGCAACAAGATATCCTAACATAGCCACTATCTTTGAAGAAAGGCAAGCACCTGTTTGATCATGAGCTTTTTTTTTCAAAACTCTTTATACACAATCTAGTGTATATTTTATTGTTTTATGTGCATTAAGTTCAGGTGTTGGTTGGAAACTCCACTTGCACAGTCAAAGAACTATTTTGGGCAGGGGAAAGAGTCATCACCTACGTTGCTAGGCGGTTGCTAATTATAGGTGATGGTAGAAGTCGAGTGGTTAGAATCCGCTAGCGAGATAGTAGGTTCTTGTGGGAAAATATGGGGGACGAATGGAAAATATTTGATCACACATGATGAAACTGGAGACCGAGCAGGTGGGTAGGAAGCAACAAGGCGTGGTCTCGTGTGCATAGGCATGCCCGTGTTGGTTAAGGACCGCGCCGTAGTGGGCCCCTTGGGCAAGTATTGAACAATACCGTGTGCATGCTAGTTTATGGGACCTAGTAAACCGATGTATCATAACATTTAAGTCGAACGTCTTTGCTGCCGTCTCTGTTGGCGCTGAAGAGGACAGCTTGGGTGTAAATCCTCTAGTGAGTGACGTACCTCTCACGTTGAGGACCCACTGTTCGGGACGGTAGCTATTCTTTCGGATGGGGTGGCTTGGGAAAGGTTGCCGCATGCGACGTGAAGTGTGTTGTACGCCACTTCCGAACGGGCGCACGTGTTGTGCACTCGGGTTTCTCCCTACAGGGTTAAACATCGGTTCGAATCGCTGTTCACTCGCGGGAAAAAAGAGTCTGCTTGTTCACTGTGTCGACACATAGTAAGAATATATGATATAATGAAATGTGATCACCTATTTGTATTCAAATTATTGTTTCGTAACCTTGTATGTTTAGATATAGTGCTAATTAAAGTTTATATTTCCCTGAACCATTAACTTGCTGCTAAAATGTGAAATAATTAAGGATTCACACTTAGTTCTCTTTATGCAAATCAACCTCCTATTATGTGAATATACCCTTGCATGTTGGATAGGTGTCTAGTGTTTTATTTTGTCGGGTAAGTCTTGCTGAGTTATTATGACTTACAGGTTGTTGATCAACCCTTTTTAGGTACTTAGATTATATCCAACCATCCTATGCGGCATTTGATTGGTGACTATTGCTAGTGTGACGCGGTTGTCGGATAAGCACGTCATTTTTGCTTATTTGCCTATTATGAGAGTTATAATATTGTATATCACGTACTTTCCGCTGCCTATGATATTTTGTCAAAACTCAAACCTAAATTCAATATAGTGAACTCATTTGTGTATTTTCAACTATGTGTTACTTGTGATATGCAATGTTGTGTCGTAGCGCGCGGCGCCGACCCAATAAAGGTCCTGAGGTGTACATGTTGGTCATTTTTGGTCGAACGGCTGTCATAGGCTATAACACTGAAAAACAAGATGCTTGAAGGCAATTCCCAGCACTGCTTCATCTCCTATGCTAGAACGCGGCCCTGCCCGTCATGAAGACGGGCTCCTGCCGCCATCCCTAGTCACAATAGGCCTGCTACGCAAACAGGCCCAACCGGAGGAAAAACCAAGGTCCTGGGCCACCTCAACCCAAAAGACTAGCGTGATAGGTGAGGTTCCCTCCACCTTATATATTGGGCTCCCCCATCATCAATATTCGATGTAGGATTAAACCTAACAATCTCCCCCTTCATCACACATTGAGTGGTCCTACTCCCCTTCACGCTCGGGTGGACACTACTCCGACAACCCGATTTCAAGTGGCCCAGGAGATCTCTCCGACGGCCTAATATCCGGTGTGGCCCAGGAAACATTACAGGTTTCCAACCTTGCTCTGATACCACTTGTTAGAACGCGGCCTGACCCGTCACGCGGACGGGCACCTGCCGCTAACCCAGGTCGCAATGGGCTTGTTATGCAAATAGGCCCAACCGGAGTCCAAACCAAGGTCCTGAGCCACCTCAACCCAAAAGACTAGCCTGATAGGTGAGGTTCCATCCGCCTTATATATTGGGCTTCCCCATCATCAATATCCAGTGTGGGATGAAACCTTAAAATATTGATGATGGGGGAGCCCAATATATAAGGTGGAGGGAACCTCACCTATCAGGCTAGTCTTTTGGGTTTAGATGGCCCAGAACCTTGGTTGGGGCTCTGGTATGGCCTGTTTGGGTAGCAAGCCCGTTGTGACCTGGGCTGGCGGTAGGGGCCCGTCTGCGTGACGGGTCAGGCCGCGTTCTAACAAGAGGTATCAGAGCAAGGTCGAAAACCGGTAACGTCTCCCGGGCCACAATGGATATCGGGCCGTCGGAGAGATCTCCCGGGCCACATGAAATCAGGCTGTCAGAGTAGTGTCCACCCGATTGTGAAGGAGAGTAGGACCACCCGATGTGTGATGAAGGGGGATATTGTTAAGTTTAATCCAACATCGAATATTGATGATGGGGATCCTAATATATAAGGTGGAGGGAACCTCACCTATCAGGCTAGTCTTTTGGGTTGAGGTGGCCCAGGACCTTGGTTGGGGCTCAGGTTGGGCCTATTTGCTTAGCAGGCCCATTGCGACCTGGGCTGATGGTAGAGGCCCGTCTGCGTGACGGGCTAGGCCGCATTCTAACAAGTGGTATCAGAGCAAGGTCATAAACCTGTAATGTCTCCCGGGCCACAACGGATATCGGGCCATCGGAGAGATCTCCCAGACCACATGAAATCGAGCTGTCGGAGTAGTGTCCACTCGAGTGTGAAGGAGAGTAGTACCACCTGATGTGTGATGAAGGGGGAGATTATTAGGTTTAATCCCACATCGGATATTGATGATAGGGGAGCCCAATATATAAGGTGGCGGGAACCTCACCTATCAGGCTAGTCTTTTGAGATGAGGTGGCCTAGGACCTTGGTTGGGGCTTTGGTTGGGTCTGTTTGTGTAGCAAGCCCGTTGCGACCTGGGCTGGCGATAGGGGCATATAAAATCAGAGCACTGAGAAGGGTCAAAGCAGCACAAAAAAATCAACGCAAGGTAGAGGCTCTTGGGTGTGGTTTAGGAATGCAAGTGCTCGTAACATCGACGTTGCAGCAGTTTTGCGATCAAGCAAAAGAACTTGATCGTACAGTACAAAGGAAATTGATTTGTCTGCTGTTGCAGTCAAAAGGGCAAGCTGATCGGGCAGTGACACCGGCGGTAAAGGGTTGGTAAAACCGTGTGTTGGCAGGATGGTGCCAACGGGTACCAGATTTGATATGGTAAAGATTGATGGCAGCAGCAACTTTGGCTTGTGGTAGATAAGGTTCAAAGATTTGTTGGCGCAACAACGTCTTTTGTCCGTTCCGAAGGCGAAAAAACCGGTCAAGATGGAGGATGACGAGTCGGAAGAAAAACTGACGCAAGCAGCTGCAACCATACGAATGTGTCTGTCCGACAATGTCATGTACCATGTCATCGGGTTGACTACACTAAAGGAAATTTGGGATAAACTGAAAAATCAGTTTATGTCGAAGACTTTGACGACCAAGTTGTATTTGAAGCAAAAATTATATGAGTTGAAGATGCAGGAAGGGTCTGATCTTGCAGAGCACATAAATATCTTCAATCAAAGGGTCACGGATCTAGGACAGCTAGATGTGAAAATTGATGATGAAGACAAGGCAATAATTCTTTTATGCTCGTTACCACCATCTTATGAGCAAACGGTCATGACTCTGACATTCGGCAAGGATTCCATCAAAATTGAGGATGTTACTGCAACGTTACTAGCTCAAGAGCAAAGAAGAAAGAACAATGCAGTGGACGAACATCAAGCTAAAGGTTTGCTTATCAGAGGTGAGAATGCAAAGGAGAAGGTGGAGGCTAAGAGAAAGAAGAAGAAAAAGGTGTAATGATATTTCTACAAGGAGTGAAGACATGTTAAAAGGGATTGTCTAGCAAAAGTGAAGGGTTCAAGTGCTAATGTGGTAATTTCTAAGAGTGACTCAGATAGCAACGGTGATGTTCTCTTAATGAGTATCGAAATACAGTCAAATGAAGCATGGATGTTACATTCAGCAAGCTCTTTTCACGCTACACACAAATAGGAGTGATTCTCTTTGTACAAGTCAGGTGATTTTGGCAAAGCTTATTTGGGAGATGATAGGGGACACCCTATTATTGGAATAGGCGAGATAAAGATCAAGACGCAAGACGAAGGCGATCATGTGCTTCAAGGTGTTAAGCATGTACCAAAGCTGCAAATGAATCTACTTTCGCTTGGGGCTCTACATCGTGATGGTCTGTTACTGGGTTGAGCCGGATGGAAAACAATGAAAGTCATAAATGGAGATGAGACTGTGATGATAGGAGAGAGAGAGGCATCAAATTTGTACAAGTTACGAGGGTGTTCCGTTGCAGGTGGAGTCATGGAAGATGGAGTTGCGGAGATAGCGGTGTTATCTTCAGACGACGAGTCTAAGGCGTTGGACTCGTCGGGTGGCTCTCCATGAGCTACAAAGTCGACAACTCAAGTCTAGGTACATGGAGGTTGGCACATGACGACTTCAAGGTGGTGTAATATTCGCCAAGGTGGAGTTTGTTGGATATGTGTCAAATATTATGTACGAGTTGGTTACGGTTAGGACTTTGAGTTGTATTAGCAATGGGTTGTAGAGTTTGTGTTCGACTCTTCAACCGGCCTCCTTATAAATATGAAGGGAGGGCCGCTATTGTAACCATGACAAAGACAACATATTTGGGAGGAGCGGCCGTAGTCATGCGGGGATGTAGGCTTCGGCTGAACCTCATTAACAAATATCGTGCCTCGTGTGTCATCCGTGATCTTGCATCGTCTGCCTCGGTAGATTTGTCGTCGCTTCCGCGTGCCTATTTTCTAACAAGTGGTAATCAGAGCCAAGGTTTGATTGGATCTAGAGTTGATGCGGAAGATCGTCGTGGAGGTGCGAGGATCATGCCCGACAGGCACTGTGAAACTGCTTGATGCGATGCGAGGTGGAGCATGGCGGCGATCGGCGATCTGGTCGTTGTTCCCGGACACTCTAGGCACGCGGCCTAGACCATCCGGCAGGCTGCAATCGGCCAGAATCGTCCAAACGTGGAGATCAAACCTGTAGGGTGGCCGTTGAAGACGTCGCGATGATGGCGGCGGCTTCGCATTGCGATCAGACCAGCGGCTAGACGTGGCGAAAGCTGGAATGGTCGAAGCGTGGGAACATCGTGACAAGGTGGTGGGACCGGTGTTGCACAAATGCGGTGTCGCAGCACGCCGGCAATACTGGTGGCCATGGTGTGACACGGTCGTGCACAGGGATGCATGAGGACGTGATGCTGCGATAGAGTTGGTGTGTTAAATGGCGCAGAAAATAGAGTTGTAGCAGTACGTGAAGTACGATGGTTGACGAAACGGTGGCGATGACACGGCGAAATTCCGAGGTGTTGTGCACGCGCAGACGAGGCTGGATTCCGACTATTTTCGGAGTCATCGTAGTTGCGGAAACACAGAACCGTGATCTGGTTTCCTGGCCGCTCGCGTGCACGAAGAATATCAGAAAGTCTGAGGCGGAACCAACAGGTGGAATCGTGATTGGTCGGGATTGTGCAAGCCAAGCTTGTACGTACATGGTGGCCAGCAGTTAAGTGGGACCTGAGTTGGTGCATTGGTGCAGATCGAATCAACAGAATAGAAGAAAGGTACTGGGTGCCCACGTGATCACATGGGTTACGTGGAAAGGCATGCTTGATGAGGCCATTTTTTTTTCTTTTGATTGGACGTGGAGAGTTCACATTGAGTCATACTAGGATACGTCAACATAATCCTACTCGACTCATGATCCTGTTTGACTTGATCTGATAAAGGTGTCGTGCGGGTGCATAGGGGCCCGTTTGCGTGATAGGCTGGACTACGTTCTAACAAGTGGTATCAGAGCAAAGTCAGAAACATGTAACGTCTCTCGGACCACAACGGATATCGGGCCGTCGGAGAGATCTCCCGGACCACATGAAATCGGGCTGTCAGAGTAGTGTCCACCCGAGTGTGAAAGGGAGTAGGACCACACGTAGTGTGATGAAGGGGGAGATTGCTAGGTTTAATACCACATCGGATATTGATGATGGGGGAGCACAATATATAAGGTGGAGGGAACCTCACCTATTAGGCTAGTCTTTTGGGTTGAGGTGGCCCAGGACCTTGGTTGGGGCTCCGGTTGGACCTGTTTGCATAGCAAGCCTGTTGTGACCTGGGCTGGCGGCAGGGGCCCCTCCGCGTGATGGGTCAGGTCGCGTTATAACATCCTATGTGAGTGTGACTTCTGTCTTTACTATGTGCTTTGTATGTATGTGATCTTGAAACCCAACAAATGGTATCATAGCTAGACTAGTAAGGATCACTAAACGAAGGCTGGTGGCGGGTTTTATGTGGCGTTGATTGAAGGCACTTGGCAGCGAAGATGAGCATATAGGCAGACCAACGTTATCTAGTTGTTAAAAGTACACACAACCAAGTTGGCGCAGCTGCATCGACAGATGGGGAGCCATCATCATTCATTTGTCTTTAAGGGGCAGCAGGGTGCCTCTCCAGTATCCCCAGCTCACCGACACCAACTACGCCTTATGGCCCATTAAGATAAAGGTTACATGTTCTAAAGATTTCATAAAATGAACAAAGCTATTACTTAAATATAATATTTCAAATAGGATATACAAAATTAAACTCTTTAATGCTTACTCATAGTGGCAAACAAAAGCTTACTTTTCTATGAACAAATGACATGACACTAAAATATGAAAGGAAGGCTTCACAAATTAGTGTTTTTTATGAAAATAATCCTCTTATTATGTCTATGATCAATTACATGTTGACAAGAGGTCTTGTATTTTATTTTAACAGGTAAGCCTTGTCGAGTCCTTATGACTCTTAGTTTTTAACCTTGTTTTCTGATGTGATTATAGATGAAGAAAGCTATAATGGGTGGTCTCCTGTGGTTGCATCACCAACCGAAGGATGGGTAATGCAATGGGAGCCCGTAACACCGTGAAGAATGTTTGTGTGTTGCTAGTGTGATGTGTTCTATGTGTTGAACGTATGTATCACTAATGCATCCATATGACATTACATAGTGTCGTAGCACGTATCAATCATATTTTACCCTGCACCTTATACTCATTCACAAACTGAACCATCTAGAATATACTTGTTTAGTGTATTATTCTCTATGTCTTGATGATATCATGATATGCAATGCGATGTCGCAGTGCGTGACACCACCCTATGAAAGATTCTGCAGTGTGAATGTGTTCGATTGCTTTCTAGTAACCGGCCATCAAATAAACAACTTATCAACGACAACGGCATGACTAACTTGCAATTTCCGTCCATCGCAGTGTTCTCCATGGAAATCGGCAGCACCTACCTACTCTTTTAATGCAATCATAGCTCGTTCGTGAACTGCATTTGCTCGTTCGATCAAAACATGCATGACCAAACACTACACAATTCATGCTGCAGTGAGCCCGCAAAGCACATGTGGCGCAATTGATTGTGGCATTGCTTACACCCAAGAACCCCCCCCCCCCCCCCCCCCCCTAAACTATGACACAACACTGTGCTCTTCACTGCAGCGTTGGCGATTCATCAATGTCAGTGATC
The DNA here is from genome assembly GCA_036927565.1 of Tuctoria greenei. Taxonomy (NCBI): domain Eukaryota; kingdom Viridiplantae; phylum Streptophyta; class Magnoliopsida; order Poales; family Poaceae; genus Tuctoria; species Tuctoria greenei. Next base: position 36,819,307 of record JAYESD010000001.1, read on the forward strand.
AGCACAGTCACCTTTCTACAAAGGTGGCAATCTCTAGCCATGTCACCACATTAACTGCTATCAAAACATATTCTATGATAATGACTCTTGCTATGCATGCTGCTCCCCAAGATAGTGTCATCATCACTGCAGTAACCATTTTTCTTCCACCACATTGTTCATCACACCCAAGTGATCGATCATTGCTGCGGCATCAATTCATTTTGCGCTAGTGCCATTGTGCCTCCCATTGCTCCTCAGTGAGCATCAATCGCTCAACCTGCTCTACAGCAAAATCGACGCACAACAATCTTCTGTAATTTAAAGCCACCCAATTAGATCTTCCATGGTAATGCAGTACAAATCGAGGATCACCTCGATTGCACATGCAATTTGATCGAATTTGGGTGATAGGACATGGTGAATCTTCTTCACAGCGCAATTCCCTTTGATCTTCCCACCCAATCCGCCAAATTACCAAATATTCCAGGAATTCTGACAACCAATTCATCAACAGACTCGCCATCAACAAACACAATTGTCTCGAATTGCTTAAATAGGAGTTGTGCATTTGACTCCTTCACATGTAGGTCTCTGGTTCGCATCCTCTTCGAGTCATCACACACCTCCTTGGTTGTTTTCTTCACCGCGAGCACTTTTTGATTGTGGCCGGAGATAGCCTATCTTCGCAGCATTTGGTGGTGACATACTAAAGTGTGTCCCACAATCCGATTGCCTCCAAGCTCACCAGCATCGCCAACGTCCACTCATAGAAATTGGAAATAGTTATCATCAGGAACTCTTTAGGATCGAAGAGCACATGAAAAGCTACCAGAGGGAGGGGGTGAATGGTAGACTAAAAAAATCTTACGCAGCGGAAACAATTAAATCCCAACCCCTTTGGCAGAAAAACGATCTGTTAAAGAAATCATGTGTGAGACTAATCTAAACGTGTTTCACCATGACAAAAGATATATAAATTAGAGAGAATCAAGTCACGAAGACAAGACAACAAGAATCACTCAAATCCGTCGAGAGAAACTCAAGTTACTATTGAAAGATCGAACAAAAGTCAATCTGTCCTACCCGAGATAAATAGTTCTGGAACGCTGCAAAGAAACTCGTGTAGATCAGAACCACAAATCCAATGATCGTGAAATTTTGGCAGATGATATATAATCAAGTTAGGAAGACAACCCAAAAATAATCACGTCAATTGGATCTGTAAAACTCGAGTTATGATAAAACCACCAAAGAAAGGTAGTGCTATGCAGAAACTCGACGAGAAAAACTTGTCAGGAACAAGTCGGATGAACAAGGCACAAAAGTTCCTTTCAACTACAAATTTTATTTAATAGAACACAAGAGGAACAGCCCCAAAGTCGTCTCACATGAGCGCTGGCCTCCCTTGCTTATATAACCAGCCCTTAGGCCAACCCAATCTCAACTAGGACTCTAATCCTACTCAAATAACGAATTGAAACTTTCCATAACTGCTTAGGACTCTTCTATACGCAGATAGAAGCAATCTTAATACTTCCAAACACTTTAGGAACGTATCCCACATTCCTAAAACAACTCAAATTCGTGACCCACACGAAATCTTATCATAACTAACTCAAAACTTTCCATATTTGAGTCAAACACGACTCAGCCGCAGCCTGAGTCCATAACCTAGTCGGTTGGACCTTTCCGACCAATTCTTTGCATCCACATCTCTTCATCATGCCTCCGAACCAAGCAGCCACATCCATGGACTCCGTGCATACGTGCAAACATCTTCCAACGACTTCCACGATACCTTTATATGCATTGTTCTTGATTCAAACATGATGCGCGACCTCCCGATCAACCCATCCACAATTCCTCCCGAACTTGGTTGTTGAACCTCATCTTCTCCCTAAGACTAGTTCAATGCATCCCGTCACCAGCCATGTCTTGAACTCAAGCAACACCTGCACATGAACAAACAACCAATACTTCCGAGCACAAGTCCTCGACTTGACTCTCGTTAGTTCCAAAACTACAACATCTTACGTGAGCTTCTCACGTAAGCATGTTGCAAACCATAGCAAAATGATATCAGCCATATCAACCAAAACGCACCAAAAACATTGCAAATGAATACTAAGCAATCTTTCAAACAATGTAAAGTAAGTTCGAAACATTTCGCAGTAAAAGTAGGAACATTGCGATCAAGCTCCGAACCTTGCCAAAGCTAACCGGAGCTTACCAAAGCTAGTACAACCTAGCGCTGGAGCTTACCAATGCTAGTCGGAACTAGTCAACCCAAAAGCCGGAGCTAGAAAGACATGTCGGAGCTAACCAACATAAGTCAGACCTATCAAAACACATCGGAGCTTAACAAAAACATGCCAGAGCTATCAAAGGCATGCCGAAGCTAAAGACAAAGCTCACCGGAGCTACCCAAAAACATGTCGAACCTAGACAAAGAAAGTCGGACCTTGCAGAAGCTCGGAGCTAGAGTCGGACCTTGCTAAAAAGATGTTATGGCATCATTCAAAACTTTTATTGTCAAAGCCAATGTATTCAACACACATAGGTCTCACAATCTCCCCCTTGATGAATGCATTGGCAACACCACTTAAGATCCGAACATTGGCTTATTCACATTAAAAGGTTTGAAAACAATGTCTCCTCCTTTGTAAAACAGAAATAAAATGAGAAAAAGAAATTCTCCCCCTGAGAAGAATCCTGCCAAAAACAATTGTGAATAGGTGCAATGTGTAATAAATTTCTCCCCCTTGCTTACTTATCTTTAAAAATTCACCTCTCCCCCTTTGACAATGTATTCAACAAGGTTGAAAAGAGAAATTTTAATTGTTATGACCATATTATAACATATACATATAAAATAAAGCTCATCCAAGTTATACTATCAAGTAACATACAATATCACATCAATGAGATATATAAAGTAGTGTAAGCCATGCTAGAGATCAAATGTAATTTTCAATTGAAGCAAGTCATGATCTCACAAACTTAACTATTTCAAAACCTGAAAGCATGACACTTGTTGCTGCATATTTATTTCAAAGCACAAATTTAGATCATATGATATTTGCAAGAGATTATATGCGCATCTTCCTTATTCTAACCAACCAAGCCAAGCCTATGTCATTTGACAATCAGAAGCTTAAGGACATGGTTTTAGTAATACACATCTCCTTCCAAGTTCATATCTAAGTGCAATGATAAGCAATCTCAAATGAAGAAGTGCGATGCATGCATATTCTCTTGATCTTTTCTCAATTTATATTTGTTCATAAAAACTCAACATGTGAGTTGATTACTTGATTAACTCTTTATGATTAAAAGCACTTGTGAGCATGCAACAAGTTCAAAACAGCAAGAAAGTTCGACCATGACTAGATTTAGTGTAAGTAATTATTCCAATTACTAGACATGGCAAAAACTACAAAATGTATAATACAAGTAATGTAGTAAGAACTTTCAGCATGTAAAAGGAATCACAAAGTCATATATGTATGAAATTCTATGCTCATATTATTTTAATTTTAGATTCACATAGACTTCTCAAGTTTCAAAACTCCACCTCAATGTAAGCCATGAGGATGCATAACCCCTATTTCACTACGAATAAAACAAAAACGAGTGAAATCCAAAGGTTTTGTAAAAATGTCAACCAATTGTTGTTCGATATCTACACGGTGAAGCACAATGTTTCCTTTTTCAACATTAAAGAAAGTGATACCTAATGTCAATGTGCTTAGTTCTAGAATGTTGCACTGGGTTTTTAGCAATGCAGATGGTACTAGTGTTATCACAAAACAGTTGAACACTATGTAGATCAACCCCATGGTCCTTATGTGTTTGAACAATCCAAAGATTTTGTGAGCAAGCACTAGCAGCAGCTACATATTCAGATTCAGCTGTCAATTGTGCAACTAAGTTTTGTTTTCTAGAGGACCAAGCAACAAGTGAATTACCAAGAAAATGACAAGCACCAGAAGTACTTTTCCTATCAATCCTACAACCCCCAAAATCAGCATCCGGTTCCAAAGTAATGGTTGAAGTAGAAGGAAGAAAAATGCCAAATTCTTGAGTTCCATGTAAGTACCTGAGAATCCTGTTGACGGCTTGACGATGTGAAGCATGTGGGGAGGCTTGAAATCGTGCACAAAGACATACGCTAAATTGTATGTCTGGTCTTGATGCCATGAGGTACAAAAGTGATCTGATCATGCTTCTATATTCTTTTTGATCCACGGATTCACCATCTTCATCAAGTTCAAGTGTTGTTGCTGTTCCCATTGGTGTCCGAAGAGGCTTGCTTTTGTCCATGTTGAATTGCCTTAGGAGGTCTTTTGTATACTTCATTTGATGCACAAAGGTACCCTCCTAGGTTTTCTTGATTTTCAGCCCCAAAAAGTAAGTGAGTTCACCAATCATACTCATTTCAAATTCGGAACTCATCATTGATGGACCGTGTGACTCGTTCGTGCAAGCTTCCAATAATTTGTTCTGGAGGATGATTTTTGAGAACCCGGAGGGGAGTGGACACTTCACAAACTTCTTCTTCTTCATGTTCATCACAAATGGATGAGCTTGTGACTTGAGGAGGATCTGGACAAGCACTGGTGGTCGTCGGTGCTGGTTGTGAATCAAAATCAGGAGCTAATGTCATTTGCTGCTGAATTTTCGGGCAGCAACACCTCTTCTTCCTTGTCTTCAACAAAAATACCCTCCCCTGCGGATATGGATCTGGACCTGCAATATTTGAGCTATAGCCTAGGCTAGCTTCATCAAAACACTCCTCACAAGTGTCCACAATTTTGTTAGTATCGAGTAAAAGCACACGTAGCCTCTAGTATGAGATGGATAACCAAGAAACATGCCATCAATGGATCTAGGTTCAAATTTATCAAGATTATCGTGTTTCTTAACAAAGCATTTGCAAACAAAGACCCGAAAGTGTGTAACACTAGGCCTATGTCCAAACGGGAGCTCATATGGTGTTTTACCTAGCTTAGCGTGAAAGAAAACACGATTTGAGACATAACAAGCAATTGCAATCGTATCAGCCCAAAATTTTCTACGAGTTTGATATTCATCAAGCATAGTCCTAGCCACCTCAACTAAGGTTCTATTCTTTCTTTCTACAACACCATTTTTTTGAGGTACATATGGTGAAGAAAATTGATGATCTATTCCATTTTCAGCACAAAAGTGATCAAAAGATTGATTTTCAAATTCGGTTCCATTATCACTTCTAATTGCTTTTAAAGATCCTGGGTGATCAATTGATAATATAAGAAATAAAGTTCTAAAGTGACTAAAAGCTTCATTCTTAGATGCCATAAAGTAAACCCAAGAGTATCTAGAATAATCATCAACAATCACAAGAACATACCATTTACCTTCGAAGGATTGAACACGTGAAGGTCCTACGATGTCAAGGTGCAAAAGTTGACACGGTTCAGTTGTCATGATCATTGTGAGAGGAGTATGTGAACCTGCAACCATCTTAGCATGTCTACAAGAAGGGCACACAATTTCTTTGTCTCTTTTAAGCTTAGGCAGCCCATGTATGCGATCAAGAGCACTAACACGCGTGAGATGATCAAAGCCTACGTGACCAAGTCTACGATGCCAAAAATATAAATCTTTGGAATCATTAGCAACTAGACACCTATGCTTAGAGGAATACATATAAAAATGAGCTTTAAAAACTCTTCCAAACCAAGACGTTTTAAAAATAAGCTCACTATTTTGATTTACAACTTTGCAGCAATTTTTAGTGAAAATAATTTTCAGATTTTCATCTAGCAGATGTGAAAAAGAAAGCAAGTTGTGTTTCAAATTTTTAACAAGTGCCACATCCTTCAAAGTGTAGTGCTTATTTACTCTAACCGAACCCTTAGCAATTATAGGAGTTGAAGAATTATCGGCAAAAGTAACATTCTCTACACGTGACATAAAAGAGAGGGTGGAGAACCATTCTTTGTTACCGGTCATGTGGCATGAGCAACCTGAATCCACAATCCAAATGTTCTCCTTCCTCAAGCGTGTAACTTACATAGAAGCACAATACGTCGATGACTCAATACTGGGGTTAGTTAAAACGCATTTAGGAATCCAGTACTGAGTCACAGGACGTCCAGCAGGAATAACACGCGAAATCTAATATAATACAGCATGTTTATGAGCCAAAGATTGAGGATTTTTGTACCCAACCACTGTCCTACGAGATGTTACATGTGTAGCACAAAAAACAGTAGGTTTGGGGGGCAACCTTTGCATGTTTTGGACTCATTACAGCAGATTGCATGTTCCTATCATTCGGTTTAGCAAGTCCATCAAATTTTGCATGAAAGTTATGAGATCTAGCAATCATTCTTTCCTTTTTCTGTTGTTTAGCTAGTCTATAACAAAAATCTATGACATGACCATCTCTACCACAGTAGGTACAATGAAATTTAACTTTGTGTTCACGTCTAGATGAGCAAGCGACATTTTTATTTGAAACCGAATGAGACAACTCTCCTACAGATTTGAAAACCACTTCTTTTTGTTTAGGAGCGGTTTGAATCAAACCACATCCTAATGAATTTACAATCTTAGGTGGATGTGCCTTAGCATGAGCATGAGAATCAAAACCTAAACCAGTTTTATCATTGCAAGACTTGGAAGAATTCAGCAGCAAGTTTAGGTTCTTATTCCCATTACAAAACCATTCTAATGTCCTATGCATGTTATCAAGTTTATTGGATAGATCAAGACAATTTTCACATGAAGTTTTTCCTTTTAATTTGCATCTAGAACAAAATTTAACTTCATGAGAACGTAAATCATTGTTCAATATAAAAATTTCATTCATAGCATCTTGTAGTTTCTTATCAAGATCATCACAAGTAGAACAGTGCAAATCAATTGTAGAACAGCTAGCATCTTTCAAGTTTTTATCATTAAGTGCAGCAAGCACTTTGTTCTTTTCAATTTCTACCTCAAGTTTATCAAGTGTGGAGGTGTGCGCACTTCTTAATGGGGACAATCGTTCATATATTAATTCACATGAGGAACAAGAATCATCACTAGGAATCAAAGATTTCAAACGATTAATTTCAGATTCCAGTGACTCAATTTTAATAGCATTGTCGCTAAGCTTTTTGTCCTTTTTCTTAACTATAACAGTGGCACGAGAAATAGCATCAAACATTTCTTCGCAAGTAGGACATACCTCTTCATTGTCGCTGTCGTGTCCAGCCTCCTCCATACTTGATCTTGACTTGCCCGCCATGAAGCACAAGTTTGCTAAATAATCTTCATCTTCGTCACATCCAATGTCCACATCGCTTGAGCCAAGTTCTTGAAGTGCGGAGATAAAACTGCTCACCAATTGACGTCCTGTAAAACACTTCTTTTTCTTCGTATCTTTTGCAGAGGAGTGCTTCGTCCTTGTTTTATTTTCATCCCGGGATGTAGGACCTGAAAGTTTAGGGCAATCTGATTGAAAATGTCCTGTCTTACCACATTCGAAACATCGTTGAGGTCTGGAGCTTCCTCTCCTTCTAGTTCTCATATTTTGCAATGCTTTTGAGAACCTAGTAGAGAGAAGTACTAGCTCCTCCTCTGGAAACTCCTCAATCTGTTCAAGGGTTAGAAAGGGCAACAAAGCAAGTGTACCACAAGATGAAGATTGACCAGAGGTAGGCATGTCACATTGAGAAACAAAAGCAATAGACTTGTTTGGGTTCTTACGTGATATTATGTCAATTTCATGAGTTTTTAACTTGGAATATAGCACATCTAAAGTAAGTGTACTCATGACAGTAGACTCACGAATAGATGTGACTTTCATCTCCCAAATTTACATATCTATTGCACTTATCAATTGCCTAGCATTTTCAGCATTTGAAAAATTAACATTGACACTACGCAAGTTGCTGAGAATTTTATTAAAGCGAGCAAAAAGGTCATCAATAGACTCACCGGGTTGCATCTCGAAGCGCATGTATTCTTTCTTGAACATGTCTTGCCTTACCTCCTTGATCGTGTTGGATCCTTCGTGGTTGTCACAATGTGCTTTCCACACATCATATGCAGATCGGAGGTGTGAAACAACGTCGAAGTCACTTTGAGTTAATCCTTGTATGATCAAGTTCCGAGCCTTGTTGTTGTTGTCGACATCTCTCAGATTTGTAGCTATAACTTGATCATTTGACGGCACATCTTAAGGCTTGTATACCTTCTCCCATATTGCCAAGCCTTGAGCCTGGATGAAGGCTTCCATACGTGCCTTCCAAACCTAAAAATCAATACCACTAAAGACACAAGGTTTTGCGTAGTATTTCTCCATGATGATTAGTCAAAACACGTGCAAATCACAAAGATTAGAGCACCGTGGCTCTGATACCAATTGTAGGATCGAAGAGCACATTAAAAGCTACCAGAGGGGGGGTGAATGGTAGATTCGAAATCCTTACGCAGCGGAAACAATTAAATCCCAACCCCTTCGGTAGAAAAATGATCTGTTAAAGAAATCATGTGATAGACTAATCTAAATGTGTTTCACCATGAAAAAAGAAATAAAAATTAGAGATAATCAAGTCACGAAGATGACACAACAAGAATCACTCAAATTCGTCGAGGGAAACTCAAGTTACGATTGGAAGATCGAACAAAGGTCAATTTGTCCTACGCGAGAAAAACAGTTCTGAACGCTGCAAAGAAACTCTTGTAGATCAGAAACCACAACTCCAATGACCGTGAAATTTTGAAAGATGATAGATAATCAAGTTGGGAAGACAACCAAAAAAGAATTACGTCAATTGAATCTGTAAAACTCGAGTTATGATAAAACCACCAAAGAAAGGTAGTGCTGTGCAGAAACTCGACGTGGAAAACTTGTCTGGAACAAGTCGGACGAACAAGGCACAAAATTTCCTTTAAACTACGAATTTTATTCAATAGAACACAAGAGTAACAGCCCCGAAGTCGTCTCACACGAGCTCTGGCCTCCCTTGCTTATATAACCAACCCTTAGGCAACCAAATCTCAACTAGGACTCTAATCCTACTCAAATCACGAATCGAAACTTTCCATAACTGCTTAGGACTCTTCTATACGCAGATAGAAACAATATTAAGACTTTCAAACACCTTAGCAACATATCCCACATTCCTAAAACAACTCAAATTCGTGACCCACAAGAAATCCTATCATAACCAACTCAAAACTTTCCATATTTGAGTCAAACGCGACTCAACCGCAGCCTGAGTCCATAACCTAGTCGGTTGGACCTTTCCGACCAATTCATTACGTCCACATCTCTTCATCACACCTCCGAACCATGCAGCCACGTCCATGCACTCCTTGCATATGTGCAAACATCTTCGAACGACACCCACGATACCTTCATATGCATTGTTCTTGATTCAAACATGCTACGCGACCTCCCGATCAACTCAACCACAATTCCTCCCGAACTTGGTTGTTGAACCTCATCTTCTCCCTATGACTTGTTCAATGAATCCCGTCACCAGCCATGTCTTGAAATCAAGCAACACCTGCACATAATCAAACAACCGATACTTCCGAGCCCAAGTCCTCGACTTGACTCTCCTTAGTTCCGAAACTACATAATAGTTTGGTACACTCACAACAGTTAGGGTATCATAGTGTGTTGCATGACTTCATGAACAATTCACTTAGCACACCAGACTAGTCTGGTCCCTAGCGGACTAGTCCGGTCATCGGGATCTCCAACGGTAACTTTTCCAAATAACTATAAACATGTAATCCATGACTCCATAACATACAAAAAGGAATCCTAGCACCATCACACGTCCCAAGAGCACAAAAACACTCCTCTCCACACATCTAAAGCGTAAAAAAATTCAATCTTTTGGGAATTGAAATTCGGGATTTTTACTGAGGTTCAATCCCACAAAAGGGATCTTCATCGTCATTGAGGAGCTCACACAAAGTCGGGTCTCAAAGAACTCTTTACCTCGTCAAGTCACCATAAAGTCCGACTTGAGTTCCACAATCAACGGGTAATCACCAAGTCAATGGGGCAACCTCACAAGCTAAAGGCTCCCACAAGATTACAACGAGAAAACAGATCGAATACACTCAAAGGATGTATAAGAACAGAAAGAGTGTTAGAGAGATCAAACTCCAAGAGCTCAAGATTGCGTAGACATTGCTCTCTCTTCCCCGAATCTCAATTCCCAAAAGATTGAATTTTTTAGGGCTTTTAGATGTGTGGAGAGGAGTGTTTTTGTGCTCTTGGGACGTGTGATGGTGCTAGGATTCCTTTTTGTATGTTATGGGGTCGTGGATTACATGTTTATAGTTATTTGTAAAAGTTACCGTTGGAGATCCCGATGACCGGACTAGTCCGCTAGGGACCAGACTAGTCTGGTGTGCTAAGTGAATTGTGCATGAAGTCATGCAGCACACTATGATACCCTAACTGTTGTGAGTGTACCAGACTAGTCTGTAGTTTCGGAACTAAGGAGAGTCAAGTCGAGGACTTGTGCTCGGAAGTATCGGTTGTTTGTTTATGTGCAGGTGTTGCTTGAGTTCAAGACATGGCTGGTGACGGGATTCATTGAACTAGTCTTAGGGAGAAGATGAGGTTCAACAACCAAGTTTGGGAGGAATTGTGGTTGAGTTGATCAGGAGGTCGCGCAACATGTTTGAATCAAGAACAATGCATATGAAGGTATCATGGGCGTCGTTCGAAGATGTTTGCACATATGCAAGGAGTGCATGGACGTGGTTGCATGGTTCGTAGGTGTGATGAAGAGATGTGGACGTAAAGAATTGGTCGGAAAGGTCCAACCGACTAGGTTATGGACTCAGGCTGCGGTTGAGTCGTGTTTGACTCAAATATGGAAAGTTTTGAGTTGGTTATGATAGGATTTTGTGTGGGTCACGAATTTGAGTTGTTTTAGGAATGTGAGATATGTTCCTAAGGTGTTTGGAAGTCTTAATATTGTTTCTATCTGCGTATAGAAGAGTCCTAAGCAGTTATGGAAAGTATCGATTCGTGATTTGGGTAGGATTAGAGTCCTAGTTGAGATTGGGTTGGCCTAAGGGCTGGTTATATAAGCAAGGGAGGCCAGAGCTCGTGTGAGACGACTTTGAGGCTGTTACTCTTGTGTTCTATTGAATAAAATTCGTAGTTTAAAGGAATTTTTGTGCCTTGTTCGTCTGACTTGTTCCAGACAAGTTTTTCTTATCAAGTTTCTGCACAGAACTACCTTTCTTCGGTGGTTTTATCATAACTCGAATTTTACAGATCCAATTGACGTGATTATTTTTGGGTTGTCTTCACAACTTGATTATATATCATATGTAAAAATTTCACCGTCATTGGATTTTTGTTTTATGATCTACATTAGTTTATTTGCAGCATTTCAGAACTGTTTTTCTCGGGTAGGACAGATTGACCTTTGTTTGATCTTTCAATCATAAGTTGAGTTTCCCTCAACAGATTTGAGTGATTCTTGTTGTGTTGTCTTCGTGACTTGATTTTCTCTGATATCTATCACATTTGTCATGGTGAAACACGTTTTGATTAGTTTCACACATGATTTATTTAACAGATTGTTTTTCTACCGAAGGGGTTCGGATCTAATTGTTTCCACTGCGTAAGATTTTTAAATCTACCATTCACCGCCCCCTCTGGTAGCTTTTCACGTGCTCTTCGATCCTACACTCAACAATGCTTCAAATGTGGTATGACAAAACATTTTTGTATGGATTGCCATAATCTTTCAGGTCCTACTTCTCGTGATGAAAAGCAAACAAGGACGAAGCACTCCTCTGCAAACAACAACAAGAATAAGAAGGGTTTTACAGGTCGCCTATTGGTAAACAATTTTATCTCCGCACTTCAAGAACTTGGCTAAAATGATGTGGACATCATAAGTGACCAAGATGAAGAGAATTTACCAAGTATGTGCTTCATAGAGAGCAACTCAAGATCAACTATGGAGGAGGCAGAAAACAACAGCGATGACAAAGAGGTATGTTCCATTTGCGAAGAAATGTGTGATGATATTTCTCGTGCCACTGTTATAATTAAGAAAAAGGACAAAAAACATAGAGACAATGCTGTTAAAATTGAGTCACTAGAATATGAAATTAATCGTTTAAAAACTTTGATTCCAAGTGATGATTCTTGTTCCTCATGTGAGCTTATATATGAATAATTGTCCTCTTTAAGAAGTGTGCACACCTCCACACTTAATAAACTTGAAATTGAAATTGAGAAGAACAAAAACCTTGTTGCACTTAGTGATAAAAACATAAAAGATGCTAGTTGTTCTACAATTGATTTGCATTGTTCTACTTGTGATGATCTTGATAAGAAACTACATGATGATGTTTTGAATAATGTTTTACATTCTCATGAAGTTAAATATTGTTCTAATTGCAAAATAAAAGGAAAAACTTCATGTGAAAATTGTCTAGACTTTTCTAAGAAACTTGATAACATGAATAGGACACTAAAGGGGTTTTGTAATGGAAATAAAAATCTATACTTGCTGCTGAATTCCTCTAAATCTTGCAATAATAAAATTGGTTTAGGTTTTGATTCGCATGCTCATGCTAAGGCACATACACTTAAAATTGTAAAGTCATTAGGAAAAGAAGTGGTATTCAAATCTGCAAGGGTGCTGTCTCATTCAGTTTCTAATAAACATGTTGCTTGCTCATCAAAACATGAACACAAACTTAAAATTCATTGTACCTACTGTGGTCGAGATGGTCATGTCATAAATTTTTGTTATAGACTAGCTAAACAATAGAAAAAGAAAATAATGCAAGCTAGATCTCATAACTCTCATGCAAAATTTGCTGCACATGCTGAATCAAAAGTTAGAAATATGCAAACTGCTGTAATGAGTCAAAAACATGAAAAGTTTGATCCCAAACCTACTGTTTTTCGTGCTACACATGTAAAACCTCGTAAGTCGGTAGTTGGGTACAAAAATCCTCAAACTTTTGCTCATAAACCTACTGTTTTATCTCAGCTTTCACATGTTATTCCTGCTGGACGTCGTGTGACTCAGTACTGGATTCCTAAATGCCTTTTGACTAACCCCAATATTGAGTCATCGACTTGTGCTTCTATGTAGGTTACACGCTTGAGGAAGGAGAACATTTAGATTGTGGATTCAGACTGCTCACGCCACATGACCAGTAACAAAGATTGGTTCTCCTTCCTCTCTTTTGTGTCACGTCTAGATAATGTTACTTTTGCTGATAATTCTTCAACTCCTATAATTGCTAAGTGTTTGGCTAGAGTAAATAATCACTACACTTTAAAGGATGTGGCACTTGTTAAAATTTTGAAAAACAACTTGCTTTCTGTTGCACAATTGCTAGATGAAAATATGGAAATTATTTTCACTAAAAATCGCTGCAAGGTTGCAGATTCAAATAGTGAGCTCATTTTTAACATGTCTCGGTTTGGAAGAGTTTTTTAAGCTGATTTTTATATGTCTTCCTATAAGCATAGGTGTCTAGTTGCTAATGATTTAAAGGACTTATATTTTTGGCATCGTAGATTTGGTCACATGGGCTTTGATCCTCTCACGCATGTTACTGCTCTTGATCGCATACATCGGCTTACTAAGCTTAAAGGCGACAATAAAATTGTATGCTCTTCTTGTAGACATGCCAAGATGGTTGCAGGTTCGCATGCTCCTCTCACAATGACCATGACAACTGAACTGGAACAACTTTTGCACCTTGACAATGTAGGTCCTTCACGTGTTCAATATTTTGGAGGTAAATGATATGTTCTTGTGATTGTTGATGATTATTCTAGATACACTTGGGTTTACTTTATGGCATCTAAGAATGAAGCTTTAGTCACTTTAGAATTTTATTTCCTAGATTATCAATTGATCACCCAGGATCTTTGAAAATAATTAGAAGTGATAACGGGACCAAATTTAAAAATCAATCATTTGATCACTTTTATGCTAAAAATGGAATAGATCATCAATTTTCTTCACCCTATGTACCTCAACTAAATGGTGTCATAGAGAGGAAGAACAGAACTTTAGTTGAGATGGCTAGGACTATGCTTGGTGAATATCAAACTCCTAAAAAATTTTGGGCTGATGCAATTACAACTGCTTGTTATGTCTCAAATCGTGTTTTCTTGCGTGCTAAGCTAGGAAAAATACCATATGAACTTCAGTTTGGACATAGGCCAAGTGTTGCACACTTTCGGGTCTTTGGTTGTAAATGCTTTGTTAAGAAACATGATAATCTTGATAAATTTGAACTTAGATCTGTTGATGGCACGTTTCTTGGTTATCCATCTCATACTTGAGGCTACCGTGTGCTTTTACTTGAAAATAACAAAACTATGGAGACATGTGAGGTTTCTTTTGATGAAGCTAGCCCAGGTACTAGCTCTAATATTGCAGTTCCAGATCCATATCAACAGGGGGAGAGTATTTTCACCAAAGAAGACGAAGAAGTGGTGCTGCTGCTCGAGAATTCAGAAGCAAATGACATTGATCTCGTTGCTGATTTTGCACCACAACCAGCACCAACAACTACTGCAGCTAGTACAGATTGTCCTCAAGCCACAAGTTCTTCAATCAGTGATGCACATGAAGAGAAGGAGCTTGTGAAGCGTCTACTCCCCTCCGCATCCTCAAAAGTCATTTTCCACAACAAATCATTGGAAGCTTGCACAAACGAGTTACACGGTCTAGGTTTTGCGATCCAAACTCTCACACTCATTCTGCTTTTATTGCTTCTTTTGAGCCCAAAGATATATCACACACACTCACTAATGAATCTTGGATTATTGCCATGCAAGAAGAGTTAGAAATTTTTGAAAGAAATAATGTTTAGAAACTTGTACCTCCACCTCAAGATCAAACCTTAATTGGAACTAAATGGGTGTTTAAAAATAAACAAAGTGAGGATGGGGTTGTGGTTATCAATAAGGCTAGGTTGGATGATGAAGGTTTCACATAAGTTGAAGGTCTAGATTTTGATGAAACTTTTGCTCCTATTGCTAGATTATAAGCCATCATAATTTTGTTAGCTTTTGCTGCATCTAAAGGTTTCAAGTTATATCAAATGGATGTTAAAAGTTCCTTTCTTAATGGCAAAATAGATGAGAAGGTTTATGTCAATCAACCACCTGGTTTTTAAAATCCAGCTTTTCCTAATCATGTTTACATACTGTCCATAGCCTTGTACGATCTCAAACAAGCCCCTAGAGCATGGTATGATAGGTTAAAAAATTCTTAATTGAAAAGGGATTTACCATGGGCAAGGTTGATAAAACTTTTTTTGTGCTTAAGCATGGCTATAATTCATTATTCGTTCTAGTGTATGTAGATGATATTATCTTTGTTTGTGCTTCTCATGATCTTGTGTCTAAGTTTTCAGGTATGATGACTTCAGAATTTGAGATGAGTATGATTCCAAATGTTATATGATCAGAATTTGTGCTTTAATTTGTAACACCCACTATTTTTAGAGAAAAAAATTGTAAAATGAATTTTTCAAGAGATAAAAACATTTTCATGGGAATAAAATTTATATAAGGCAAGTTGCATCATGTTTGAATGATTGTGTGAATTTTTGAAAATTTAAATTCGCTAGAAATTTTGTTTACTAGTTCAAAACATAAAAGAGAAGAAATGGAAAACAGAAAAGAAAAAAGAAAAAGGAAAACTGTTCCCTGGGCTGAATTCCCCAATCCGGCCCAACTCCCACATCTCTCCCGCGCCAGCACGCACACCCTCTCCCCTCCCTCTCTCTCTGCCGCCGGGTCCCGCGTGCCAGCCCACCTTTCCCCGCACCCCCTCTCTCCCCCTCGCTGACAGGCCGGCCCCGCCTGTCAGGGCTTCCTATCACCTCCTGCCGCACCCGTGCCGTAACGCACGCGCGCGTTACACCGCGCCGCCAACTCATTTCCCCCCTTATCAATGTCGATCGTTTCACCTCAATCAAGCACCGCATCGTGCCCATCATGGCCGCCGTCCGTTACTCAGCCAAACCCCTATAAAAGCCCGACCATCCCTCTCGGATTTCACTGCCCGATGCCCCAAATCGTAGCTCTAACAAGACTCGGTAATGGCGCCACTGTTCCTGACATTCCACCCAATATTTCTCCTCGGGAGTTCATCTAACATCTTCCCCGTGTTGTTAGGAGCCCGCCGGACATCACCGTTGGGGTGGAACGCCATTGCGTCGCCGATTCCATCAGGCACCGACGAGCTCCGCCGCTCCCCATCGTCGCCGGCTAGCCTCCGACCAATTTCCGGCCTCGCGACAACTCTCGGTGAGACCCCCTTGCTTCCCTCTTCGTTTTGCGCTAATTGGATGTACCCCATGGCCTCTGTGGCGCGTTCTTCGTCTTCTTCGGCGAGCCCGCCGCCGCGCGCGCATCGCCGCCACCGTGCACCGCCGCTCAACCCTAGTTGGGGTGACGTGGCCCCCTATCGTCCGTCCATTTTAAACTTGCGGCCAAGATTAGAACACCCCGTACCCCTTCGATACATTAATTCTGGGCCATCCGTTTTGAAACCAACGGCCCACATTCAAATCATTTTTCCCGCCGCCTGTTTTGCGCCCAAGCCCCTGGAAACTTGCGGGCTACCCCTTGGGTTCCTCTGGAATTCAAGTCTAGCCCCTAGAATTGACAAACTAGCCCCTAGACTTTCTGGAAATTCGGAAAATACTGGTTAAATTGAATAAAAAGTGTTTTTAAGCCCCTGGAGTATTATAAAATAACAAATAAATTCTGGAAAATTGTAGAATAATCCCTGGACTTAATAAAAATTATTTTTAGCCACTGGAACAGTTCTGTTTTTACAGAAAAGCCCCTGTTAGTTCTAGAAATTAAATAAAAGTCCTTAATTTGTATAAAATAATTATAAAGACAGATTTAAATATGTTTTATTTATTTTCATTTCTGTATTATTTTTATTAATTCATTTAAATTGCTGAAATAGTCATAAAAATACTTTTTAAGTATATTTAGTTCATAAAAATTGTTTTACACATAGAAATAATTAATAAAAATAGTGTAAAAATTGTAAAATTGACATTATTGTTTATAAATTTACTTTAAGCTTATTTTGAAGGATAAAACTTTCTAGAAAATAATATTACGTTTCTAATAAATATAAAAATGGTATAAAAATATCTAAAAATAAGTTTTACTCAATAAATTCTACTTAACTCTAAATTCATAATAATTGATATTATGCCTATAAATTAAATCAACCCTAAAATCACTTTTGCGTAGGAATTTGTGTTTATTTGAATTGTTGCATTTTATTATGTTCTTATTATATGTTATTTTTCGTGCATTGTTGTAAATTAGAGTCGGGGCCAGAACCCACTTTTAACCTGCAAGAGCAACAATTTCTCGTCGACCCTGAGGCACAATTTGGAGGCAAGTTTTTTTGACCATCTTGCACCCTTTTTGATAAGTTTTAGTTAGATGCATGCTAAATTAAAATATGAATCCTATGTTATGTTTTCCTAGATTTTCCACCATATTCCTTGTCAACATAGTTTGGGTGTTTTACTATTAAATTAGTTTATGCTTAGCTATGCTAAAATGAAACATGATTTATTTATCTACAAGATTTCATTTGATGTATTATGATACATGAATTGATGGCTATAATGGAATTTAGTAGATAGGAATCTGATAGGGGGTATTGTATGGATTGGTGCGTGCGTGCACAATACCTTGGTTTGGGGCTTGACACCTATCGGATTCTAAGGACCGGTTTATGGAAGAAGTTGCTAAGCCTTCTAATATCACCACAAAATTGTATATGGGACAACTTGGTTTAGTAATTTGGTCTCTCGCGATGTAGCATAGGTAATTGATCGGGCGGGGAATGGGCTTTGCCTTGGGATCCGCATGGATCAAGAGGGGGCTTCTCCTGGCGGAGGGAAAATAGACTCCAGGTGTCGGAGCGGTGAAACCTTAGACTACCCATTGCAAGTCGAGAGAACCATCGGAAACACCTCGTAGTGATCTCCTGGCCATACACCTATGGAAGTGTGTATTGTGGTTAGCTACCACGGGCATCAGGGAGGTTTACCTCAGTCCACCTGGCGATAGGGGACAAAATCACGAACTGTGGGTAAAGGATACACACTCTGCAGAGTCTTGTCAAACTGTCTATACAGTCATGCTCACGGACACAACGGCTTGGAACCAAATTCATAATTAGCACATGGTTACATAATGGATGGTTTGGGTTTGGTCTTACCTGGTTTAATTTTGGGATATTGGTTGGGATTTCACCTAGATGTAGATGCTTAATAACAATTAAGAGTATGTTGTAACTGCTATAGTGCTTTACTTATTAATTGCCTTCCTTGTTGTGAACCACACATGTCATAACTTCCCAACTTGCGGGTACCGTTGGTACTCAAACTTGTTAGTTGCATATGCCCCCCCCCCCCCCCCCCCCCAATCTACGAAGACGCCGAGGTGGAGAATCAGGACTTCTACGGAGATCCTGAAGAGATGTTCTAGGCCGGCGCTCCCCCATGCAACGCCTGTGTTGGAGCCCTTGTTATGTTTTTCCGCAGTTTGTGTACTTTTATTTTAGACCTGGAAGGTCATTTATGTAATAAGGTGATGTACTCGAACATGGTATTTTATTTGGTATTTCACTTTCGTCTACACATGTATGAGTTGAACTAATCCTGGCATACATGTGGAAAGCATCTGGTTGTCTTCTTATTAACAGGTGTGACAAAGTGGTATCAGAGTCGTGTTGCCCATAGGATGTAAGCCTAGATAGAAAAGGACGATTTAAGGACTTTACTATTTTCAAATATTATTAATTGTAAAATTTCTTTGTATTCTTTACCTTGTACTTGTTTCACTTAATCCTTAATTTATTTTATTACTGACACTCTTCTGTTTCAAAAATTTTAGATGGCCAACGTCAGGAGAACTGCTCGCATGTCCACTAGAGGCTATGTTCCTAACCGAAGGATTGCCGCCCGCCGTACCCCGCTCAACGTTCCTCGACGCGCGGTGGTGATTCGTACTGAGGGGAGAGCTGCAGGATGACTCCGATGTCGACTTCAAGCCATACTGCACGATGCCGGCTACAGGAACTACTGGCACTCACCTACCACTCCATCGGGATGCAGCGTCCCTACCGGATCGAGTGGTCATGCAAGCTGTTTGTCTACTATGGGGATGAACTACTCAAGGTGCATCGTACTCCTACTGCGAGGAGCTACCGATGTCATGCTGAGAAGGATGTCAGTTGGGAGACCATCACCTTTTGGAGTCACACTTATTGCTACCAGCTTAGGAACTCGGTGCACGCCTACACTCCCCAGCGTCCCAGCGACACTGGCAACTTCGTCATCAGGTACGTGGAGCGGCCCTTGACCCTTCCACAGACTCATCAGACAGTTGATGATGTGGAGCGCCTCAGCATTCGCCTCCATAATGCTCAGCAAGAAATTCAGGATGTTTGTGACCTTGCAGCACACTATGAAAGGCAAGTGAGGAGGTACCGTTGGATCACCGACGAGGACCCAGATGGGTATGCATCTGACACCTCCACTTGGATCCCGGACTCTCCGGACTGCCGCATCGGCCGTGGCGACACTAACTCAATGGACCTGTCTTCAGACGAGGAGCCAGATTCAGAGGAGCCTTCTGTGCCACAGCAGCTAGCCAACTCTCCTTCGCATGGCAACGAGTCTCATGGAAGCAACTCGGGATATGATGGAGATGATGATGAAGAGCCGGACAAGGAGGAGGATCCGAGGAGCGAGAGTAGACCCCGACCTGCCCTACGACTCAAGATTAAGTCACTTACCCATGAGTTGTAATAAGAGCGATGTAGTAATGATCTGTGTAATCTTGAGTTGTATGATTTTGCTGTGAGAACTTGATTATCCATGTTTGAGTTTGCTTAATGAAATGACCTTTATTTCTCTTATTCCTTATTGATGCATATAGTGGGAAAGACGTATAGAATAGTTTCTCTCTTATCTTCTTATTCTAAAGCAACACCCCAACCTTAGATGGCAGTAAGAGGAAGAGGACGTGGACGTGGTGTGCCACACAATCAAGACAATGAAGTCCCGCTACCTCAATGGAATGGAAGGGGTGCCCGTGGAGCACCATCTGCAAATCAAATGCAGCATATGATGGCTATGCAGCTTTAAATGATGCAAAACTTGACACAAATTGTGAACAACATGCAACAGGCTGAGCAAGCACCACCACCCCCTCCACCACCACCACCACCCCCACCTCCAAGATTTTGCTTAAGAGATTTCATGAACACTCAACCTCCATGCTTTTTCAACACCGTGGAACCTATGGATGCCGACGACTGGATCAATACAATTGAATGTAAATTAAGGATTGTCTAATACGAAGGAAGGGAAAGGGTGTTATTGGCATCACACAAACTCCATGGACCTGCAGCTAATTGGTGGACCGCTTTTACTGTAGCCCATGGCAACCCAGACAACATCACATGAGAGGAGTTCATAGAAAACTTCCGCAATCATCACATGCCTGAAGGAGAAATTCAAGCCAAGCGTCTGGAGTTCCTAGCACTGAAGCAAGGGAACATAAACATACGTGGGTATTTGAATAAGTTTACACAACTATCTCGGTATGCCCCTGGTGATGTTGACACTGATGCTAAGAAACAATTCTTTTTTAAGGAGGGACTGGACAAAGAAATACAGTTGATGATGTCTTCTAGTGACTATGCTAGTATTCAACATCTGGTGGACAAAGCTTTTACGGTTGAAAGAAAGAAGAAGGAACGCGAAGGAGAAGATCGAAAAAGGAAGATGATGATGAGGCAGTCTTCAAGCAACAATCGTCCCCGCTTCAACCCACAGCAATCGAGACACATGAGTCGTCCCATGGGCAATAATCAAGGTTAGTGGTATGCCAACAACTCTTCATTCAGACCTCGAGCTCAGTATGCTCGCCAAAATCGTGGTGAGACGACTTTAGTCTGTTCCTCTTGTGATATATTGGATAAAATCATAGTTTTAGAGGAGCGTTTGTGCCTTGTTCGTCCGACTTGTTTCAAACAAGTTTTTTTCATCGAGTTTCTGCACAGCAGTATGTTGCGTCGGTGTTTTTATCATAACTCGAGTTTTGCAGATCCAATTGATGTGATTCTTTTTGGGTTGTCTTCCAAACTTGTTTATATATTATATGTGAAAATTCCACGGTCATTGGATTTGTGGTTCGTGATGTACATGAGTTTCTTTGCAGTGTTGCAGATATGATTTTTACTCGGGTAGAACAGATTGATCTTTGTTCGATCTTTCAATCATAACTTGAGTTTTATTGACGGTTTTTCGTGATTGTTGTTGCCGTGCCTTCGTGACTTAATTCTCTGTAATATATACTACTTTTTTCATGGTTGAACATGTTTAGATTGGTTGCACACACAGTTTGTTAACAGATTGATTTTCCGTCGAGGGGTTTTCATTGCTTCCGGTAAAAAAGTTTTAATCTACCATTCACCCCCACCATTTGGTAGCTTTTTACATGCTCTTCGATCCTACAAATTTTAACATGCAATGTTTCAAACTTGCTTTTGGCTTCTGGGAAGGTTTACTTAGTATTCATTTGCTAAGTTTTTGGTGTGTTTTGGTGGTTATGGCTGATATCATTTTTTATATGGTTTGCAACATGCTTATGTGAGGTGCTCACATATGGTGTTATGGTTATCGGACTAATGTGAGTCAAGTCGAGGACTTGTGCTCGGTAGATTCAGATGTTTGTTCATATGCAGGTGTTGCTTGAGGTCAAGACATAGCAGGTGTTATCTTAGGTAGAAGATGAGGTTCAACAACCAAGTTCGGGTGGAATTGTGGTTGAGTTGATCGGAAGGTTGCATAGCATGTTTGAGTCAAGAACAATGCATATGAAGGTATCGTAGACATCGTTGGAACGTGTTTGCATGTGTGGAAGTGGTGCATGTACGTGGCAACATGGTTCCAAGATGTGGTGAAGAGATATGGACATGAAGATGTGACCGGAAAGGTCCAACTAGCTGGATTATGCCTCAGGCTGCGACTGAGATGGTTAGGGTTTGAATATGGAAAGTTTCGAGTTTGTTATGGTTATATTTCATTTGTGTCATGAAGTTGGGTTGTTTTAGGAATGTTTTGGACTAAGGTGTTTGAAAGTTTTAATATTGCTTCTATTTACGTATGGAAGAGTCTTGAGCAGTTATGGAAAATTTTGGTTGAAACTGAGGATTCAAGTGTTGATTGGGTTGGCCTAAGGGCTAGTTATATAAGCAAGGAAGGCCAGCGCTCGTGGAGCACGACTATAGGGCTGTTCCTATTGTGTCCTTGTTGAATAAAATTTGTAGTTTAGAGGAGCTTTTGTGCCTTGTTCATCTTACTTGATTTTGTCAAGTCTTTCTCATCGAGTTTCTCTGCTGACCAACCTTTCATCGGTGTTTTGATCGCAACTCTTGTTTTACAGATCCAGCATGATTCTTTTTGTGTTGTCATCACAACTGAATACTTATCATCCTCGAAAATTTCATAGTCATTGTATTTATGGTTTTTGCGCTACACAAGTTTCATTGCAGCATAGCAGATCGGTTTGCTCTATGTTAGAACAGATTTACCTTTGCTCAGGGCTTTGGTCATAACTTGAGTTTTACTCGACGTTTTCTTGTGATTCTTGTTGCGTGTATTCGTGACTTGATTATCTACGATCTACACTTATGTTTCATGTTTTGAACATATTGGAAACACTTGCACACACGATTTCTCTATCAGATTGATTTTCTGCCGAGGGATTTTTGTTGCTTCCGCTGAAAAAGTTTTAATCTACCATTCACCCTCCCCCCCCAAGCTCTTCATGTGCTCTTCGATCCTACATCCGGCCTTCCTATACTTGATCCCAAAACTCTCACCATGTGTAGAACAGACTAGTCCATCCCCAAACGGACAAGTCCGAACTCACAAAGGGACTCTTGGTCCAACCCAAAACGGACTAAACTGGCTCACACGGACTAGTCCGGCCTCACCCACTGACAAGTCTGGCCTAAACCTAGGGTTTGCTTTTAAACACTTGTCACTTTGGTTGACCTCAAGTAAGACTTTGAGCTAACCTTTTTTGATTTTAATGCACTTGACACATAAACCCTCACACCTACAAGGCTAGTTTATACTCATAAGAAACCCTAATTTCTACTCTTGAGTTTTCGACGCCCGTTTCAATCTTTTCCTTTTTGAGGGTTATGTGTCCATTTTGATTTCACACCTGTGCCTATGATCAACTTAGCTCTTTATTCTCTTAATTTTTCGTCATCAATTATCCAAAATCCAGAGGGATACCTATATGCACTTTCAATTCCCCCCTTTTCGGTGATTGATGACAACACATTATGCTTCAACAAAAGAGATATAATTTAATTTTCATAACATGTGTTTGTATGAGTAACTCCCCCTAAATGTATGCATCATGAGTGTGGAATCGAGGATTTGTCATACACACACGTTTTATGAAATCTCAACATGTGGATTGTTGATTGATTAATTTTTCATTATTAAAAGTACTTCTGAGCATGCAACAAGTTCAAAACAGCATGAAAATTTGATCATGACCAAATTTAGTGTACGTAATTATTTCAACTACTAGTTATGGCAAAAACTACAAAATGTATAACACGAGTAATGTGTAAGAACTTTCAGCATGTAAAAGAAATCACAAAGTCATATATGTATGAAATACTATGCTCATACAACATAAATAACAACAACAACCAAGCCTTTGTCCCAAACAAGTTGGGGTCGGCTAGAAATGAAACCAACAATTTTTGAAGAAAAATAATAGAAAATAAGATGAGAGTAAAAAGAAAAAAATACAAATAAAATAAGATTCTACATTTTATTCATTTTAGAAAGGATTAATAAGAAAGAAGATAAGAGTTACAAAATACGAATAAACTAAGATTCTGGCACATGAATTGCTAATTTCCATGCAGTCCTATCATGAGCAAAATCTATAGGTATTTCCCGCTCCTTTAAGTCTCGTTTCACCGCCTCCTGCCATGTCAACCTTGGCCGACCTCTACCCCTCCTAAAACTTTCTCTACTCTTTATAATCCCACTGTTAACTGGTGCTTCTGGAGGTATCTGTTGGATATGCCCAAATCATCGTAGGCGATGTTAGACTAGCTTCTCCTCAATCGGTGCCACCCCTACCCTATCACGTATCACTTTGTTCCTAATTTATCTCTTCTTGTCTGACCGCACATCCACCGTAGCATGCGCATCTCAGCAACACTCATTTTTTGGACATCTTTCCTTTTAGTTGGCCAACATTCTGCTCCGTACAGCATCGTAGGTCTGATCACCGTCCTATAGAATTTTCCTTTCAATTTTTATATAACTTTCTTATCATATAAGATTCCAGATGCTTGCCACCACATCATCCACCTGATCTTGATCCTGTAGCAAACATCTTCGTCAATATCACCATTGCTTTGTAAAATTGATCCTAAATATCCAAATGTGTCTCTCCTAGGTACTAATTGTCCTTGTAAACTAACATTTCCATCCTCGCACCCGACATCACCAAAGTCGCATCTCATATACTCGGTCTTGGTTCTACTAAGTCTAAACACCTTAGACTCCAAGGTCTGCCTCCATAGCTCCAATTTTCTATCAACACCATCTCTAGTTTCATCTACCAACAGTACATCATCAGCAAAGAGCATACATCAAGCGATATCCCCTTGTATATCCTTCTACACCTCATCCATCACTAAGGAAAGATGTATGGACTTATGGCTGATCCTTGGTGTAGCCCTATTGTGATAGGAAAAGTAATGGTCTCACTATCTCTTACGCGCACACTTGTCACCACATTATCGTACATATCCTTGATAAGGTTAATGTACATTGTTAAGACTTTTTGTTTCTCTAGCGCCCACCACATGACCGGCCTTGGTACCTTATTGTATGCCTTATCGAAGGCAATGAATACCATATGTAGATCCTTCTTTTGCTCCCAATACCATGTATGAAATAATATGCTCATATTATTTGAAAGTGCATCTAGGACTCCCTTGTGGGTTTTGGATGATTTATGACAAGCAATTGGGATCCTAATCCGTTTGTTGAGATGAATGCAGGAAAATCATGAAAAATGAGCAAAGTACCAAAAAGAGGGAAATTGAGAAGGAAAATGAATTTGAGCTCAAGGAGAAGAAATTAGTAGTTTAGTATGTATGGAGTGTGTTAAGGAAACACACCCAAGAGCTCAATCTCACTTAATCACACACACACAATGCACAAAACTATACAGGACCAGACTAGTCCGATATCAGCCGGACTAGTCCGATATCACATTCTGCACCAGATCGGACAGGTCCGGTCACCACCGGACTAGTCCGATATTCTTTCTGTTCCACTTCGGACTAGTCCTCCCCAATGCGGACTAGTCCTTATCAATGCACAAGTCACACAAAATCGGACCAGTCCGTTGTGACCCGGACTAGTCCGATATTCATTCTGATCCACTTCGGACAAGTCCGGTGTCCAAACGGACTAGTCCGATATACACCCTGATCTAAATCGGACAAGTCCTCCAAGTGCGGACTTGTCATCCTAAACACTTAGGGTTTCATATGTCCGGACAAGTCCGATGACAATCGGACTAGTCCGAAGCTTTCCAGTAGCGAAATCGGACAAGTCCGTTTTGAACCGGACTAGTCCGAGATTCCTGGACACTTAGGGTTTGCTTCACACAGCACACCGGACTAGTCCAGTCACCACCACGGACTAGTCCGGTCTTTCTGAACCCTAACGGTAACTTCTAGAAACCCCATATAAATAGAGGTGCACGGCCCACTTTCACCCTCTCTCGAACCCTAGCGCCGTCACACCTCCCAAGAGACTCAAAAACCATCTCTCTCCACGAAATTAAGTGCAAAATCAATCAATCCATTGAAGATCACTTGTAGATCATTGGAGAGGCACTTGGCACACAATTGAGCTCTTGGTTTGAATCTCTAACACACTCTTGTATCTCAATTTGTATATTTCGAAGTGTGTTATTGGTGGTATTGAAACTTGTAATCAAGGGAGCTCTCAACTTGTGAGATCGCCCCTTCAACTTGGTGATTTACCCCTGTGTGGTTAGTGGAAGAGGATTGGCCTTCGTGGCGATCCGACGAGGGAAGGGTTGGTGAAGACCCGGTCCTTTTGTGGGCTCCTCGACATGGATGTAGGTTGCCTTCGTGGTAACCGAACCACGAGATAAATCTCGTGTCTTGTTCGTTTGTGTTCATCATTCTAGTTGATCAACATTATCTAGGGTTTGATTCATCTTGTTGAATTTAAGTTAAATAGTTAAACAAGAATCATACTTGCAATAAAACTTGACATACAATCATTGTACTGTTATTGAAGTTTATATTTCCGCTGCAAACGTCAACGAAACAATCAAATTGACCTAACTTGCTCAACCTAGTCCGTGAAATCCAGACTAGTCTGCACTTTACCGGACTAGTCCGATATATCTGGTTTTGACCTTGTTGTTGAAGTGCTACAGGAACTGAGAAAATTCAAGAAGGCCTATTCACCCCCCCTCTAGGCCTACATTCAATTGGTATCAAAGCAGGTTCTTCAAGAAAGAGTGCAACCACTCGAAGAGATCATGTCGGACATGAAGGAAGTCCAGAAAATCAACAACCAGGAAGAAATGAACAATGACAAGCACCAAAAGCTTGAAAAGTATCTCGAAGCCATTCAAGACTTCGATGATGATGATGAGGAGACATTGGAGCTGAAAGCACTGCTCCGAAAGAAAGCACATTCCAAAGGGAAAGCTAAAGTTGAAGAAAAGAAGAAGGGGAGTAGTCACACCGACTACTCCCGATATCCTTTTAATTATGACCGTTTAAATTCTAACAGCAGTCATTATCTATCAATTCCTCTCGGAAAAGCCCCACACTTCGATGGGAGTGATTACTCCATGTGGAGGCAAAATATGAAGATGCACTTGATTTCCCTTAACCCAAGTTTATGGCATATTGTGTGCACAGGAATAAACATCCCTGATGACGATGAAGAGCTCACGCCAAGTCAAGAGCAAGCCATTCACAGGAATGCCCAAGCCGCAGCCGTCATCACCTCATCTCTAAGTCGAGATGAATTCACAAAGGTGGACGGATTGGAAATTGCCAAAGAAATCTGGGACACACTACAGACAGCACATGAAGGTGACCGGCATGTGCGGGAGGCAAAGATTGAAATGATTGAAGGCGAACTAGGA
The DNA here is from genome assembly GCA_036927565.1 of Tuctoria greenei. Lineage (NCBI taxonomy): Eukaryota > Viridiplantae > Streptophyta > Magnoliopsida > Poales > Poaceae > Tuctoria > Tuctoria greenei. Next base: position 36,846,611 of record JAYESD010000001.1, read on the forward strand.
AGGTTCGCGATTGAGGAAGATGAGTCTCCCCAAGACATGTACAACAGACTGAAGACTCTTGTGAACAAGGTTCGATCATATGGGAGCAAAAAGTGGAATGACCACGAGGTTGTAAAGCTCATCCTTAGAGCCTTTATGCCTCGCAACGTCACACTTTGTTCTATGATCCGAGAAAGTCCCGGGTACAAGAAAATGACTCCGGATGAACTGCTTGGCAAAATTATCAACTTTGAGATGATGGAGAAGCAAGCCAAGCACGTAAAAGAAATAGCCGATCTCACATCAGCTAAGAAGAAGGGAGTTGCCCTAAAGTCTTCACTCAAGCCTCTATCCAAAGAAGCAAGAGAAGCACAGCTTGAGGAGGACAGCGATGATGAAAGCAGCGAGCTGGACGAAGAAGATATGATTTTGTTCATGAAGAAGTTCAAGAGAATTATGAAGAAAAGACAAGGAGCAAAATCGAGTGAAGGAAAATACAAGGAGAAGACAAAGCCGAAGATGAGGCAGGCATGCTATAATTGTGGTGAATACAATCACTTTATAGTCGATTGCCCATATGAGGACAACAAGAAGAAGAGTAAAGAGTCCAAGCCTCAACCGAAGAAATTCTTCAAGAAGAAGAAGCAAGTTGAACAAGCATACATCGGAAAGGAATGGGACTCAAACGATGAGTCCTCATCATCCGATGAAGAAGAAATGGCTAGCATAGCCATTGAAAGCATGTCCAAGAAATCCACACTCTTCCCCACGCTCGGTGCAAAGAAGGCAAATGGAACTTGCCTCATGGCTAAGGAAGGTAAACGCAAGGTAAACATCAAAACTCCTTCCTTGCATTCTTACTCAAGTGATGATGATCTAGATAGTGATGATGAAGATATGCTAATTGGCTTAGATAGAAAAACTGCTGCTAAAATGAAATTCTTGCTTAACCAACTTGTTGAGAAGAAAGAGCTAATTGATCGTCAAGAAGACATGATTATTTCCCAAAAGGAGAAGCATGCCGAACTTGACAATCTTCTAGTTCTTGAAAAGGAGAGAAACCACTCACTAGAGCTTGAGCTAGCTTCAAGCAAGAAAACTTGCTTGGAGTTAACCAACTCAAACGTTGCAATCAAGGATCAACTTGATGACCTAATCAAGGTCAACAAGATCCTTGAAGTGCAGGTTGAGTCACTCAAGCTTAGTGAACCTTTCTCCTCTTCAAGCCTACCTTCTCAACCCACCTCAACTAATATCGCACATATTTGCAAATGTGATAAAATTAACACCAGTTTGAAGGAAAATTCTACCTCCACAAAGGACAAAAATCCTACCCAATGTGTAATGTTTGACAAAGAGAGGATCAACTATGCACGTAGTGCATATTTGGTCCAAAGACCTCCAAATGTCAAGTATGGCATTGGTTACTCTTATGATGGAAAGCAAAGAGCTGGAAATCTTAAGAATAACAAGGGAAGGATTACCTTTGTGAAGGGAGGACCCTCACAACCTGGTAACTCGAAAACTAAAAATCTGAACTCTAATGAAAATCGGACTAGTCCGGTTGTGGTCCGGACAAGTCCGGTCGTCCGGACAAGTCCGGTCACACAGACTAGTCCGACCCATAATCAACAGCAACTCTTGTTTAAAACCTTTGATGCTTCTTATGTATTAATGAAAAATAATGTTGGTAAAGTGTATGCTTATTATGCTGGGCCACGCCATGGGAACACAAAATCCCATGTGTGGGTTCCCAAATGTATTGTTACTAACCTCCAAGGACCCAAGCAAGCTTGGGTACCTAAAACCAAGGCGTAATTTGTTTTTGCAGGCCTACTCCTCCGGTGGATCCAAATGGGTGCTAGACAGTGGATGCACAAACCACATGACCGGAGAAAGGAGGATGTTTGTGGAGTATGAAGTGAACCAGGACCCAAACGAAGGCATCTACTTTGGGGATAACAGTCAAGGAAGGGTCCTAGGTACCGAAACACAAGGAACACTCAAGAAATTCTTCAAGCGAGCGCAAAACGAGTTCTCACTATCAATCAAGAGTATTCGGAGCGACAACGGCACGGAGTTCAAGAACATACAAGTGGAGGAATACCTTGATGAGGAAGGAATCAAGCACGAATTCTCAGCACCATACTCTCCACAACAAAACGGAGTTGCCGAAAGGAAGAACCGAACGCTCATAGAGATGGCAAGAACAATGCTCGATGAATACAAGACATCGGATCGATTTTGGGCGGAAGCAATCAACACCGCTTGCCATGCCACAAATCGACTCTACCTTCATCGACTACTAAAGAAGACCCCCTATGAGCTACTCACCGGTAACAAACCGAACGTTTCATATTTTCAAGTTTTCGGTTCTCCTTGCTACATTTTGAACAAGAAGCCCATGACTTCAAAGTTCGCTTCGAAGTCCGATGAAGGTTTCTTGCTTGGTTATGATTCGAACACTTACGCCTATCGTGTTTTCAACAAGGCCTCTGGACTTGTTGAAGTGGCACGTGATGTAGTGTTCGATGAAACTAATGGCTCCCAAAAGGAGCAAGTTGATCAATGTGAATTAGGTAAAGAGGAAGCTCCCTATCAAGCATTGAAGAGGATGGCTCTAGGCGAAGTACGACCACAAGAGTCATCGTCACAAATACAAGAGGAAAGTGAACCACAAGAGGAGATCAACAATTCAGGGGGAGCCTCGATACAAGACAAATCACAGGAATATGAACATGATCAACAAATCAACGAGGACAACAACTCAGGGGGAGAAGAAGATGATCACCAACATACGACCCCCCAAGTGCCACACCCAAGAGTACACCAATGCATTCAAAGGGATCATCCAATCGACAACATCATCGGCGACATCCAAAAGGGAGTAACCACTAGATCTAGTATAGCAAATTTCTGTGAACATTACTCGTTTGTCTCCTTTTTGGAACCCCGCAGGACTGAGGATGCATTGAAGGATCCGGAATGGGTGGTGGCAATGCAAGAAGAGTTGAACAACTTCAAGAGAAACGAGGTTTGGGAACTTGTGGAAAGACCCAACGCAAATATTGTGGGCACCAAGTGGGTCTTCTGCAACAAGCAAGACGAACACGGAGTGGTGACAAGAAACAAGGCACGACTTGTGGCCAAAGGTTACTCACAAGTCGAAGGTTTGGATTTCGATGAGACTTTTGCTCCAGTAGCTAGGCTTGAATCAATTAGAATATTACTTGCATATGCTACTCACCATGATTTCAAGCTGTACCAAATGGACGTAAAAAGCGCCTTCCTCAACGGACCGATCAAGGAAGAGGTGTACGTGGAGCAACCACCCGGATTTGAAAACGAAGAGTTCCCCGACCACGTGTATAAACTGCGTAAGGCTCTCTATGGCCTCAAACAAGCTCCTAGAGCTTGGTATGAGTGTCTTAGAGATTTTTTAATTGATAATGGTTTTCAAATTGGCAAAGTAGACTATACATTATTCACAAAAAATCTGGACAATGATCTTTTTATTTGCCAAATCTATGTTGATGATATAATTTTTGGATCAACTAATCAATCTTTCTGTGAAGAGTTTAGTAAAATCATGACAGACAGATTTGAAATGTCAATGATGGGAGAATTGAAGTACTTCTTGGGATTCCAAGTGCGGCAACAAAGGGAAGGAACATTCATAAGCCAAACCAAGTACACACAGGACATCCTCAAGAAGTTTGGCATGGACAAGGCAAAGCCCATAAAGACTCCCATGGCAACGAATGGTCACTTGGATCTCAATGAAGATGGACCGAGCGTCGACCAAAAGGTATATCGCTCCATGATTGGATCTTTACTTTACTTATGTGCATCTAGGCCAGATATTATGTTGAGTGTATGTTTGTGTGCAAGATTTCAAGCCAACCCTAAGGAATGTCATTTGACAGCCGTAAAGAGAATCTTAAGATATTTAGTTCATACACCCAACCTTGGTCTTTGGTACCCAAAAGGCTCAAAATTCAATCTCATTGGGTATTCCGATGCAGACTATGCCGGGTGCAAAGTTGATAGAAAAAGCACTTCCGGCACCTGCCAATTCCTAGGAAGATCCTTAGTTTCTTGGTCATCCAAGAAACAGAATTCCATTGCATTATCCACTGCAGAAGCAGAGTATGTTGCAGCCGGGAGTTGTTGTGCAAACTCCTTTGGATGCGACAAACTCTAAGGGATTACGGTTACAATATGAACCGTATTCCTCTCCTTTGTGATAATGAGAGTGCCATTAAAATAGCCCACAATCCAGTTGAGCACTCTAGAACTAAACACATTGACATAAGACACCATTTCTTGGGAGACCATTCCATGAAAGGAGACATATCCATCTCTCATGTCAACACCCAAAAACAATTGGCCGACATATTCACCAAGCCACTTGATGAAAAACGTTTTTGCGAACTCCGAAATGAGCTAAACATTCTTGATTCTCGGAGTGTGGCTTGAAAAGTTGCATACCTGTATGATTGCTTCAAAATATTGATTGAATTGTGAAAATTATCCCTCCCCATTTTTCTCTCGAAAAACTATGTCAACTATTAGATCTTGATGAATTTTTGATCATAGTATGATTGTTGTTTGCTTACTGGTCAAATTCATCAAGATTATTTGAATTGTTTTGCCTCTCTACTCTCAATTATTGGACCTTCAATTATATATGAATGGGCTATGCAATTCTCTCCTGGTGACCACAGACAAGTCCGTGGTTACCCGGACTAGTCCGCCATTGCAGACTAGTCCGCAGTGTGCCGGTTAGGCCGGACTAGTCCGACAGACCACGGACTAGTCCGACTTAGGTCTCTGGAGGACTTCGGACTAGTCCGGTCATGTCCGGACTTGTCCGATTTTTCGTGTCCATAACCCTAGCCGCCACTAAACCCTAATCCCTTCACCCCACACTCGCCCCCAAGCTTTCTCTCTCTTGCGCTCGAGCTCCCAAGGCGAATCCTTGATTCCTCCGTCGAAAAGCTTCAATGTTGGGCGGAGATCAAGCTTGAAGACCCAGGGATTGAAGTTAGCGGACAAGTCCGGCCTCCAACCCCAAAATCTCAAGCTTCCTTTGATTTCTTGGTAAATTTTCTTCAAAACCCTAAGAAATCACAAATTTCTCTATTGCTTATCGTTTGGCCTAGCATTCTTCACTAGTTACATGTCTAGTTGATGTACTATGTGTATGCTAGACTATTTTTATCTTAGGGATCAATTTTTGTCCAGTCTGTTAGGTTTTTGCGGATGAACACCGGACTAGTCCGGTCCAGGTACGGACAAGTCCGGTCCTCTGGACTAGTCCGTGCCTGTGCACCGGACAAGTCCGTTGTTTCTGAACCAAAACCTAATTCTTTAATTCCCTAATGCCTTCCACTGCCATCTTACCTCACCAATACCTTGTATAACTTGTCCTCTCTCTTGATCACTCATTCTCAGATCATGCCGAGCTCCGACAACGAAATCTCCGATTTCGAGGCCGAGTTGGACCACGAGGTGGCACCTCGGACCTCGGCGGGTCTTGGCAAGAAACGCCAAGAGAGACCCTCCGAGCCTGCTCCCTCACCTCCCCAGGTTCGGAGGAAGGTGTGTGTCAAGAAACCCGCCTCGAAGGCTGCTACTCCTTCAAGTGGCCTTCGCCAAGCTAAAGGGAAGGGCAAGGGGGTTGCCACAGGGCCTGTTGGGCCCCTAAAGCTGCATACTCCCAGAGAAGGGGTCCGGGACCCCAATGAGGAAAGATTCAATGGCAAGGGCAGCGATGTGGCTATGAAGTTGAGAAGTGTTGATTGCTATGTAAGGCCCAAGCAAGCAGCTGATGGCAGGTTTTGGTCAAATTTCAATGCTGATTTCTACAAGCTGGTCTATTTGCCGATGAAGACCCCGGTGGTGCGCAGTCAATGGATTGACTGGGCCCACCTTGAGAAGAGGAAATGTGCAACTTTTGATGAAGTGATAGCAGCTGCAGAGAGACATGGGCTGAAGGATCTGTTTGCCTTCAGATATAATTGGAATGATGAAGTGATTGCACAATTCTATGCAACGTGCCACTTCTCAAGTGAAGAAGAAGAAAGTGTGACCTGGATGACTCATGGATCCAAGTATTCTATTACTCAGGAAGAGTTTACCCGCCTGCAGCACCTTGACTCTGAAGGACATGACCAACTCATTATCCACAACATTGGGGTCATTGAGACGGATGGAATGAAGTTCATGTATGAGCCCACCTCCAAGTATGTCCCGCCCTCCACAAAGAATATGAAGCCTTTCTTTGTGGTCCTCAACAGAGTCCTCAGGAAGAAGATTGCCCCCAAGGATGGGGATGCAGGGAGTGTGCAAGGCTACCTCCGGACCCTGATGAGGGTCATTAGCAAGAAAAGGCAATTCGATGTTGCAGACTATATTTGGAATGATATGGTCAATATCTCAAGTACCCCCAACCGATCCTGTGGCTATGCCCCTTACTTGATGTTCATGATTGAGAAGGTCACAGGAATCGAGTTTGTGAAGGATGTGGAGCACACTCCACTGAGGCCTCAGAAGCCTCATTCAGTGAGTGTCCAGGCTGCTCCATCGCCGGCCTCAAGCCCCGAGGCACCGGCAAGGCAAGAAGAAGCTGCTAGGGCTACTCCTCCCTCCAGGGAAGCCCCTCAGAAAGGATCCGCCAGTGGGATCCTCAAGTACTTGGCTGCAATTTTCTCCTCATGCAAGAAAACTGAAGTGAAGCTTCACAAGCTAAATCAGAAGAGGAAGGAGAACATGAGATACATAAAAGCCAATGTGAAGCAGCTGAGTGAGAAGCTGGAGATCAACCCAATTGGATCTCCAGTACTTTCTGAAGATTCTGATCCGGGCATCACCGAGCTCAGCCCCTTGACTCCCTCCGAGCTTGCCTATTTTGGCGTTGGGGGCTCGAGCAGCTCCGCTCCTCCTCCTACCTCTCAACCTCGTCAAGCGGAAAGTGATGAAGATGATGAAGACGACGAGAGGACTGACAGTGAAGAGTGAAGCCCTAGGACCTTCCTCTCTCTCTTTTTGGTGTCTTGATGCCAAAGGGGGAGAGATTGAGGGGGAGTCTCTAGTCTTAGCTTTAGCTGCATAGGATGCGAGGAGAGAGCTCTCTATTTTTTTAATTGTAATTGCATTTGCTTAACTCTGTTTTCATATCATGTTTGGTCCTGTTATGAATTGCTCTATTAATTTGCAACTGTGTGATGAAATCTGAGTTTTTGCCCCTGAAGTGCCATATTCACTTGATATTAGTTGATAAATGCAAATTCGATCATTCTTAATGCACTCATGCTCTTAGTATGCATCCCACCATAAAGAATGCACATATGAATAATTATCTTGTTGCTTGATGTATTTTTGAGTCATATGTGCATACTTTATGAAAATCTCATTTTATACCTCATTTTGTGAAATCTCAATTGGTTGTCATCAATCACCAAAAAGGGGGAGATTGAAAGTGCATCTAGGACTCCCTTGTGGGTTTTGGATGATTTATGACAAGCAATTGGGATCCTAATCCGTTTGTTGAGATGAATGCAGGAAAATCATGAAAAATGAGCAAAGTACCAAAAAGAGGGAAATTGAGAAGGAAAATGAATTTGAGCTCAAGGAGAAGAAATTAGTAGTTTAGTATGTATGGAGTGTGTTAAGGAAACACACCCAAGAGCTCAATCTCACTTAATCACACACACACAATGCACAAAACTATACAGGACCGGACTAGTCCGATATCAGCCGGACTAGTCCGATATCACATTCTGCACCAGATCGGACAAGTCCGGTCACCACCGGACTAGTCCGATATTCTTTCTGTTCCACTTCGGACTAGTCCTCCCCAATGCGGACTAGTCCTTATCAATGCACAAGTCACACAAAATCGGACCAGTCCGTTGTGACCCGGACTTGTCCGATATTCATTCTGATCCACTTCGGACAAGTCCGGTGTCCACACGGACTAGTCCAATATACACCCTGATCTAAATCGGACAAGTCCTCCAAGTGCGGACTTGTCATCCTAAACACTTAGGGTTTCATATGTCCGGACAAGTCCGATGACAATAGGACTAGTCCGAAGCTTTCCAGTAGCGAAATCGGACAAGTCCGTTTTGAATCGGACTAGTCCGAGATTCCTGGACACTTAGGGTTTGCTTCACACAGCACACCGGACTAGTCCGGTCACCACCACGGACTAGTCCGATCTTTCTGAACCCTAACGGTAACTTCTAGAAACCCCATATAAATAGAGGTGCACGGCCCACTTTCACCCTCTCTCGAACCCTAGCGCCGTCACACCTCCCAAGAGACTCAAAAACCATCTCTCTCCACGAAATTAAGTGCAAAATCAATCAATCCATTTAAGATCACTTGTAGATCATTGGAGAGGCACTTGGCACACGATTGAGCTCTTGGTTTGAATCTCTAACACACTCTTGTATCTCAATTTGTATATTTCGAAGTGTGTTATTGGTGGTCTTGAAACTTGTAATCAAGGGAGCTCTCAACTTGTGAGATCGCCCCTTCAACTTGGTGATTTACCCCTGTGTGGTTAGTGGAAGAGGATTGGCCTTCGTGGCGATCCGACGAGGGAAGGGTTGGTGAAGACCCGATCCTTTTGTGGGCTCCTCAACGTGGACGTAGGTTGCCTTCGTGGTAACCGAACCAAGGGATAAATCTCGTGTCTTGTTCGTTTGTGTTCATCATTCTAGTTGATCAACATTATCTAGGGTTTGATTCATCTTGTTGAATTTAAGTTAAATAGTTAAACAAGAATCATACTTGCAATAAAACTTGACATACAATCATTGTACTGTTATTGAAGTTTATATTTCCGCTGCAAACGTCAACGAAACAATCAAATTGACCTAACTTGATCAACCTAGTCCGTGAAATCCGGACTAGTCCGCACTTTACCGGACTAGTCCGATATATCTGGTTTTGACCCTGTTGTTGAAGTGCTACAGGAACTGAGAAAATTCAAGAAGGCCTATTCACCCCCCCTCTAGGCCTACATTCATTATTTTAAATTCAGACTCACACATAGACTTCCCAATTTTCAAAAGTCCCTCTCAATCAGAGCCATGAGGGTGCATAACCTTGTTTCACTATGAATGAAACAAAAATGAGTGAAATCCAAAGGTTTTCTAAAAATACCAGCCAATTGTTGTTTGATGTCTACATGGTGAAGCACAATGTTTCTTTTTTCAACATTATCACGGAGAAAGTGATACCTATATCAACGTGCTTTGTTCTAGAATGTGGCACGGGGTTTTAGCAATGCAAATGGCACTTGCGTTATCACAGAATAGTGAAACACTATCTAGATCAACCCCATAGTCCTTAAGTATTTGAACAATCCAAAGAATTTGTGAGCAAGCGTTACCAGCAACTACATATTCAGATTCGGCCATGGATTGTGCAACTGAATTTTGTTTGCTACAGGACCAAGCAACAAGTGAATTACCAAGAAAATGACAAGAACCCGGAGTACTTTTCCTATCAGCATCGGATATTTTTTTAAAGTAACGGTTGAGGAAGAAGGAAAAAAGTGCCAAATTCTTGAGTACCATGTAAGTACGTCAGAATTATTTTGAGGGCTTGACAATGTGAAGCATGTTGGGAAGCCTAAAATCATGCACAACATCATACGCTGAATTGTACGACCGGTCTTGATGCCGTGAGGTACAAAAGTGACCCGATCATGCTTCGATAGTCCTTTTGATCAACGGGTTCACCGTCTTCGTCAAGTTCAAGTGTTGTTGTTGTTCCCATCGGTGTCCGAAGAGGCTTACTTTTGTCCATGTTGAATCACTTAAGGAGATCTTTCGTGTACCTAGTTTGATGCACAAAGGTTCCCTCTTTAGTTTGCTTGATTTGCAGCCCCAAAAAGTATGTGAGTTCTCCCATCATACTCATCACAAATTCTGAACTCATCGTAGCTGAAAACTTGGACATAAGATCATGAGAAGCACAACCAAAGATAATATCATCCACATACACTTGAACGAATAGTGAGTCATTGCCATGCTTATGGACAAAAAGAGTTTTATCAACCTTGCCCATGGTAAACCTCTTTCCAAGTAAGAATGTTTTTAACCTATCATACCATGCTCTAGGGGCTTGTTGGAGATGGTACAAGGCTTTGGACAGTTTGTAAACATGATTAGGAAAATCAGGATTGTCAAAACCTTGTGGTTGCTTGACATAAAACTCCTCATCTATATAGTCATTAAGAAAAGCACTTTTAACATCCATTTGATATAACTTGAATCCTTTAGATGCAGCAAAATCTAACAAAATTCTTATGACTTCTAATCTAGCAACAGGAGCAAAAGTTTTATAAAAATCTAGACCTTCAACTTGTGTGAAACCATGGGCAACCAACCTAGCCTTGTCCTAACCATAACCCCATCCTCACTTTGTTTATTTTTAAAAACCCATTAGTTCCAATTAAGGTGTGATCTGGAGGTGGAGGTACAAGTTTCCAAACATTATTTCTTTCAAAGTTTTCTAACTCTTCTCTTCTTGCATGACATAATCCAAGATTCATTAGTGTTGGGTTGAAAAGAAGCAACAAAAGCAGAATGGACCTGACAGTTTGGATCGCAAACCCTAGACCGTGTGACTCGTTCGTGCAAGCTTCCATTGATTTGTTGTGGAGGATGACTTTTGTAGACATGGAGGGGAGTAGACACTTCACAAGCTCCTTCTTCTTCATGTTCATCAAAATTCAAAAAACTTGTGGCTCGAGGAAGATCTGAACTAGTAGTAGTGGTTGTTGGTGCTGGATGTGGAGCAACATCAAGAGTTGGAACATCATTGTTTATTTATGAAATTTCGCGCAACAGCTCCACTCCTTAATCTTCAATGAAAATACTCTCCCCCTCCAGATATGGAATTGGAACTGTAATATTAGAGCTAGTACCTGAGATAGCTTCATCAAAAGAAACCTCACAAGTCTCTGCAATTTTGTTAGTGTCAAGTAAAAGCACCCGATAACCTTTAGTATGAGATGGATAACCAATAAACATGTCATCAACATATCTAGGTTCAAATTTATCAAGATTACCATATTTCTTAACAAAGCATTTGCAACCAAAGACCCAAAAGTGTGTGACACTAGGCTTATATCCAAATCGAAGCTCATATGGGGTCCTTACTAGCTTAGCACGCAAGAAAACTCGATTTGAGACATAACAAGTGGTTGCAATTGCATCAGCCCAAATTTTCCTACGAGTTTGATATTCATCAAGCATAGTCCTGTCGTATCACTAATGTTTCGTTCTTTCTCTCTATGACACCATTTTGTTGAGATACATGGGGTGAAGAAAATTTATGATCTATTCATTTCTCAGCACAAAAGTGATCAAATGATTGATTTTTAAATTCTGTTCTGTTATAACTTCTAATTGCTTTTAAAGATCTTGGGTGATCGATTGATAATCTGAGTGTCGGTACCCTGCGGACCAGGTACCTAGCTTACCAGAGGAAGAAGCATTGAGTCCCGCCTTCCAAGTGAGCACATTCAGAGGCCACCACATGTCCCACAGCACCGGGCCTACCTCCCTGCTAAAGGTGGCTCTGGTGCTGCCTCATATCTCGCGGCGCCGGACCTGCCTCCCTGCTAAAAGTGGCTCCGATGCTGCCATGTGTCCTGCAGCGCCAGACCTACCTCCCTGTTAAGGCTGGCTCCAGTGCTGCCACATGTCCCGTGGCGTCGGACCTGCCTCCCTGCTAAGGGTGGCTCCAGTGCTGCCACGTGTCCCGCGGGGCCGGACCTGCCTTCTTGCTCGGGGGGGGGGGGGGGGGGGGGTTCCGGTGCTGCCACGTGTCCCACGACGTCGGACCTGCCTCCCTACTAAGGGTGGTTCTAGTCCTGCAGCGTGTCTCGTGGCATCAGACCCTGCTATGGGTGGTTTTGAAGCTGCCACGTGTCCCGCGGCGCTGGACCTGCCTCCCTGCTAAGGGTGGCTCCAGTGCTGCCACGTGTCCTATAGCTCCGGACCCGCCTCCCTTCTAAGGGTGGCTCCGGTGCTGCCACGTGTTGGACCCTACCTCTCCAACGGGAAAGACTATGGGATCTCCAACGGCGCAGACATTCAAGGCTATCAATCAGTCGTTTCAAGACGTGGTTAACGTGTCGCTAATTCCGTATTACTGATGCCTTATCAGGAGCATGGTAACATCACCATCAGGGCACATTAATAAATGATAAATCACTCCTAAGTGCCTTAGATAGTGTACAAAGTTCTTAATAGCCCGGGGCCACCTGTCGGGCCTCGACCTCGCTGTAACAACCAGACCTTGCCATATAAAATGTCAGCACTACACGGTATAAGACAAGTCTCATCTTATACGCTCGCATACTGACTTAGGCTCACCAAAACTCAATACCACACAATAACCTCCATGGAGTGGGGTATCACGCTCACGCGACCTGAACCACATAAAAATCCTCGTGTCACCTTGTTCTTGAGTTCTTCGAGTAATGCCCCTCCTAAAAAACAACCTCTGCGGATTACTTCTTAGTAGTATCAGGGGAAGTGTCGATTGCACACTTTGACATTTGACGCGCCAGGTAGGGGAAGCTTTCTTGAAGAATTTCAAGATCCACAATGGCGAACTCTACTGCTGTTTTCTCTGACCTGGCTGCAGGAGCTAGAAGAAAGAATGAAGTTGGCGACATGTCTCGTTGTCCTAGTGGCAATCCAGCCACAGATCCAAAAGCATCCGCTACTCAGATGCAGGATGGTGCCGTAGTGTCAATCACTGAATCGACCACAAGTCTACAGAATGTGCTGATTGCAGTGCGTTCTCTTCTCCAGTGTCCACCAGCATTGGACACACCTCCAGTAGTGCTGGAGCAGTGGTGCAATGATGTTGACCATCTGGTCGCCACCATAGCCACAACACTCAACAATTCGCTGCAGTTAGGGCCCAAGTCGGCTCCAACATGCAATAGAACCCTGTCAGGACGACTCGGACCTGTGCCATCAGAGAGGAGACATGCGTGATCGCACCACATTACATCGCGCACTCCTTCGATGGCCCGTCGTACCTCCACATTGTCGAGGCTACCGGCGGGAGATCTTAGGGTGGAGCTCAACCGTCGTTACGAGGAACAAGATGGTCAAGTCGCCATCGAACATAGTTGCAAGAGGCAATGCATTCTTGAAGATTCCTCTCCTTTAGGAATGGGAGGTGGCTGTTCGGTGATTGCGCCACATCTTCGTATGGTGCAGTGGCCACCCAAGTTCTGACTTCACTTGCTAGAGAAATACGACAAGATTGTCAACCTCGTCAAATTACTACAGATATACTACAATGCCATCCTTGCTGCGGGTGGGAATGAGGCTGTCATGGCCAATTACTTTCCAATAGCCTTGACCGGAACTGCTCGGATGGTTCATGAGCTTACTCCTGACTTAATCGATAGTTGGGGAGAGCAATGCCGCCTGTTCATTGCCAACTTCGAGAATTCCTATACTCGACCTGGCACTGAGTTGGACCTCTTTGCCGTACAACAAAATTTGGGAGCTCGTTCATTTAACGTTTCTCCTAGGTTCGAAACACAATAACATCTATTTCAAACGCCTCTGTTGTTGTTGCCTTCCGACAGGGTGTGAGGGATAATAAGATGTTGGATAAGCTAGCCATGAAAGACATCTATGATGTCTAGAAGCTCTTCAGTCTGGCAGACAAATGTGCCATAGCTGCTGAGGAGCGCAACTAGCACACCAGACCAGCCGCGAAGGTAGGTGCGCCACCTACTTCTAAGGAGGGAACCACTGCCCAAGGCAGTGGAAAAAAGAAAAACAAGGAAAAAGTGACAAGAATAAGACACTCGCCAGCACACCTACGTCTGTGGCCACAACGGCTCCAGGTGGCCAAGAGCTACGCCCTGACAAGAGACCACGACTATCGTCATATTGTGGCAGTGACAAAAAGTGGTGCCCAATCCACAACACTTCAGGTCACGTCCTCAAGGACTGCCGTGAAGTCAAGAGGCTGGCAAAACGTGTCCAGCAGAAGCATCGAGAAGATCCACTATTCCGCCAGCAGGAGGGTAAATAGAAGATTGACACGGAAGCTCTGAGGCAGGAGTTGGGCTTCCAAGACACCAAGAAGATGTTGAAAGAAGTCTACAATAGTGTCGATGACTCTGACACCCGCTCCGACAGCAAGCAAAGGAGGACTCTCCATATGATGTATGGAGGGTCGTGGGACATTACCTTCTGGCGCGTAGTGAAAACTTTGCATCGGGAGCTAGCTACTATAGCTCCCACCCTCATGGCAGAGCCCCATCCGAAGTGGATGGATACTATGATCACCATCGATGTCTCCAACTGCCCCAAGAACATAGCGGGAGCTAGACAACTTCCGCTTATAGTCTCCCCGACCATCAACAACTTGCAACTCTTCCACGTTTTGGTTGATGACAGGGCGGTACTCAACCTCATCAGCTTTGCTGCTTTCAAGAATTTGCAGGTCCCCATGTCAGACCTTAAGCCCTTGCGCCTATTCTCTAGAGCGCGTCCGAGAGCTATCACTCTGCTCGGTTGTGTTTCTCTGCCAGTAACATTCCGGATGCACGAGAACAACCATTCGAAGAAACTAATCTTCGACGTGGCAGAGATCAGGCTTCCTTTCAACGCCATCCTTGACAGACCGGCCCTGTACAGGTTCATGGTGGTAGCCAACTATGGCTATCTGGTGTTGACCATCCCGACACCTAAAGGCATCCCCAGGATCCAAGGAGACCGTACTGCAGGTGTCACTGCGTTGGAGAAGCTACATGCGCTAGCTACTACACAAGAATCTGGTGCCCACAAGGAACAGCTGGCTTAACAACCTCCGAGCACGCGCAACCGCGGCTCAACCTCTGCATCTTGTGTGCAGCCAAGAGGCGACAATGATGTTCCCCTCAAAGTCGTCCAAGTTGGTTCTGAAGCTACTCAGACAACTTGCATTGCGGGAGGTCTAGGTGACAAATAGGAACTCGTGCTCATCACCTTCCACCGGGCTAATGTCGACTTTTTTGCATGGCAACTGTCACAAATGTCTAGGATCCCCAGGGAGGTGATTGGTCACCATCTAGAGACCTACCCTGATGCACAAGCGATTCAACAGTAGCCCCAGAAGAAGTCCTTCGAGAGGCAAAACTTCATCTGTTAAGAAATTAAGAAGTTGCTCGATGCTGGATTCATTCTGGAGGTTCATCATCCGCGATGGCTGGCAAACCCAGTCGTCCCCAAGGCTGGTGGGAAGCTTTGGATGTGCATTGACTACACCACTCTTAATAAGGCATGTCCAAAAGAACCTTTTCCACATCTAAGAATATATCAAATAATGGATTCTACTTGTGGCTATGAATTATTATCTTCCTCAATGCGTATTCTGGTTTTCATCAAATACCAATGGCTAAGAAAGATGAAGAACCTACAACCTTTATCACAGTAGATGGTTTGTACTGCAATCTTGCCATGCCTTATGGTCTCAAAAATGCTCTCTCAACTTTTGTGCGATCAATGCATAAAACATTTGGGGAGCTTGACTGAAATCTTGTGGAGGTGTATGTGATGACATTGTTGTCAAAGTCAAGACTAGAGACTCTTTACTGGATAATTTTCAGTTAGTCTTTGAGAAGCTGCGCATGATGCGCACAAAGCTGAATCCCGACAAGTGTGTCTTCGAGGTTTCCTCTGGAAAGCTTCTTGGATTCCTGGTAACGCACTAAGGAATTGAAGCAAATCCGGAGAAGATAAAGGCTATTGAAACGATGCGGTCTCCTGCCCGTATCAAGGATTTCCAGAAGCTTACGGGATGTCTGGCCTCACTCAGTTGGTTTATCTCTAGACTGACTGAGCAGGCCCTTCGCTTCTTCGAGCTCCTGCGGAAGTCTAGACCTTTCAACTAGTCCGAAGAAGCAGACAAGGCATTCCGGTAGCTAAAGCAGTCTCTCACAACACTGCCAATTATCGTAGCTCCTGAGCCAAGTGAGCCTTTACTGCTTTACATTGCTGCAACAACAGAAGTTGTCAGCATGATCCTTGTCGTGGAGAGGCCAAAAACATCTCCGAATTACTCTACTCAAAGGCTCAGACCCCTCCGGGAGGGTCTAGAGCCACCTGGATGAAGCAACAATCAAGGCGAGTCTGGGTCCTAGCTCCCAGGCATAGAAGAAGGACTGGAAGGTCGGGCGCCCTTGGACCTTCCTCTACAAGAAGACATGTCGGACCCCTCTGGTAGGGTCCTGACTCCACATGAAGAAGACCCGGATGGAGAGGGTCCATGTTAATGGAGAGGATGGATTGGACCCCTCCGGGAGGGTTTGGACTATCCAGTGACCTGTCTACTTCATCAGTGAGGTCATCCATGACGTTAATACAAGATATCTTGAAGTACATAAGCTGCTATATGCAGCTTTTATCGCGTCAAGGAGGCTGCGCTATTATTTTCAATCTCACAAGATATCAGTGGTAACCTCTTATCCACTGCAAGCTATACTCCATAATCCCGATGCAATAGGGAATATTGCCAAATGGGTTGTGGAGCTAGCAGAGTTCGAACATGAATTTTTGCCTCGACATGCTATCAAGAGTCAGGCGCTAGCTTATTTCCTGGCGGAGTGGACTCCATATCCATCTTGTCCAGCAGGCCTCGACGTTTACATGCTGGAACCCAAGGTCCCGATTTTCACCAAGGCTCACTGGACTCTCTTCTTAGACGACTCTGTGTAGAAACAGGGGGCAAGAGCAGGAATTATGCTCCTTTCACCAACTTGGGAGCAAGTCAAGTACATGGTTCTCCTTGACTACAAGGCGACTAATAACATGGCGAAATATGAAGCTCTCATCTGTGGACTGAAGACTGCGCTGTCATTTGGTGTCCAACAACTGCTGGTCAAAGGGGAATTGCAACTCATCATCAAGCAAGTTAAAGGTGAATGTTGTTGCAACAATCGACAACTAGCAGCATATCATCTTCAAGTCTTGAAGTTGCAGAAGGAATTATAGGTCCTGAGCCTATGCCATGTCCAGCGTGCCAGCAACGCTGAAGCTAATGAACTCTCAACAAAAGCTTCTACTGGGGCTCCAGTGCTTGATGGAGCTTTTGTAAGAAAACTACTAGCACCATCCGCCCAGTCTACCGAACTGGGTGAAGGGGATAAGACCAGCAACTCGAAGCTAGCGGTCCTAGTGGCCCTGTTACCATGGCGTCCACAAAGGATCATAGGCATCACAGGGAGCTCCGTCCAACCTAACACGTGAAATACAGAAGCTCAAGCTAGTCTCGATGCATGGCTCGCGGGGGTCTGGAACTACTTGAAGGACAACATCATTCCTGAAGGGGATCTCCATCAACGTTGATAGAGATACACCTTGGTAGAAGGGGATCTCCATCGATGCAGTGCCAATGTCACCCTGTTGCGGTGCATATCCCTGGAATATGGTTGCAAGCTCCTCGCAGAAATCCATGGACGCGAGCGTGGGAACCATGCTTTATCCCGCACGTTGGTTGGTGAGGCCTTTCGGCATGGTTTTTACTGGCCTACAGGTCTCCATGATGCCGTAGAGCTGGTCAAGAGATGCGAGGCATGCCAGTTTCATGCCAAGGAGATCCATACACCGGCACAATCACTGCAGATGATTCCACCCTCATGGCCATTCGCTGTATGGGGTTGGATATTCTAGGACCTTATCCCAAAGTCATCGGAGGGTACTGTTTTCTCTATGTCACCATCAACAAGTTCACTAAGTGGCCGGAAGCAGCTCCTGTTGTACAATCAACAAGCAGTGATCCATCAAGTTCTTGAAGTCCATAGTCTACAAATTTAGAGTCCCGAACAGAGTCATCACTTACAGCAGGACCCAATTCACTAGTGCAGCATTCCAAGAATATTGCGAAGACCTCACAAGATCAGCTATGCATCAGTAGCGCACCCAACAAGTAATGGGCAAGACGAGAGAGCAAATGCTATGATTCTCAAAGGACTCAAGACCTGCACCTATGAACGCTTAAAAAAGCATGGTGCCAATTGGATTGAGGAGCTTTCGTCTGCACTATGGGCTAGCCGGACAACACCCAGCCACGCTACAGGAGAGACACCCTTCTTCTTGGTGTACGGAGCCGAAGTTGTTCTCCCTCCAGAGATCACTATTGGTTCTCTTCGAGTCTAAACCTACGATGAAGCCGCATGGGATCAGCTCGTGTGCAATGATCTGGACCCTGCTGATGGGGCAGGATGCCAAGCACCTGTCCCAAGTGGTATTGCCAAGCACTCTGACGCTATTAGCAACAGCATGTGCATAATCAATAGCTTCAAGTAGGCAATCTGGTGTTGTGGCGCATACTTTCTTGAGAAGGAGCAAACAAGCTCTCCCCAAGCTGGCAGGGCCCCTTTCGTCTGACAAAAGTTTCCCGCCCCAGATGCGTATGCTTGGCTATAGAGGATGGAACACCGCTTCCGAACCTGTGGAACATAAAGCACCTTAGTGAGTTCTACACTTAGCACGGAAGTGAGTCTGGTGTTATAGTATTCTATAGTGTCTAAAAACGAGTGGGGTTGGTCCAAGATGTATAGCATGATTAGCATGGTTCCATACCTTAAGTGTGTACCCTTGCCTCCCCTGTTATCCAAAATTACTATGTAATACTATAATATGAAAACAGACTCTACGTGCATTTACATTGCGCATGTTATTATTTATTTGCTCCCTCATACCTTCTTGCCAATAGTAAAGTTGTGAAATCCTTTTGCAAATTGGTTTCAAAAATTCGTGTGATATATATTTAAATATTTCTTGAAGTCTTTTTTTGGGATCTAGTGATCGCTGAATGGCCTGCTCGTCAGAAAACCAATGCCAATGATAGGTCCGGACTGTGCTAAATGTTTAGCCTGGTCCAACACCCTAAGCATGCACACTTTACCTTTTATAATGTTGCGTCTAAGTAAGGCGGGTCCAAAAGGCACACAATCCTAAGATGAAAATACAACTAATATACTTGTATTATCATACTGAATTGTTCAGGACCCAGAGTTCAACTAAGGACAATATGACATAGCTGAACTATTTGGAATAAGAAGCACTTTTACTACTTTTCCTTGTCTGTCATGTGCAATGAAAATTTTTTACTTGATCACTCGGAGAGCTTCGGGACCTCCAGGGGGCCTGATGGTTTACACGTTGACAATAGGTCTAGTTGGGTCAACAAGCTCTAGCACTTCCAGGGAGTCTGATGCTAATGTTTTACACATTGGTAGTGGGTCCCCTCGGTGCTCTTGGAGACCACGATCAAACTCATACCTAACCTAAAAGCTTTGAATCATTGCCAAGTACCAGATGGTAGACATCCTCAATCCATTGAGTACATCTACCAGAGGCACAAGTAAAATATCGCAATGACAGCAACACAGAAGACGCAATAATCAAGACTGAAGATGAACTTCAAAAGAATTTCATTCAAGTTCCACGCTTTTACAAAAAAATTTGAAGATACAATGGCAGATAGAGGATGAGAAGCTCCTACTATCACTGGGGTTGCATTCAAACCACAAGGCTACAGTCTTTGCGACGTCCTGCACACTGGCCTTGGTTGCTTCCTTTATCTCTTCAACGGGCCCTTCTAACACCGGAGCTAGTGAGATGGAGGGGTCCCAGCTATGGAAGCAAGTCAACACATATTCTGTTACTGACTTGGCCAGGATCTTTTCCTCTATATCCAGCTGGTCCCTGATGACATCTTCCAACACTCCCAGCTTGGTCCCGGTGGAGTTTCGAGCAGCAAGATCTTGGCCAACCTCTAGCTCCGGGTCGCTAGGTCGGACCGAGCTAAACCCAGCAGCACCAGTGCACTTTCGGCACGCCTCAAGAAGTACTAGATTTGCTGGGATTCAATCCTCCGTGCGGTCTCCAGCTCCTCCAAAGATTTTCTGGCGGTCTTCAACTTTGTGAAGCATTCCTTCAAGAACACTTCAACGTCTTTGGCATGCTGCTGCATCTGCTCAGCCAGCTGCCTTTCTTTGAACGCAACCTGTTTCTCTTGGAGGGTCATGCGATTCTTCTTCGCTGCCACATTCTTCGTTTCTACCTTCATCTCATCCTCCTTCGCAAACACAGCAAGCTTCTGCTTGCTGAGCTCTTGGCCTGCCTGCCATACACGCTTCTACTCTTCTTCACATCAAGTTTTGAACAGATCAGCGCGGAGATCCAAATCTTTTTCCTTGCGTTCTAGCTTCCGGGATATCTTCGCATCTCTTATTTGAAGCTCCTGCTCCTTATTAGCGATCGCCTTTTGGCGTTGGAGGAGCTATTCCCTCAACTTATTCAAGGAGTCCAAGCGAGCATCAGCCAACTCATTGGCAGCTCTTGCATCGTCGTGTGCATAGTGAGTCCGAGCGTCCAACGGTTCGATAACAGCTTGCTTGTTGTTGAGTAGCTCATCCATGCGCGTCAGGCGCACCTGCTCAACTGCAAGATGATCCCTCTCGTCGGTCAGGCGGGTTTGCGTCAGCTTTGTCTTGAAATTTAAAATATTCTACCATTGCCTTAAAGCCTCCCACTCTGCCTTCAAAACATTGCGCCCATGGTCGAAGCCAAGTTGCACTTGGCGAAGACTGGAGCACACGTTCTCCATAGAGAGAGACAACGAGATTGGCTCCGGACCTTCTATCGGGTTTACCGTCGCCTCCATGGCTTCGGGTACAGTCGTCGGAGCCCGTGGCACAAGCATAGACCCAACATGTCTTCATCGACTACATCCATCTCCAGGAGGACATCCTCCCTTAGTGTCGACACTGACAAAGCATCAGTTGATGCCTTGCACCTCCATGGCATCAACCGGTAGCTCTGGCGCAACATCAGACGTTGGCCCAGGCACTTCAGTGGCGACACCAGGCTGCTCTAGCATGGCATCGATTGCTGGCTCTAGCACTGTTGAGGTCCCAACTGGCAGCTCTAGTGCTACCTCGGCACCCATTACCGGTTCCAGAGTTGGTTTCGACACCGTTGTCAGCTCCGGTGCTAACACAACATAAACTGGCTGGTCCGGCATAACTGCAGCATCATTGGCCCGCGCCGAAGTCATCCCAGCGTCAGCTGCTGACTCTAGTTCTGCTGCAGTATCTGCCGCAGCCTCAAAAGAAGCCAAAAAATTAACTGGCGGTCTAGCTAGCCTAGTATCTTCGGCCGCGACGCAAGCCTGGCCTACTGGTGGCAGTTGAGCAATAACTGGCCTTGAAGTTCTAGAAACAGAAGAAATAAAGAATCAGCAAGAGGCAAGAAATGAAAAGGAAAGGAAATTCCTGATGTCACTTCATACATAGGGGCTCGACAACTCCAATCGATGTTGAACTTTTTCCTTGGGCGGCCGGAGTCATCTGATCCCATCGTCGTCGGTGATGCAAATGGTCCAGACATAGCTCTAGGATTTCCCAGAGCAGATACTGGCTTCGAAGCCGCTGGGACCTCCGAGACTGGCGATGCATCTCCTCCCGCCAGAGTTTCTGCTGCAAGATTCTTTCCAGACCCAGTGCCCGCTGATGGCCTCGGGACCGAAGCTCAAGAAGTGGGAGGTATGACCAGCACAAACTTCAAGGTTTGTGCGGCCCTAACGATGACACTGCTTCCTTCGGAGCTGGCCTGGCTGAGCTTGTATCAACTCGCTCCAACCTCCTCTTCCTGCTGGAAGAATAGGTGGGCTCTTTTCCCTTGCTTTGGCTTGAGTCGGACCTTTTCTGTTGGCTAGGTTCCGAACCAGATTTCCCTTTGCCACCGCCAGAGGTAGGTTCAGACCTCTCATGCTGACTGGGGGTCAAAGCTTTAGATATGACCATTCCTCTTGAGGCATCACCTTTCTGTTGCATGGCAATGTCAGTATCATTGAGAGTCAGCATTTCTTTGAGCAGCTGCGACCTTACCTCCGGCACAGCGAACACTGGCAAGAAGTCCGATGGAGGCATGAAGTTGTCTATGGAGATGGTACTACTGTACAACTTTGACAGGCTGAATAGGAGAGCCGTTTCATCTAAGCCAGTTCCTAAGCCGACATCAAGCTGCTTGAAGTCCATCTTCAAGCCATAGTTCAAGGCTAGGAACACCCGCTGCTGAAGAGGAGCAAGGCGCTGATAAAAGAAATTGCCAAAAACTATAAGTAAGGACAAGCATCCTTCAGCCAGGTGCCGAATCCTTGTGAGAACCGAGTTGTACTCCGCTGATAGGTCCGAAATGATCTCCAATAAGTCAGTGTCTGTGGTGGGAAGTCAGACCAGCAAATCCATGTCCCCACTTCCCAAAGGAGAAAAATCTGATGTACTTGTACGGAGAGTTCCTCTGCCTCAGAAGTAGTAAGCTCCAATGAGGCCTGAACCTTTCCCAGTCGACCGGAGGGTGAAGAATGTCTTGAATAGAGCCACGCAGGGCCCCACACACACCCACATCTCGCAGAAGTGGACAAAGATTGCCACCAGAACAATGGAGTGAGGGTTGTGGTGTTGGAGTTGAAGTGCGTACAATTCCAGCAACATTAGAAGGAAGGAGGAAACTTGCGGGACTAACCCAACCATGGCGTACGCCCTGAAGAAGACGATGTCCCTGGAGCTCTTCTTGGTGAAACGAAGGCTCGCGTAGTGCATCGCATTGTCGAAGGAAGGGCTTTGCCAGCCCATCAACTTTCGTACTCTCACAATGTCTCTCTTGCACACAAGCTTGGAGGGGAGAAGGTTGGGCTCCATGGCTGTGAGTCAAGCAAATCCGAAAGCACAAGCACAATGTAGAGAAGGAAGTGGAGAGTTATATGCACAAGGAAACATATCGGAGCGTAAGAATTCCTTCGCTATGCAAACTCCTCCTTTTATTATCCTCTGCAATGGTCGGAAGCTAGCAGCACACGAAGCTTGGTTACACATCATGTACTCACCTTCATCGATGACAAGGGGGCTCGGGTCCACTTGGCAAAAAACTTGCACCAGGTGAACCATTACCATGATGAGAAGTTGGTAACCCAAGTGAGGCGGCCTGACAGGACTACAAAGATTGCACTGGGAATCAATACAAAAATCATGGAAACTAGCGTTCTTCAATGCATGGGATCCGCACAACGCTCATCAAACCTGCAAAATCAGGAAAGGCCACGTATCGGTGGCACAGGAACATGCCGTCGTTTCAATGGCCCAAGTGAAAAGTTGAATCATTAACGCGGGAAGTGATGGTGGCCCCACCTGCTGGATCAAAACCTCCTGCGAGGTGGGCCCAGGGGCCTCCGTCGGTACCCTACTGACGAGGTATCCTTGCTTACCAGAGGAAGAAGCTTTGAGTCCCACCTCCCACAGCACTGGACCAGCCTCCCTGCTAAGGGTGGCTCCAGTGCAGCCACGTGTTCCGTAGTGCTGGACCTGCCTCTCTGCTAAGGGTGGCTCCAGCGCTGCCACGTGTCTCGTGGCGTTAGACCTGCCTCCGTGGTAAGGGTCGCTGTGGTGCTGCCACGTGTCCCGCAGTGCCGAACCTGCCTCCCTACTAAGGGTAGTTCCTGTGCTGCCACGTGTCCCGCGGCGCCGTACCTGCCTCCCAACTAATGGTGGTTCCGGTGCTGCTACATGTCCTGTGGCATCAGACCTTGCTAAGGTTGGTTCCAGTCCTTCCACGTGTCCTGCGGCGCCAGACATGCCTCCCTGCTAAGGGTGGCTCCGGTGCTGCCACGTGTCCTGCAGCTCCGGACCTGCCTCTCTGCTAATGGTGGCTCCAGTGCTAGCACGTGTCAAAACCTACCTCTCTAACGGGAAGGACTATGGGATCTCTAACGGCGCGGACATTCAAGGCTATAAATCAGCCATCTCAATACCTGGTTAAAGCGTCACTAATTCTGTATTAATGGCGCACTATCAGGAGCGTTGTAACGTCGCCATAAAGGCATGTTAATACACGATAAATCACTATTAAGTGCCTTTGATTGTGTACAAGGTGCTTAATACCCCGTGCCCACCTGTCGGGCCTCGACCTCGCCGTAACATCCACACCTTGGCATATAAAAGGTTTGCGCTGCACAGTAGAAGACAAGTCTCGTCTTATACGCTCGCATACTGACTCAGGCTCAACAACACTCAATACAACACACAAACCTCTGTGGAGTAGGGTATTATGCTCAGGCAGCCTGAACCACATAAAAATCCTTATGTCACTTTGTTCTTGAGTTCTTGGAGTTACGCCCCTCCTAAAAAAGAACCTCTGCGGACAACTTCTTAGTAGTACCGGGGTAAGTGTCGATTGCACACTTCGACTAATAAATAAAGTTCGAAAGTGACTATTGTAGGATTGAAGAGCACGTGAAAAGCTACCAGAGGGGGTGAATGGTAGATTAAAACTTTTTCAACGGGAGCAACGAAAACCCCTTGGCAGAAAATCGATTTGTTAAATAAACCGTGTGGGCAAATCATCTAAATGTGTTCAACCGTGACAAAATTAGTAGATTATAGATAATTAAGTCACGAATACTCAACAACAAGACTCACGAAAAACCGTCAAGAAAAACTCAAGTTGTGATCGAAACATCGAACAAAGGTCAAACTGTTCTACCGAGTAAAAAACCAGATTTGTAACAATGCAAACAAACTTGTGTAGATCAGAAACCACAAATCCAATGACTTTGAAATTTTCACAGATGATAGATAACCAAGTTGTGAAGACAACCCAAATAGGATCACATCAATTGGATCTGTAAAACTCGAGTTCTGATAAAAATCTTGACACAACGTAGTGCTGTGAAGAAAATTGACGAGAAAAAATTGTCTGAAACAAGTCGGATGAACAAGGCATAAAAGCTCATCTAAACTACAAATTTTATTGATCAAAACACAATAGGAACAGCCCAAAGTTGTCTTACAATGAGATTTGGCCTCCCTTGCTTATATAACCAGGCCTAAGGCCAACCCAACCAAAACTAGGACTCTAATCCTACACAGTTTCAACCAAACTTTCCATAACTACTCAAGACTCCACTTTTCTTTGTCGAATAGAGTCACGTAGATGTCACAACAATAATCACGAAAATCTGTCAAGAGAAACTCAAGTTACGATCAAAAGATCGAACAAAGGTCAATATGTCCTACCCGAGAAAAACAGTTCTGGAACACTGCAAAGAAACTCATGTAGGTAAAAAACCACAAATCCAATGACCGTGAAATTTTCACAGATGATAGAAAATCAAGTTCTGAAGACAACCCAAAAAGAACCATGTCAATCGGATCAGTAAAACTCGAGTTACGATAAAACCATCGAAGAAAGGTAGTGTTGTGCAGAAACTCGACGAGAAAGACTTGAAGAAAACAAGTCGGACGAACAAGGCACAACAGTTCCTTCAAACTACAAATTTTATTGATCAAACCGTAAGAGGAACAGACCCAAAGTTGTCTCTCACGAGCTCAGGCCTCCCTTGCTTATATAACCAGCCCTTAGGCCAACCCAAACCTAACTAGTACTCTAATCCTACTCAATTCACGAATTGAAACTTTCCATAACTGCTCAAGACACTTCTATACGCAGATATAAGCAATCTTAAGACTTCGAAACACCTTAAGAACGTATAGCACATTCCTAAAACAGCTCAAATTTGTTACCTACATGAAATATAATCAAAACAAACTTGAAACTTTCCATAAACTAACCATAATGACCTCAGCCGCAGCCTGAGGCATAATCCAGCCGGTTGGACCTTTCCGACCAATTCTTTACGTCCACTTCTCTTCATCACGCCTTGGAACCATGTTGTCACATCCATGCACTCCTTGCACACTTGCAATCAACTTCCAACAACGTCCACGATACCTTCATATGCATTGTTCTTGATCGAAACATGTTGTGTAACCTCCTGATCAACTCAACCACAATTCCTCCTGAACTTGGTAATTGAACCTCATCTTCTCCTTAAGACTAGTTCAATGGATCCTGTCACCAGAAATGTCTTGAACTCAAGCAACACCTGCACATGAACAAACAACCATCCTTTGCGAGCCCAAGTCCTCGACATGACTCTCGTTAGTTCAAAAACCACAACATCTTACGTTAGCACCTCACATAAGCATGTTGCAAACCATATCAAAATATTAACCACCATAAACAGCCATAACATTTCAAAAACTTAGTAAAAAGAATACTAAGCAAACTTCCCATGAGCCTAAAAACAAGTTTGAAACATTGCAAGTTAAAAGTAGGATCATTGCAATCTTGCACCAGACCTTGCGAAAGCTAACTAGACCTTGCGCAGACCTAGCTAACGCTAGCCGTACCTTGCGCTGGACCTAGCCAAAGTTTATCGGACCTTACGTTGGACCTAGACAGAGCTAACCAAAACATGCTGGACCTATTGTCAGACCTTGCCGGAGTTACCCAAAATATGCTGAACCTATTGCCGAACCTTGCTGGAGGTACCCAAAACATGCCGGTCCTATTGTCGGGCCTTGATTAAAAGGGTGTTTTGACAATATTCAAAACATTTATCGAAATAGCCAATGTATTCATCACACATAGGTCTCACAACTAAAAGCTTCACTCTTAGAAGCCATAAAGTAAACCCAAGAGTATATAGAAAAATCGTCAACAATTACAAACACACAACATTTACCTCCAAAAGATTGAACATGTGAAGGACCTACGGTATCAAGGTGCACAAGTTGTCCCGGTTCATATGTCGTGGTCATTGTGAGCGGAAGATGTGAACCAGCAACCATCTTAGCATGTCTACAAGAAGGGCACACAATATCATTATCCCCTTTAAGCTTAGGTAGCACAAAATGCAATCAAGGCCACTAACACGCGTGAGATGATCAAATCCTACGTGACCAAGTCTAGGATGCCAAAAATATAAGTCTTTCGAGTCATTAGCAACTAGACACCAATGCTTAGAGGATGACCCTAAGTTTTTTGTCCTTTTTCTTGAGTATAATAGTGGCACGAGAAATAGCATCACACATTTCTTCGCAAGAGGGACATACCTCTTCATCGTCGTTGTTATGTTCTGCTTCCTCCATGCTTGATCTTGAGTTGCACCCCGTGAAACACGTATTTGCCAAAATATCTTCATCTTCGTCACTTCTAGAGTCCACATTGCTCGAGGCAAATTCTTGAAGTGCATAGACAAAACTGTTTACCAATTGGCGACCTGTAAAACTCTTCTTTTTCTTCTTGTTGTCTGCAGAGGAGGACTTGAACTTTGTTTGCTTCTCATCACGTGGAGTAGAACCTGAAAGGTTAGGGCAATTTGTACAAAAATGTCCAAACTCACCGCATTCAAAGCATCATTGAGGTCAACCACTTCCTCTCCTTCTAGTTCTCACATTTTGCAATGCTTTTGAGAACCGAGTAGAGAGAAGTGCTAGCTCCTCCTCTGGAAATTCTTCAATATTTTCAAGGATTAGAGAAGACAGCAAAGCAAGTGTATCACATGATGAAGATTGACTAGTACCAGGCATGTCACATTGTGAAGCAAATGCAAGAGACTTATTCGGGTTTTTACATGATATTATGTCAAGTTCATGAGTTTTCAACTTAGAATATAGAACATCTCATGATAGTAGATTCATGTATAGATGTATCTTTCATCTCCCAAATCAACATGTCGAATGCACTTAACAATCGCCTATAATTTTCAGCATCTGAAAAGTTAACATTGACGCAACGCAAGTTGCTAAGAATTTTATTAAAGCAAGCAAATAGATCTTCGATGGACTCACCTGGTTGCATCTCAAAGCGCATATATTCTATCTTGAACATATCTTGCCTTACCTTGTTGATCGTGTTGGATCCTTCGTGGTAGCTGCAAAGTGCTTTCCACACATCATAAGTAGATCGAAGGTGTGCAACCCGGTCGAAGTCGCTTTGAGTCAATCCTTGTATCATCAAGTTGCGAGCCTTGTTATTGTTGTCGACATCTCTCATGTTTTTCGCAGCCGTAACTTAATCGTTTGGTGGCACATCGAAGGACTTGTATACCTTTTCCCATATGGCAAAGCCATGCGCTTGTATGTAAGCCTCCATATGAGCCTTCCAAACCTGAAAATCATTGCCATAGAACAAGGCAATTTCTCCATGTTGATTAGCGAAAACATGTGCAAATCAAAGAGATTAGAGCACTATAGATGTGATACAATTTATAGGATCGAAGAGCACGTGAAACACTTCTAGAGGGGAGTGAATAGTAGATTCAAACTTTTCAGGGGAACCAACAAAAACCCTTCGACGGAAAACTAATCTGATAAAGATATTGTGGGTGCGAGTGATCTAGATGAGTACATGTGAGGACTGGGGTCCAGACAAACCAGAAATCATATTGGGTGGTGTCGTGCGAAGCAACACCCAATAGCAAAACACAAAAAAGAACAAAAAAACTCATAACATAAGTGAGCAACTTACATTAATCTTAGATTTTTATACAAAAGCGCTTACATCAGCGGAAGCCATAATACTACTCTCTCGAACATACACTACAGCAGTAGTGGTTGTATCTGGCCCGCGGATACACTCTAGCATCACGGAAGAAAGCAGCAGCGTCCAATGTGTGCCCAGGATGTTCATCACACATACACGGGTGCAATCACAAAAGAGTATACAGAAAATTACCACAGAGAAAGATTAATTAACCAAATTTTATTACACAAATCATATTATCCTCGAATACAACCTCTAATGAATATTTATGACAAGTTCAACTAATGCAGCGGAAATAAACTAATTAGGCAACTAAGCAAACTAAGCATATGGGATAGCGCAGCTCCAATGATACCACAGGCAAAGCTGACCGTAGACACGGCCTAGAACTCCGCATTATCGCCATTAAACTCCCAATCCTGACCTACAACTGTTGGGGGGATTGCAAAAGTGAGTACATGTCGTACTCAGCCAGGGTGGAAAATATGACATGTGGCTGATTCAAATGACGACAATAATAATGGCAAAGTGCTGAAAAGTACATCAAAACATTTGAAAAGCAATATATTATATTTATAGGAATCGAACCCATCATAATCATAAGTAATATCATAATATCAGTCCATAATTCACCATCCTCATCAATAATTCCAGATTTCACCTTTTGCCAATAACCATATTCAATACTAGAAATTAATCCATAACCATAATACCAACCATAACCATCCCAAATACCATTCCAATACCGAGTACCTCTAATCATGGAAGTTGTCCAGGTGCTCATAACTGGGAGCACGACTATCATGATAGTTTTATTTAACTCTGCAGAGTTGGTACCACTTTACCCACATGTTCGTGATTTCATCACCTTTCGATGACTAGAACCTCTATTATGCCGTCTCACACTTCCGTCGGTGTGCGGCCAAGAGATCACAAAATAGCCTTTACAAAGGGATTACTAGCCTATTTAGACCCCACTGAGTTTTCACCGGTGGCGATGTCTCCAACTGAGCACATCTTCAACCAAGGGCCCCCTCTTGAGCCATTCGGATCCCATGGTAGTCCCACCAATCATCAACAAACACAATCCGACTACACCTTCCCCGAGCATCCACAATGGTCCAAACAGCACTAGCAAAGCCCTAATTAATCAGCTACGCCGCACCCATACTTGGCCTCGTGGTGGCACTGTAGTCCTGACTTATTCTCACATGAATCGGTCCTTAGATCTAAAGCAAGCAAACCACCATAACATCCAACCATCCACATACCAGGATTGCTTAGATCACCCATTACCATATCATATTTAACCAGTTCACATTAACCAAAATATCATTAATGCTTAATTAAATGTGTAGTATTGTTTTCCCATCCCAATTAATTAAGCAAAGCAAAAAGGTAAAAAGCCCTTCCTGACTCTCTACCATAATTCCAGGTGACAAGGGTGGTTAAACAACGCTAGTAAACTTCCTACCATAGGATTCCCATCAAATTGACATAACCATGCAGTTTTACAAGCAAAACATTTATTTTAAAAACAGGATCAATATGCTTCAAGGACACTTGCCTTGCTCTTGTTGTTGATTAGGATCAAAGCCTTCAAACTCTTGGTGCTGTAGATCCTCCACGGCACTTTCTAGCGCAAATCCGTCTAATCCACACAATAACCATACAAGACAAGAAACACAATCAAAGAGTGCACAAATATTACTCAATATGACATGACATGCATGATTGATGCCAATGTAAGGTAGAACTTGTTACTAGATTGCTTTTAATGATCACTAACTAGTTCTAATAGCTTTTAACAAGTTTATACAGGTTTGGATTCGATTAGATCAAATTTTAAAATTATTTCAACATAATTTAACCAGAAAAATCGGACTAGTAGTCCGCTAGGGACCGGACAAGTCCGCACTCTGCGAGATCAGCGGATTAGGGTTTTCTAGATCGACGTGAATTTGGAGATTAAGGGTTGAATTCACGTATGGAAAAGAGAATAGAAGATATACCAGGTGTTTAGGACTCCAACGAATCAAGAAACTTGGAGGTAACACTTGGATCTTGGTGATCTAGGGTTGGTGATGAACTTGGGGATGAATTGGTGATGAAGAACGAAACTTGGTGGAGATCTTGATCCTCTTTAGTTTCCTCCTCTTCTTCTTCTTGCTTGGGATATTCTCCTCCCTCCTTGATGGTGGATCCCCACGAACTAGGGTTTGGTTGGGTGGAAAAGTGGCAAATAGATGTCAATACAAGGGGTGGGGCTGTTTATATAGAGGTGGAGGCTAGGGTTAGATGGATTTTGAGTTTTGGGATGAGTAGAGGCCGGTTTGGAGTCCCTCATGGGCTCTAAAATAGTTGGGATCGACGTCCCTAGGCCCACTTAATGTGAAACCCAAGAAACAAGTCATAAAACAAAAGATAAACTCGGAGTTGTGAAATATCAGACAAGTCCGGACAGGACCAGACTAGTCCGAAGTCATCCAGAGAGAAAATCGGACAAGTCTGGCCTAAGATCGGACAAGTCCGACTTTAAATAGAGAGGAAAATCGGACAAGTCCACTGGAACACCGGATTAGTCCGGAAAGTCCAAGGACTTAGCAATTTTTCAAGGATTCATGGAATATTGGACTAGTCCACCCAAAATCGGACAAGTCCGAAGGTTTCCAGAGCCAAAATCGGACTAGGTCGCAGCAAAAACGGACAAGTCCGTTGTTAGTCAGAGAGAAATCGAATTAGTCCTCAGCAAAATTGGACTAGTCCGCACTTTCCTGCATTTTAAGTGCGGTTTTGCTCGAAATCAATTTTAAATGCTCCGAATCAATTTTAAATTCGTTCCTCTTGTTGTGGGTTAATGTTAAACATGTATATGAGTGTATGTAGGGCATGATGCATGAGAATGAGGGTGTTACCACGTCCTACTAATGTTAGTTCAATGCTTTGTCCAAAACGTCAAATAAAAGAATAAGGAGGGAGTATTTATTAGATACAGTATTGTCGGTATCCTGCATACCGAATACCCCTTGGGACTACAAAAATACCAAATGAACTTCACTAGTCTCAGTTGAAGACCCGCGAAGGCCCCACATGTCATACGGGACCGGACCTGCCTCCCATCTATGGTTAGTCCTCGTGCTGCTACGTGCATATAGCAACCAAACCTACACCCTACACATGGGATAGCTCTGTGCTAAACACATGTGCGGCACCCCACACATGGAATCCTCTAACACTTTCGCTCTCTGGAAGCTCTCGACTCTGAGACGCTCAATACAACAACTACACACCCTGTAGAGTAGGGTATTACCCTCAGGCGGCCCGAACCACGTAAATCTCTGTGTCTACTTGCCATCGTGTTATGAATCTCTACGTGCCCAATACCGAACTATAAACTCCGTGGGCTACCAACAGTAGTATCGGGAGAATTGTCGGATCAACACTCCGACAGTTGGCGCGCCAGGTAGGGGCGTCCGAGATTTAAACATGGTGAACTCTGCTGCTGGATCGTCCAACGGCAACCCTGCAGCGCAACCAGCTGGAGGCGATCCCTCCAACATGCAGCCGCCAGCAGGTGTTGTGGCTCCAGCAGGAGCCGTGCCACCGCCGCCATCATCCGCACCGGCGAATCAAGATGTACAGCGGGATGGAGCATCTGCGTCAGTCACGGCATCGGCGAACAACAACCCTGAACACGTGCTCCATGCCGCGCGTGCTCTTCTCCAACACCCACCATCTCCAGGTGCATCCCAGGGTGCAATGGAGCAGTGGAGGGATAATGTGGAACATTTGGTTGCAGCAGCAGCCGATCGCATCTACAACCAAGGTCCTCCCCCCTCAGGGCGGGCCCCATTGCAGCATCGGACCGTTTCGGGCAGACTTGGTCCGCATGCTTCCTAGCATAGGAGGTGTGCTGCATCTCAACAAGTGACATCGCTGCCTCCCGGGGCGCGACGCACCCATACGGTAACTAGGCTTTCAACTCACGACCTCCGGGCGGAGCTAGATTGCCGTTAGCGTCAACAGGATGGCCGCGTCCATATCAAGTGCGCTCACGAAAGGCGAGAGGCTCGGGACAGTCCTGCTCTCGAGGGAGTAGGAGGGGGCTGTTCTGCTCTGGCCATGCACCTACGCATTGTTAGATGGCCACAAAAGTTTTGGCCTCACCTGCCGGAGAAATTTGACAGGACTGTTAATCCCGCTGAGTTTCTCCAAATCTATTCCACCGCAATCCTTGCGGCCGGAGGCAACGAGGCTGTAATGGCCAACTATTTCCCTGTGGCTTTGACTAGGACCGCCAGGTCCTAGTTCATGAGCCTTCCGCCCGACTCCATCAACAGTTGGGCAGAACTGTGCTAACAGTTCACTGCCAATTTCGGGAGTTCATACAACCGACCAGGCATCGAGCTGGACCTTTTTGCTGTCAAGCAGAAGGGGGGAGAGTCCCTACGATCTTTCATCCAGAGGTTCTCCCAGGTACGAAACACTATTCCTTCTATCTCTAGCGCTTCTGTTATTGTGGCATTTAGACAGGGCGTATGAGACAAGAAGATGCTGGAGAAGCTAGCGACCAAGGAGATCACTAGCGTCACGGAACTCTTCAGCTTGGCAGACAAGTGCGCCAAAGCTGCGGAGGGTCGTCAAATGCACTCCCAACCACCTCCGGAGTACAACAAAAAATCCTCCAAGGGTGAAGCCACTACCTCCGGGAGTGGTAAAAAGAAGAAAAAGTCCAACGGCAAGAAAAAGTCGTCGGCCGACACACCAACTGCTGCAGCTCCGGTTGGCCGGGGGCCACGCCCCGAAAAACGACCTTGGCCGTGACCTCAAGACGGAGGTAGCTCCAAGATGTGGTGTCCTATACACAAGTCGAACAACCACAACCTGGTAGGCTGCCGGGAGGTCTAGAACCTTGTCGAGCGCTACAAAAAGCACCGGGAAGAAGTTCCTTTCCGTCAAAGGAAGGGAAACAGAAAGTCAACGAAGCTCCGGCTGAAGAGGAGTTAGTCGTTCAGGACCCTAAAAAGGTCTTGAAGGTTGTTTACACCTCCGTCGATGATGACTCCAACGTCTCCGACAATGAACGTCAGAAAACCATGAACACCATCTTTGGTGGCTCATGGGACATCACCTCCTGCTGTGTCCTCAAGACCATGCGGCGGGACATAGCCTCAGTAGCTCCCACCGCCAGGGCGGAGCCGCACCAGAAGTGGATGGACACTGCCATCACTTTCGATGCTTCAGACTGCCCTCGAAATATGATCGGAGCTAGCCAACTCCCATTGATGGTATCTCCGTCCATCAACAACATCCGACTCCACCATGTAATGGTGGATGGATGTTTGGGGCTGAACCTCATAAGCTTTGAAGCTTTTGTCAAACTTCAGCTCCGACCTTTGGACCTTCGCCCCTCTCGACCTTTCTTCGGAGTAGGTCCCGGGGCCATAACCTCACTTGGTGCAATTACTCTTCCGATGACCTTCGGGACCCGGGAGAATTACCGCACCGAGAATTTGGTCTTCGACGTGGCGCAGATCAACATACCCTTCAACGCTATTTTGGGCAGGCCAGCCTTATACAAGTTCATGGCTGTTGCTCATTATGGTTACTTGGTATTGAAGATGCCAACAACAGTTTGTGTTCTCTGGATCCGTGGAGATCGCACCGCTAGAGTGACAGCTCTGGAAGAACTCCACGCGCTTGCTACAGCGCAGGAGGAAGAATCCGGAAAGGAGCAAGCTCCGAAACCCCCGAGCATTCGTCATCGAGGCTCAACCTCCGCACCTCGCGTGCAACCAAGCGGCGACACAGACAATCCCGTCAAAGTTGTCCAAATCGGTTCCGACGCCGCTCAAACCACCCGTATATCAGGAGGTCTGAATGACAAATAGGAACTCGCGCTCATCACTTTACTCCGGTCTAACGTCGACGTGTTTGCCTGAAAACCGTCACAAATGCCTGGGATCCCTAGGGAAGTGATCGAGAACAATCTGAATATCTATCCCGACGCTCGTCCTATACATCAGAAGCCTCGGAAATAGTCTGTAGAGCGAAAAAACATCATACGTCAAGAAGTGAAGAAGTTTCTCGAAGCTGGATTCATCCAAGAAGACTTCCACCAAAAATGGCTAGCAAACCCAGTTGTTGTACCCAAGGCCGGCGGGAAGCTTCGAATGTGTGTCGACTACACTACACTAAATAAGGCATGTCCGAAAGATCCATCCCCACTACCTAGAATAGATCAGATAGTGGATTCCACCTCTGGGTGTGAATTACTGTGTTTCCTAGATGCCTATTCTGGCAACCATCAAATCAGAATGTCTAGGAAAGATGAAGAGCATACCTCCTTCATCACAGTAGATGGATTATATTGTTACACTGCCATGCCACTTGGTCTCAAGAATGCTGCTTCAACATTTGTACGAGCTATGTACAAAACTTTTGGATAGCTCATCAGAGACATAGTGGAAGTGTATGTCAATGACATCGTCGTCAAGATCAAGAACAAGGAGTCATTCCTTGACACCTTGCAATATGTCTATGACAAGTTGCGAGTCACTCGCACGAAGTTGAACCCGGACAAGTGTGTCTTCGGGGTTAGCTCCAAAAAACTTCTAGGTTTCTTGGTGAACCACTGAGGAATAGAAGCAAATCCGGCGAAGATAAAAGCTATTGTAGACATGCAGCCACCAGCCCGCATCAAGGACGACCAGAAGCTGACTGGATGCCTTGCTACCCTCAGCCGGTTCATCTCAAGACTGGTGGAATGGGCGCTACCCTTCTTCAAGCTATTGAGGAAGTCCGGACCATTCCAATGGTCTAAAGAAGCAAAAAAGGCATTCAGGAGTTGAAGCAGCTCCTCACCACCCTACCAACCTTGGTAGCTCCGAACCCTGGTGAGCCACTTCTGCTTTACATTTCGGCAACTGACGAAGTTGTCAGCATGGTCCTTGTTGCAGAAATACCAGAACCATCTCCAATTTAGGAATCCAGATCTCTTCGGGAGGGTCCAGATCTACCTGAAGTCGAGTTTGGGTCCCAGCTCCCAGACCCGGATCCACAAGGTGAGACACCAGAGGATCCATCTCCTTCAAATGAAGGAGTCATTGCTACTGAGCAACAAGATCCGAACCCCTTCGAGAAGGTTCGGGTCACTTCAAAAGGAGCTCCGGGTTCCTCCAACCGGAACCCGGAGGTCCCCGAACAAGGTCCAGACCCCTCTGTGGGGGTCCGGATAGATGAGGAGGAAGTTACGGGCCCCTTCGGGAGGGTCCCGATGGTCCAGCACCCAGTGTACTTCATTAGCGAAGTACTCCATGATGCCAAGAATTGGTACCTAGAGGTGCATAAGTTGCTCTACGTAGTTCTTATTGCCTCTAGGAAGCTCCGACACTACTTCCAAGCCCACAAGATTTCAGTGGTAAACTCTTATCCACTATGTGCAATCTTGCATATCCCCAATTCCACTGGGAACATTGCAAAGTGGGCAGCGGAATTAGCTGAGTTCGACCTTGAATTCGTTCCAAGACAAGCGATCAAGAGTCAAGCATTGGCAGACTTCGTGGCAGAATGGACACCCTCTCCATCAAACCCTAAGGGCCCTAGTGAGCAGAAGTCAGAACCCAAGGTTCTGGTCTTCACTGAGCCTCACTGGACTCTCTACTTCGATGGCTCCACGCAGAAGCAGGGGCCGGAGCTGGAGTCCTTCTCCTCGCTCCGACTGGGGAGAAGGTTAAATACATGGTGCACCTTGATTTCAAGGCGACCAACAACATGGCGGAGTATGAAGCACTAATTTATGGACTCAAGGTGGCACTATCTTATGGTGTCAAGCAGCTGTTGGTAAAGGGTGATTCACAACTTGTTGTAAAACAAGTCAAAGTTGAATGTTGCCGCAACAACACTCAACTAGATGCATACCTACTTGAAGTCCAGAAGCTTCAGAAGGACTTCGACGTCCTGGATCTTTGCCATGTCCAGCGTCTCAACAACGCTGAAGCCGACGAACTCTCGACGAAAGCTTCAACCGGGGCTCCGGCTCTCGACCGAACCTTCGTTCGGAGGTTGTCTAAACCTACAGCTCAGCCTGTCGAACTGAGCGAAGGGGGCGAGACCTGCCCCTCGAAGCTGGCGGTCCTGATGGCCTTGTTGCCATGGTGTCCATCAAGGGTCATCGGTGCTGCAGGAAGCTCTGAGCAACCCAGCACGCAAGACTCAAATCCTCAAGTTAGTTCTGATGCATGGATCTCAGAGATCCCGAGCTACTTGAAAGACTATTTCCTTCCTCAAGATAATGTATCCGCTGACCGGACAGTTAGATTGGCTAAAATATACACACTGGTAGAAGGGGATCTCTACCGGCGTGGTGCCAACGGCGTCCTAATGTGGTGCATTACAAGGGAAGAAGGCTGTGAGCTCCTCGCGGAAATCCATGGAGGCCAGTGTGGTAACCACGCGTCTTCCAGCACGCTGGTCGGTAAAGCCTTTCGGCATGGCTTCTACTGGCCTACAGCGCTCCAGGATGCAACTGAGCTAGTGAAGAAATGCGAAGCATGCCAGTTCCATGAAAATCAAATTCACACACTAGCTCAGCCTCTACAAATGATACCTCCTACATGGCCTTTCGCTGTGTGGGGGATGGATATCTTGGGACCTTTCCCAAGAGCCATCGGAGGTTACAAGTTCCTGTACGTTGCCATTGACAAATTAACCAAATGGCCGGAAGCAACTCCAGTTGTGACAATTAACAAGCAATCAGCTATCAACTTCTTGCAGTCCATCGCATGCAGATTTGGAGTCCCAAACAAGATCATATCTGATAATGGGACCCAGTTCACAAGCTCTGCATTCCAAGGATATTGCGAAGACCTCGGCATTCAGGTCAGCTACACTTCTGTAGCTCACCCGGCAAGCAATGGCCAAGCCGAGAGAGCAAATGCAGAAATCATAAAGGGACTGAAGATGCGCACAAATGAGCGCCTGAAAAAACATTGAGCCAACTGGATCGAAGAGCTTCCGCCCACACTGTGGGCCACAGGACAACCCCAAATCGGTCAACTGGAGAGACACCCTTCTTCCTGTTGTATGGAGCTGAAGCAGTCCTTCCTCCGGAAATCGCCTTGGGGTCGCTACAGGTCCGGACCTTTGATGATGCCAATGCAAGACCAGCTCCAGCGTGAAGACCTTGACCTCCTTGTAGAGGGAAGGTGCCGAGCAGCTGTTCGGAATGCCCGATACCGCCAAGCTCTTCGGTGCTATCACCAATGGCATGTTCACAGCCGACAGCTCAAGGAAGTCGATCTGGTGCTACGGAGAATACAATCCATAGAAGGGTTAAACAAACTTTCTTCCAGTTGGGAAGGACCCTTCCGAGTCATCAAAGTATCCTATCCAGGATGCGTTCGCTTGGCAACTGAGGATGGGACACAGCTCCCTAATCCTTGGAACATTGAGCACCTCCGTAAGTTCTACAATTAATATCACGGAGGTCAGTCTGTAATTACATGTGATGTATGTTATACAGTCATTGTACAAAGTCGGGTAGCTCCTCCGGGAGAACAGCCGGACCTTCCCAGGAAGGTCCGCAAAGCTCAGGCAACACTTGTCACAGTCTCAGAACTAAAAGTGTAGCTAGCTACCTTGGGTCAGACGAGAAATGAAACACACTTAGCCTGGTTCCGTACTCTAAGAGTGTACTTGTTTCCCCTGTACCCCGGACCTATAATGAAAGACATCATTGTGTGAATACACACTCCACGTGCATTTATTTTGTACAGGCTCAATATTTTTTATTTTTCTCTTTCCTGTCTATAACAAAGTCTTGCAATTCTTAAGAAACTTTAGCTCGACCAATTCATGTATAATTCGAGTTGCATTATCTATTCTTCAAGGTCTAAATATTGTTAATGGTCTACTCATCTAAATGCTGCAAGCCAATCTAGGGCCGGAGTGTGCTATTGACTTAGCCTGGTCATGCACCCTAAGTACGCAACTCTACCTACACCTCGGCATGCCGAAGTAAGGCGAGTCCAGAAACGATCGGACCTGGAGGAAACAAACCAGTGCACTTGATTGTATTTAGAATTGTGTTCAACCTAAACCTTTCTCTGGAATAGTAAGTCACAATTGAGTTATAGATAGGAAATGGATTTTACTGTTTTTCTTGACTTCAGTGTGCATAAAAAAGAAAGATCCCATGATGATGGTGAATGACGAAGCTACCAAAGCTCTGATATCCCCTAAGGCGGCTTGTGTTGATGTTCCAAACATTGATAACGAGCGTCTCTGGAGCTACTAAGCTCCGGTAAAGTCAGGGGGCCAGCCGTCAACATGAACAAAAGATGCTGGGAAGACTCCACAGTGGGGTCTGCTGTTGACTCACCGCGTGTTGACAGAGGTCACTGCCGGAGCTACCAAGTTTCGACACCCCAGAGGACTAATCATCGATGCTCTACGCATTGATGGAGAGTGCTGCCAGAGCTACTAAGCTCCGATGTTGGTCAATGCCGGAGCTACTAAGCTCCGACAACCTCAGGGGGGCCTCTACTATCGAAGACTTCGGACCTACGCTCTACAACTTCGAAGCACGCAAGTCTTCAACAACTGTTATATCCTCTTGGTACCTGTTCACAATCAAATTGTGTACATCTACCAGAGGGCCAAGTGAGACAAAGGTGTTGAAGACAAAAAATGAAATTCATAAAAACTTGGATTTCATTCATCTGGAGACAAGAGATTACAAAATTGGAGAAAAATAAGAGAGGATACAAGCGGGAGCTACAAAGAGAGAGTCCTAGACCATATGGAAGAACGAGGTGACCTTCTGGGCAACCTCCGACACGCTGGCTTGGGCGGCTTCTCCCTCTTTGTCGATGGGACCTTCAAGCACCGGATCTAGTGAGAATTGAGTGTCCCGGCTTGTGTAGCACGTCAGCATGTATTCTGCGATGTTCTTCTCTATGGATTGTCCCTCAGTTTCCAGCTGGTCCGTGATGACATCGCCCATCTTGGTGAGCTTGTTTCCTGCTGAACTCAACGCCTGCAATGCCTGGTCCAGCTCTGGCTCCGGATCATCCGTACGCACGGGACTAAAACCCATTGGCATCAGCACGTCTTTGTCTTTGCCCAGGAAGTCCCAAACTTGTTGGGACTCCATAGCTCTCGAGCCTCGCATCTCCTCCAAAGATCTTCTGGTCGTCGCAAGCTCCGAATTTTCAGGGGCAAGGCGCTCAACCTCTTTGGCATTCTGCTGAATCTATTGAGCAACCTGCCTTTCGAGTTTACTGAGCTCCTCCTCCCGGAGGTGGATCTTGTTCCGGCGGTCGACCAGGTCCTTCTCCCGAGCCCACACCTTCTTCTCCCTGGCAAAAATTTCATCCTCCCTCTTGTGGAGGTCCTGTCTTCGCTGCCAGGCCTTCTTCTTCTCTTTCTCGTAGCGCTCATCCAACTTCTTGGTGTGCTCCGCGAGACTCTTGTCACCCAGAGTTAGCCTCTGAGTAAGCTCTTCCTCCCTCTTCACGAGGTCATCTCGCAGCTCCATGAGTTTTTGCTCTTCATCCTCGAGCCTTTTATCCCGCTCCTCAAGGTCCTCCTGGCGCTTGACAAGGCTATCATGGATGGCGCTGAGCTTCTCCCCGCGATCATTCACCGCATTATTAGCAGCTACGGCTTGTTCGTGGATGGCCCGTGACTGGTTGTCGAGGGATCGCACCATGCTTTCCCTCTCGTCCAGCAGCTTACCCCAGTACTCCAACTGGACTTTCTCATTCTTCACTCACTCCTTGTGGTTAGTCAGCCTCGACTGCGGCAGTATGGTCTCGAATTGGAGCCGGTTGCGCCACCTCCCAAGAGTTTGGCGCTCCTCCTCGAGGGCCTTGCTGTCATGTTAAAAAGCCA
This sequence comes from Tuctoria greenei, assembly GCA_036927565.1. Taxonomy (NCBI): domain Eukaryota; kingdom Viridiplantae; phylum Streptophyta; class Magnoliopsida; order Poales; family Poaceae; genus Tuctoria; species Tuctoria greenei. The sequence goes on from JAYESD010000001.1 coordinate 36,886,924, forward strand.
GCTCCACCTGACGAAGACTGGAGCAGGCGTTGTCAATAAACAACGACAGAGGGATCGGGTCCAGACCTGTCGGGGTCCTCTCCACTGGATCTAGCGGGTTCTCTGTGACAAAAATTAGGTCCCACTCTACAAGAGCGGTCCCCTGGGTTTCCTTGGCACTAGGGCCGTCCTCCGGGATAGCCTCGGCCACTGCCAAGGAAGGTCTTGCAACAGAAGTTTCGACCTCTGGAGTTGGCTTTGAAGGTCCCGCCGCCAGGTCATCAACAACTAGCCCCTTAGGCGGGGGGCCGGCATCTTCGTCTTGGCACCCTGGTTCAGGCGCGGGCACCTCCGGGACCACTACCTCCGGGGCAGGCATTGAAGATTCGGCCGGAGCTGAAGCCACTTCTAGTTCAAACGCTAGCGCCTCCTCCATCGCCGGCTCAGGTGCTGGAGCTTCGACTGTCATGGGCTCTGGCGCTGGCACTTCTGCAGCAACCGTCTCAGGCGTCAGGACTTCTTTGTCGATCGGCTCAGGCGCCGGAACTTATCAGCCACCGTCTCTACCGCTAAGACTTCATCAACACCTGGCTCTATCGCTGGGGCCTCATCAACCACCGGCTCGACTGACGGGGCTTCAACAACGTCCGGCCCTAGGGTCAGGACTTCAGCTACCTTCGGCTCTGAGGCTGGAGCGTCCATCATTTCAGCATCCAAACCCGGGGCTTCAACCTCTGGGCTAGTGCTGCTGGTACATCTTCATTCCAGTGGTCCAGCGCTACCACAGGAGCTTATGGGGATGAGTCAAGGTCCAGGACCATGACAACCGGTGCCGGAGCTGTCGCAGCCTCAACCATCTCTTGAGGCGGCGCTGGGATTAGAGGCGGAGCTTCCGCCTGCACACCCTCAGCTGCTGCTGCTGCAGGAACCGGAGTTTCAGCCCCTTTCTTGGGCACTCTGTGGATGAAGGACGAAGAAACTCAAAACACAAATACAACAAAAAACAATCAACTGAGGTAAAAAATCAAACTTACCTTGGAAGGCTTCCGCTCCAGCTAGCGCGGAACGTCTTCCCCGGACGCTCGGTGCCGGACCCTGTCGCCACTGGCGTGGTAGATTCGGAAGTTTCCCCGGAGCTTGCTTCTACTGTCGACACCATCTTGGTTTAGGCCACCCTTGACTGGGAAGGACCTCCGGACCCAGAGCCCTCAGCTGGCCCCAGTACTAGAGCCACATGGCTGGAGCTCGCACCCTGGGGAAATGCCGATGCTGGAGTGGTTCCCGCCACCGAGGACCTCCTTCGTCTGGGAGAAGGAGCCGTCGTGGAAGGAGCAGGCCTGAAGGACCTCCCGTCATCATGCTTCAGCTTCCTCTTGCGGCTCGAGGGCTTGGCGAACTCCTTGCCCTTGCCTACGACTTCGGTTCTTGGCTTTGGGGTGGGAACAGAGCCGCCTTCAGAAGCTCCGGGGATTGCCACCCTAGAGGTTGGTCACCTCTCCACCAGGCCCAAGTCGTCCACCAGCGGCATCTTCCTCCGGAGCTCTCTGCACTCCTCTGGTATCATATTCATAGGCAGGAAAGCCGCCGGTGGAGACACGTTGCCGGGGCCGATGTTCCCAGGCTCGAACTTCTTGAGATGGTTCTTCAAGGCTTCACCGGTCAAGTTGGTGTCCAAGCTGACCTCAATGCGGTTAGTGTCCATCTCACTGTTGAAGGCCCAGGCAGGTCGGCTCCTAGCCCTCAGCGGGGCCCACCTGTTCGTCAAGAAGTTGCTGAAGACCATCTACGGGGTCACCCCACCTTCAACACATTCCTGGATTCTATCCAAGATGGGCCTATACTCCCTCGACAAGTCTGGCACGTCACTCCAAGTGTCGGTGTCAACACGAGGAAGTCCTTCACGTAGCTCTAGCCTATCGTGTCCCTCAACAGTGATGACCACCAAGTCTTTCTTCCAGTCGTCATACTTGCCGGAAGGGAAGGACCTCAAGTACTTGAGGGGAGAGTTTTTCCGCTTCACGAAGTAGTAGAAGCCGATGAACTCATCACTCGTCCCGGTCGGGTGGATAGTGAAGAAAGTCCAAAACAACTCCACACAAGGGGGCACGCCCACCCACATATCGCAAAAGTGGACGAAAGTCGCCACTAGCAAGGGGCCCAAATGGTGGAGCTGCAGACCATAGAAATCAAGCAGCATCAGAAAGAAAGAGGAGAAAGGCAGGATCAAACCTGCCATGGCGTACACAAGAAAGTACACCATATCTCTGGCTCGCTCCTTCTAGAAGGGAAGCTTGCCGTAGCGAATGTTGTTGTCGAAGGAGTCACTGGACCATCCCATGTAGGCCCGGACCCTAGACAACTCCTTCTTGCTCCCGATGCGGCTATCGGGGAGTCCCACCTTCATCGCAACACAGCGTGACGAGAGAAGAAAAGCGAGCGAAAGTTTGGAGGGTTTGAGCGCAAGTTCGAATGAAGGCATAAAGAATCCCCAAACGGAGCGCGCTTTCCTTCTTAAGTATGCCCCCGCAACGCTTGGATGGAAACTGCAGAGTAGCGGACAATACAATTCAAAACTTCACCCTGCCAATTACAAGGGGGCTCGCGGCCACCCCGACGATCATGTTGAGGTCCCTAATCCAAGTGAACGGTTGTCATCATGAAAGGCGGGAAGCCCGAGGGCGGCGTCTTGACAGGGCACGCGGAACCAATACAGTTTTTGTATTGGGAACCGGCAACCTTCAATTGCATGAGATCCCCATGCTTAGATCTCACCTGCCACACCCTCGATATGCCACGCGGCGTTGGTTTAACTGCGAACTATCGCCAACGGTACATCCAAAGACCCTTGATGACACGACTCAAAAACCGAAGGATGGACCCACCTCCGGCAGAACGACTTCATCCAAAAGGTCTCTCCAAGAGGTGGGCCTAGGGGGCCACTGTCGGTACCTTGCATACCGTATAACCCTTGGGACTGCAAAATACCAAATGAACTTCACCTGTCTGAGTTAAAGACCCGCGAAGGCCCCACGTGTCATACGGGACCTGACCTGCCTCTCGTCTATGGTTAGTCCTGGTGCTGCCATGTGTATATAGCAACCGGACCTACATCCCACACATTGGATAGCTCCGGGCTAAACACCTTAGTGGCACCCCGGACCTAACCCCCGACAGAGGGAAGCTCCAGTACCGACACATGTACAGCTACACCGGACCTACCCGTTTCAGACGGAAAGCTCCGATGTTGCCACGTGTCCAACCGACAGACCTTCAGCCTCAACAATCAGACTGGTGGACCCCCAACTGCTCGGACCTTTAAGGGGCAATCAAATACTTCATGACCCGGTTAAGTGTCATTAATACCATATTAATGACACACGATCGGAAGGGCCTTAATACCAGTAACAGCAATATCAAGGCCCGTTACCATGCTATTAAGGGTAATTATCCTCATTAATTGTGTATTAAGCATCAGTAACCGCCAGGGCCACTTGTCGGGCCAGGCTAACGGTGTAACGACCAGTCCTTGTACTATAAAAGGACTGGTCGACGATACACAAGGGGACTCTTCTCTGGACTCCTCTTACACTTTCGCTCTCTGGAAGATCTCGACCCTGAGACGCTCAATACAACAACTATGCACCCCGTGGAGTAGGTTATTACGCTCAGGCGGCCCGAACCATGTAAATCCCTGTGTCTACTTGACATCGTGTTCTGAATATCTGCGCACCCAATACCAAACTACAAACTCCGCGGGCTACCAACAGTAGTACCGGGATAATTGCCGGATCAACACTCTAACAAGTATAATATTACTAATGTGTTAATTTTCCATATGCAATGTTTTTCAATAAAAGGAGGAGTTTTTTGTTAGTGCATGTACTGTAGGACACATTGTTCATGAACATAAAATAAAAGACATTTTTTATTAACGTAAAAACAACACATATATTACAAACAATAAAAAAACACATAGAAAACGACAGAAAAAACTACTACTCATCCTACTCTACTCGGAGGAGGACTTGTCCACCTCTGCCTCCGCCTCTGCATCTGCCGCTGGCGCATCCGCCTCCGCTGCAACCGCCAGCGGAGCATCCTCCAACACCAGATCGAACTTCTTCCGGCTGACGGTCTTCACGAGTTGCTCGCGAAATCCCACCCCGACCTCCTCACCGATCGTCTCATAGAGGCAGTCGAGACGAGCGGCAACAATTCCTAACCCGAAGATGTAGTAGCCGACAAAGTCCATGCTGGCGTGGTGGGGAAGGACACCAAGTCCCAGTCGGCGACAGGAGTGAGATGTATTGTGAAATACATCCTGCGCCATTTTGTCGAGCGCTTTTGCTTGCACGTCGGCGGCGAACAGGCTGCCGGTGACCTCCTTAAGCTTTTCGTCGAGTTTGTCGATGCTTTTTTCGATGAGGCAAACAGTCTCATCATAGTCGGACAGAAGAGGTGCGGGCGCCGCGGGCGGAGACGAGAGTGGAGGAGGTGCGGGTGCCGCCTCCAGTGCCACCGGCCTTGGCGGTGACAGAAACAGATAAGGAGGTTTGGAGGACGTCGATGACCTGGAGCGCTTCAGTGCGGGGCTACCCATTTGTGCAGCAACAGAGGTGCAAACAGAGAGAGAGAGGTGGTCGACGGTGGTGCAACGGAGAAGCAAGAGGAGAAGTTTGGACGATAAAATCGATCGAGAGGTGCGGCGGAGAAGAAGAGGACGGTGTGCCTTTATATTGGGTCGTCGTCTAAGCGCGTAAGTGGAGATGATCGGACGCTTCAAAAATTGTGCTTTTGAATCGACGGCCAGAGTTACTCCAAACCGCGGTTTGCTTCCTCTCGGTTATCGCAACGGCTCAACATGTCCCATTGGCCAGTTTTTTAATTTGACACACAGAGGTGCGGAGATTGACGTGAACGCGCATGGCAATCGACCGAGAGTCCATATCTTTTTTTAAGGATCTGATCGTTGCCGACCGAGAGTCCATATCAAACTGATAATTGTCGTGATCATGGATGATGGTGGACATGAATGTAATGCATGTGAAAGAGACTCGCGATCAAGCATGTTTGGTCACGTGTTGAGGATTTTTGTGCCCCCTTGTTGAGAAACATGTGAATTGGATGACGTTGAGGATCGGATGTGGCGTACGTGTTTTCACAAGTGTGTTCATTTTTTCCTAAAATCAGGACACGTAGCGGCTAGCGCCTACGCGTGTTGTTTCTTCAAAATACTAGTACATGTAAGACCTATGTGTGCTGAATACATTGGCTTGTAGTGAATACACTTGGCATTGATGATAAAAGTTTTGAATATCACCAAAACACCTTTTTATCAAGGTCCGACTCTAGCTCTGAGCTACAGCAAGGTCTGACGGTAGGTCCGGCTTGGTTTGGGTGGCTCCGGTTACGTTCGATGCTAGGTCCGACTAGCTTTGGTCAGCTCCGGTGACCTTTATCTTTAGCTCCGACATGTCTTTGTTAGCTCCGGCATATATTTGATAGCTCCAGCATGCTTTTGCTAAGCTCTGATGTACTTTTTCTAGCTCCGGCTTTTGGGTTTACTAGTTCCGACTAGTTCTGGTTAGCTCTAGCGCTAGGTCTTGCTAGTTTAGTAAGCTCTGGCGGGAGCTTGGTTGTACTAGTTTTGGTAAGCTCCAGTGCTAGGTTCTACTAGTTTTTGTTAGCTTCGGCTCAAGCTCCGGGTTGCTCTGGCAAGGTCCGGAACATGACCGAAGTGCTTCTGCTTTTCATTTGCAATGTTTCGTACTTGCTTTACATGATTGGAAAGATTGCTTAGTATTCATTTGCTAAGTTTTTGGTGCGTTTTGGTTGATATGGATAATATTGTGTTACTGTGGTTTTGCAACATGCTTATGTGAGGTTCTCACGTAAGGTGTTGTGTTCGGAACTGACATGAGTCAAGTTGAGGACTTGGGCTCGTATGGATTGGTTGTTTATTCATGTGCAGGTGTTGCTTGAGTTCAAGACATGGCTGGTGACAGGATCCATTGGACTAGTCTCAGGGAGGAGATGAGGTTCCAACAACCAAGTTCGGGAGGAACTGTGGTTGAGCTGATTAGGAGGTCGCGTAGGATGATTGAATCAAGGGCAGTGCATATGAAGGATACTGAATGTCGAAGGAAGGTGTTCGCACGTATGCATGCGGTGCATGACGTGGCAACATGGTTCCGAAGATGGGATAAGGAAGGAAAGATCTGGTTGGAAGGATCGGATCATACCGGTTGATGACTTTGGCTGCGGTGGAGTCGGTTATGGCTCGTTATGGAAAGTATCGAGTTGGTTATCATAGGATTTTGTGTGGGTCACGAATTTGAGTTGTTTAGGAATGTGGTATACGTTCCTAAGGTGTTTGAAAGTCTTAAGATTGCTTCTATCTTTGTATAGAAGAATCTTGAGCAGTTATGGAAAGTTACGATTCATGATCTGAGTAGGATTGGAGTCCTAGTTGGTATTGGGTTGGCCTAAGGGATGGTTATATAAGCAAGGGAGCTCGTGGTGCACGACTTTGGGGCTGTTCCTCTTGTGTTCTATTGAATAAAATTCGTAGTTTGAAGGAACTTTTGTGCCTTGTTTATCCGACTTGTTCCAGACAAGTTTTACTCGTCGAGTGTCTGGACAACACTACCTTTCGTCGGTGGTTTTATCATAACTCGAGGTTTACTGATCCAATTGACGTGATTCTTTTTGAGTTGTCTTCACAACTTGATTATTATCATCTGTCAAAATTTCACGGTCATTGGATTTGTGGTCTATGATCTACACGAGTTTCTTTGCAGCATTCCGGAACTGTTTTTCTCGCGTAGGGCAGATTGACCATTGTTTGATCTTTTGATCATAACTTGAGTTTTTCTCGACGGATTTGAGTGATTCTTTTTGTGTTGTATTCGTGACTTGATTATCTCTGATATCTATCACTTTTGTCACGGTGAAACATGTTTAGATTAGTCTCACACACAATTTCTTCAACAGATCATTTTTCTGCCGAAGGGTTTGGGGTTTAATTGTTTCCGCTGCGTAAGATTTTTAAATCTACCATTCACCCCCCTCTGGTAGCTTTTCACGTGCTCTTCGATCCTACAATTGGTATCAGAGCCACGGTGCTCTAATCTTTGTGATTTGCGCGTGTTTTTGACTAATCATCATGGAGAAGTACTCCGCCAAACCGTGTGTGTTTGCTGGTATTGATTTTCAGGTGTGGAAGGCACGCATGGAGGCTTTTAGCCAGGCACAAGGCTTTGCAATTTGGGAGAAGGTATACAAGCCTTACGAAGTTCCATCAAACGATCAAGTTACAGCTACAAATCTGAGAGATGTCGACAACAACAACAAGGCTCGGAACTTGATCATACAAGGATTAACACAAAGCGACTTCGACTGTGTTGCACACCTCCGATCTGCATACGATGTGTGGAATGCACTTTGTGACTACCATGAAGGATCCAACACGATCAAAGAGGTAAGGCAAGACATGTTCAAGAAAGAATACATGCACTTCGAGATGCAACCCGATGAGTCAATTGATGATCTCTTTGCTCGCTTTAATAAAATTCTCAGCAACTTGCGTAGCGTCAATGTTAATTTTTCAGATGCTGAAAATGCTAGACAATTGTTAAGTGCATTAGACATGTCAATTTGGGAGATGAAAGTTACATCTATTCGTGAATCTACTTTCATGAGTACACTTACTTTAGATGTGCTATATTCCAAGCTAAAAACTCATGAAATTGATATAATATCACGTAAGAACCCCAACAAGTCTATTGCTTTTGTTTCTCAATGTGATATGCCTAGCTCCGGCCAATCATCATCTTGCAATACTCTTGCTTTGTTGTCCTCACTAACCGTGGAACAAATCGAAGAATTTCCAGAAGAGGAGTTGGCACTCATCTCTACTAGATTCTCAAAAGCATTGCAAAATGTGAGAACTAGAATGAGAGGAAGCTCCGGACCTCAACGCTGTTTTAAATGTGGTAATACAGGACACTTTCGTACAGAATGCCCTAACCTTTCAGGTCCGACCACCCGGAAAGAAAAACAAAGCAAGGTTCAGACCTCCTCTGGAAATTCCAACAAGAAGAAGAAAGGTACCATAGGACGCAAGATGATCAACAGTTTCATCACCGTGCTTCAAGAGTTCAGTTCAAACGACGTGGACATTGGAAGTGATGAAGATGAAGATGATTTGGCAAACTTGTGCTTTATGGCGGGCATGTCAAGATCAAGTATGGAGGAGGCAGAACACAACAGTGACAATGAAGAGGTATGTTCTACCTGCAATGAAATGTGTGATGCTATTTCTCGTGCAACTATTATTGTCAAGAAAAAGGACAAAAAGCTTAGGGATAATGCTGCTAAAATTGAATCACTAGAATTTGAAATTAACCGTTTAAAAACTTTCATTCCTAGTGATGATGCATGTCCCTCATGTGACTTAATCTATGAATAATTGTCCACATTAAGAAGTGCACACTCCTCCACTCTAGATAGACTTGATGAAGAAATTGAAAAGAACAACGAGCTTGCTGCACTTAATGATAAAAACTTGAAAGATGCTAGCTGTTCTACAATTGATTTGCATTGTTCTACTTGTGATAATCTTGATAAGAAACTACATGATGCTATGAATGAAATTTCTATATTGAACAATGCTTTACGTTCTCATAAAGTTAAATTTTGTTCCAATTGCAAACTAAAAGGAAAAACTTCATGTGAAAATTGTCTTGATCTGTCCATTAAACTTGATGACATGCATAGGACATTAGATCGGTTTTGTAATGGGAATAAGAACCTAAACTTGCTATTGAATTCTTCCAAGTCTTGCAATGATAAAACTGGTTTAGGTTTTGATTCTCATGCTCATGCTAAGGCACAACCACCTAAAATTGTAAAGTCATTAGGAAGTGGTTTGATTCAAACAGTTCCTAAACAAAAAGGAGTGGTTTTCAAATCGGCAGGAGTGTTGCCTCATTCGGTTTCAAATAAAAATATTGCTTGCTCATCTAGACATGAACACAAAGTAAAATTTCATTGTACCTTCTGTGGTAGAGATGGTCATATCATAGATTTTTGTTATAGACTAGCTAAACAACAGAAAAAGGAAAGAATGATTGCTAGATCTTATAACTTTCATGCAATTAGAAAAACACAACCTGCTTTAGTGAGTCGGAAATTTGAAAAGGTAGCTTTCGGACCCTCTGGTAAGAAATCCACAGAAGTAGCTCCGGTAGTTCCGATAGCTACGAGAGCTCTCGGACCTTCTGTTGTTTCCTTCGGAACTTCAACTTTTGCTTCCAGAGCTTCAGCCTTGTCTTCTGGAACTGCTGCTTTTACCTTCGGAGCTACTGGTTCTTGTGCTAAACGAGTTAAGAATAGGAAACCTCGAACTTTGACTCATAAACCTGCTGTTTTATCTCAGCTTTCGCGTGTTTTTCCTGCTGCACGTCGTGTGACTCAGTACTGGATTCCTAAATGCCTTTTGACTAACCCCAGTATTGAGTCATCGACATATTGTGCTTTTAAGTAGGTTACACGTTTGAGGAAGGAGAACATTTGGATTGTGGATTCAGGTTGCTCACGCCACATGACCGGTAACAAAGATTGGTTCTCCTCCCTCTCTTTTATGTCACGTGTAGAGAACGTTACTTTTGCCGATAATTCTTCAACTCCTATAATTGCTAAGGGTTCGGTTAGAGTAAATGATCACTACACTTTGAAAGATGTGGCACGTGTAAAAAATTTGAAATACAACTTGCTTTCTGTTTCACAGTTGCTAGATGAAAATCTAGAAATTATTTTCAATTAAAACTGCTGCAAAGTTGTAGGTTCAAATAGTGAGCTTATTTTTAACATGTCTCGGTTTGGAAGAGTTTTTAAAGCTGATTTTGATATGTATTCCTCTAAGCATAGGTGTCTAGTTGCTAATGATTCAAAGGACTTATATTTTTGGCATCGTAGACTTGGTCACGTAGGCTTTGATCACCTAACGCGTGTTAGTGCTCTTGATCGCATACGTGGGCTGCCTAAGCTTAAAGGGGACAAAGAAATTGTGTGCTCTTCTTGTAGACATGCTAAGATGGTTGCAGGTTCACATACTCCTCTCACAATGATCATGACAACTGAACCATGTCAACTTTTGCAGCTTGACACCGTAGGACCTTCACGTGTTCAATCCTTCGGAGGTAAATGGTATGTTCTTATTATCGTTGATGATTATTCTAGATACTCTTGGGTTTTCTTTATGGCGTCTAAGAATGAAGTTTTTAGTCACTTTAGAACTTTATTTCTTAGATTATCAATTGATCACCCAGGATCATTAAAAGCAATTAGAAGTGATAATGGAACTGAATTTAAAAATCAATCTTTTGATCACTTTTGTGCTGAAAATAGAATAGATCATCAATTCTCTTCACCATATGTACCTCAACAAAACGGTGTTGTAGAAAGAAAGAACAGAACCTTAGTTGAGATGGCTAGGACTATGCTTGATGAATATCAAACTCCTAGGAAATTTTGGACTGATGCGTTAGCAACCGCTTGTTATGTCTCAAATCGTGTTTTCTTGCGTGCTAAGCTAGGTAAAACACCATATGAGCTTCGGTTTTGACATAGGCCTAGTGTTACACACTTTCGGGTCTTTGATTGCAAATGCTTTGTTAAGAAACATGGTAATCTTGATAAATTTGAACCTAGATCCATTGATGGCATGTTTCTTGGTTATCCATCTCATACTAGAGGCTATCGTGTGCTTTTACTTGACACTAACAAAATTATGGAGACTTGTGAAGTGTCTTTTGATGAAGCTAGCCCAGGTACTAGCTCCGGTGTTGCAGGACCAGATCTGTATCCTCAGGGGGAGGGTATTTTCGAAGATGAATAAGAGCCGGTGATACTGCCTGGTAGTTCTGAAGTTGACACGTGTCCAGCTCCGAACATTGAACAAGCTCCGGCTATCACCTATGTTGGTCCTGATTGTCCACAAGTCACAAGCTCATCAATCTACGATGAACCTAATGAAGAAGAAGCTTGTGAGACATCTGTTCCCCTACGTTTTTACAAAGATCATCCCCCACAACAGATGATTGGAAGCTTGCACGAACGAGTCGCATGGTCCAGGTTTTGCGATCCAAACTCTCATGCTCATTCTGCTTTTGTTGCTTCTTTTGAACCCAAAGATATATCACACGCACTCACTAATGAATCTTGGGTTATTGCCATGCAAGAAGAGTTAGAAAATTTTGAAAGAAATAATGTTTGGAAACTTGTACCTCCACCTCAAGGTCACACTTTAATTGGAACTAAATGGGTATTTAAAAATAAACAAAGTGAGGATTGGGTTGTGGTTAGGAATAAGGCTAGGTTGGTTGCTCAAGGTTTCACTCAAGTTGAAGGTCTAGATTTTGATGAAACTTTTGCTCCTGTCTCTAGATTAGAAGCCATAAGAATTTTGTTAGCTTTTGCAGCATCTAAAGGTTTTAAGCTATATCAAATGGATGTTAAAAGTGCTTTTCTTAATGGCTACATAGATGAGGAGGTTTATGTCAAACAACCACTGGGTTTTAAAAATCCAGATTTTCCTAATCATGTGTACAAGCTGTCCAAAGCCTTATACGGTCTCAAACAAGCCCCTAGAGCATGTTATGATAGGCTAAAAACATTCTTACTTGAAAAGGGGCTTACCATGGGCAAGGTTGATAAGACTCTTTTTGTGCTTAAACATGGCAATGACTCATTATTCGTTCAAGTGTATGTGGATGATATTATCTTTGGTTGTGCTTCTCATGATCTTGTGTCCAAGTTTTCAGAAATGATGAGTTCCGAATTTGAAATGAGTATGATGGGTGAACTCACTTACTTTTTGGGGCTGCAAATCAAGCAAACCAAGGAGGGTACCTTTGTGCATCAAACGAAGTATACCAAAGACCTCCTAAGGCGCTTCAACATGGACAAAAGCAATCCTCTTCGAACACCAATGGGAACAGCAACAACACTTGAACTTGATAAAGATGGTGAATCTGTGAATCAAAAAGAATATAGAAGCATGATCGGATCACTTTTGTACCTCACGGCATCAAGACCGGACATACAATTCAGCGTATGTCTTTGTGCACGGTTTCAAGCTTCCCCACGTGTTTCACATCGTCAAGCCGTCAAAAGGGTTCTCAGGTACTTGCATGGAACCCAAGAATTTGGCATTTTTCTTCCTTCTTCCTCAACCGTTACTTTGAAAGCTTTTTTGGATGCTGATTTTGGGGGTTGTAGGATTGATAGGAAAAGTACTTCCAGTGCTTGTCATTTTCTTGGTAATTCTCTTGTTGCTTGGTCCTCTAGAAAACAAAATTCAGTTGCACAATCCACAGCTGAATCTGAATATGTAGCTGCTGCTAGTGCTTGCTCACAAATTCTTTGGATTGTTCAAACACTTAAGGACTATGGGGTTGATCTAGATAGTGTTCCACTGTTTTGTGATAACACTAGTGCCATTTGCATTGCTAAAAACCCCGTGCAACATTCTAGAACTAAGCACATTGACATTAGGTATCACTTACTCCGAGATAATGTTGAAAAAGGAAACATTGTGCTTCACCATGTAGATACCGAACAACAATTGGCTGACACTTTTACAAAACCTTTGGATTTCACTCGTTTTTGTTACATCCGTAGTTAAATAGGGGTTATGCATCCTCATGGCTTAAATTGAGGGGGAGTTTTTGAAACTTGGGAAGTCTATGTGTGAATCTGAAATTAAAATAATATGAGCATAGTATTTCATACATATATGACTTTGTGATTCCTTTTACATGCTGAAAGTTCTTACTACATTACTCGTGTTATACATTTTGTAGTTTTTGCAATGTCTAGTAATTGGAATAATTACTTACACTAAATCTGGTCATGGTCGAACTTTCTTGTTGTTTTGAACTTGTTACATGTTCACAAGTGCTTTTAATCATAGAGAATTAATCAAGTAATCAACTCACATGTTGAGTTTTTATGAACAAATATAAATTGAGAAAAGATCAAGAGAATATGCATGCATCGCACTTCTTCTTTTGAGATGGCTTATCATTGCACTTAGATATGAACTTGGAAGAAGTTGTGAATGACTAAAACCATGTCCTTAAGCTTCTGATTGTTAAATGACATAGGCTTGGCTTGGTTGGTTAGAATAAGGAAGATGCGCATATAATCTCTTGCAAATATCATATGATCTAAATTTATGCTTTGAAAAATAATAAAATGCAGCAACTAGTGTCATGCTTTCAGGTTTTGAAATAGTTAAGTTTGTGGGATCATGACTTGCTTAAATTGAAAATTACATATGATCTCTAGCATGGCTTACACTACTTTATGTATCTCATTGATGTGATAGTGTAAGTTACTTGATAGTATGACTTGGATGAGCTTTGTTTTATATGTATATGTTATAATATGCTCATAACAACTAAAGGGGGAGAGATAATTTGTTTATATCTCATGACTTGTTGAATACATTGTCAAAGGGGGAGAGATAAGCATGAAGAGAGAGAGAATATGTGCATAAGGAGAGATAATAAAGGGGGAGAGATAATATGGGATAATTTTTGATTTACAAAGGGGGAGAAATTGTCTTCAAAACTTTTATGTGAATAAGCCAATGTTCGGATTTTAAATGGTGTTGCCAATGCATTCATCAATGGGGAGATTGTAAGACCTATGTGTGCTGAATACATTGTCTTGTAGTGAATACACTTGGCGCTGATGATAAAAGTTTTGAATATCACCAAAACACCTTTTTATCAAGGTCCGACTCTAGCTCTGAGCTACAGCAAGGTCTGAAGGTAGGTCCAGCTTGGTTTGGGTAGCTCCGGTTACGTTCGATGCTAGGTCCGACTAGCTTTAGTCAGCTCCGGTGAGCTTTATCTTTAGCTCCGGCATGTCTTTGTTAGCTCCGACATATATTTGATAGCTCCAGCATGCTTTTGCTAAGCTCCGACGTACTTTTTCTAGCTCCGGCTTTTGGGTTTACTAGTTCCGACTAGTTCTGGTTAGCTCCGGCGCTAGGTCTTGCTAGTTTTGTAAGCTCCGGCGGGAGCTTGGTTGTACTAGTTTTGGTAAGCTCCGGTGCTAGGTTCTACTAGTTTTTGTTAGCTCCGGCTCAAGCTCCGGGTTGCTCTGGCAAGGTCCGGAACTTGACCGAAGTGCTTCTGCTTTTCATTTGCAATGTTTCGTACTTGCTTTACATGATTGGAAAGATTGCTTAGTATTCATTTGCTAAGTTTTTTGTGCGTTTTGGTTGATATGGATAATAGTGTGTTACTGTGGTTTTGCAATATGCTTATGTGAGGTTCTCACGTAAGGTGTTGTGTTCGGAACTGACATGAGTCAAGTCGAGGACTTGGGCTCGTATGGATTGGTTGTTTATTCATGTGCAGGTGTTGCTTGAGTTCAAGACATGGCTGGTGACGGGATCCATTGGACTAGTCTCAGGGAGGAGATGAGGTTCCAACAACCAAGTTCGGGAGGAACTGTGGTTGAGCTGATTAGGAGGTCGCGCAGGATGATTGAATAAAGGGCAGTGCATATGAAGGATAGAAGAATCTTGAGCAGTTATGGAAAGTTACGATTCGTGATCTGAGTAGGATCGGAGTCCTAGTTGGTATTGGGTTGGCCTAAGGGCTGGTTATATAAGCAAGGGAGCCCAGAGCTCGTGGTGCACGACTTTGGGGCTGTTCCTCTTGTGTTTTATTGAATAAAATTCGTAGTTTGGAGGAACTTTTGTGCCTTGTTCGTCCGTCTTGTTCCAGACAAGTTTTACTCGTCAAGTTTCTGGACAGCACTACCTTTGGTCGGTGGTTTTATCATAGCTCGAGTTTTACTGATCCAATTGACGTGATTCTTTTTAGGTTGTCGTCACAACTTGATTATCTATCATCTGTAAAAATTTCACGGTCATTGGATTTGTGGTCTATGATCTACACGAGTTTCTTTGCAGCGTTCGAGAACTGTTTTTCTCGGGTAGGGAAGATTGACCATTGTTTGATCTTTTGATCATAACTTGAGTTTTTCTCGACGGATTTGAGTGATTCTTTTTGTGTTGTCTTCGTGACTTGATTCTCTCTGATATCTATCACTTTTGTCATGGTGAAACACTTTTAGATTAGTCTCACACACGATTTCTTCAACAGATCGTTTTTCTGCCGAAGGAATTGGGGTTTAATTGTTTCCGCTGCGTAAGATTTTTAAATCTACCATTCACCTCCCTGGTAGCTTTTCACGTGCTCTTCGATCCTACAGTACAGCGATACATAATGGCAGCATGTGATCGATTAATTTGATGAACTACGTACGTACGTAGTGAGAGGTGTGTGCTTATTAGACGATGGTAGTCCACATTCTATCCTTGTACTGTCGAGGGAACATCCTTGTGTCAAATTTGTTATCTCTATTGATGACAGGATAATATTCTCTATTAGTGTGGTAGTTAAACTGCCATATATTGTAGGTTGAGAGCATACACACATGCATGGTAGAGAATATGATAAATATAGAAATATATATATACATGGTAGGAAATATTATTCTATTCTTGGAATACATGTTTGGGACGTAGCATATGTACATCTAACATACATGTGAAAGACCTCGATCATGTTTGCTGACGTTACGTGTTCTCTTTTTTGTTGAGCGATCGTCATGTTTGAGGCTCATTGATCATGTTTGGGGCGTAGCATGCATGGACAGCTAACATGCATGTGAAAGACCTCGATGCATGTGAAATAATATGCATGTTTTTAAAAGCAAGATGTAGTGTTTTCTCAAGAAAAAATAATTTCATGAGAGATTGGGCGCACAAGCACAAAAGCTAGAACTTGAGCAATGCACCTTAGAATTCCATATGCCGAGATGATCGACGGCGGCCGATCCGCAAACTCGGTGGTAAGATCAGTAGTCGCCGGAGAGCAGCTTGTGGCCGTCCTCGAAGGAGATGAAGGCATCGATGCCCCCATAGCTGATCTGCTCGCCAGAGAGATTGTACGCATCCTAGTTGCTTGTCCTCACCCCGTAAGGCTTCTCCATGTTGGCACCCATCACGGCGCTCGCGATGTCCTTCAGCCCCGCGCGGTGGAGGCTCGGGCGATCCATCTCCTCCGTCGCGAGCTCGGCCAGGTCCACTGTTTTGGCCACCTTCGGCTGCCAGTCCTTCCAAAGTCTGTCGCCGTCACCCTCCATGCCGATGCCGATGACGCGGTAGTCGGAATCGCCGAGGAAATCTTCCAGCTCGTCAGGGAAGTAGTCAGTGTGGATGACTGGAAGATGAGGCAGCGACGCCGACGTAGAGCTGCAGAATGGCGATGGGGTTCTGGTCGGTGGAGTAGCTGGGGCACCACTCGACGTCGAGCCCGATGATAAGCTTGTGAAGGCGCCGACGATGGACAGAGAGGACCTTGTCGAGCCAGTCCTCCACGGCCTTGCCGGAGGACGTCACGGTTGTGGTGATCACGTCTTCCTCGAACGTAACATTGTACACCTGAGTCCCCACCATTGGTTCTCTCTCCTTGTGTCCCTACGGTTGTGATGTGCTATCCTATTATTTAGCAAATCTAGAGTAAAAATCATCTCCAACCGGTTTGCTATTAGGATTGCTACTTTTAGCCATTTGCTATATGGAGCTCTCGGTGTGCTACTAGTAGCAAATGCTATCTAGTTTGTTGTTCCCAATTTCCGGTACATTATCGTCGTTCCATTGCAAAATAGTCATTGAAAATTAGCCGTTGGAAATACGTCCGTTGAAAAATAGTCGTTAGAAATATAACCATTAAAAAATAGCCGTTATAAATACAACCATTACAACATAGCCATTGCAACAATGTTATTTGATTTTTAAAATAATTATTATATACTAATAAAATATGAATAGAATTTAATATAGCACATCATATAGCAAACGGGTTGGAGATGCTCATGGAATGAGATGCTAAATGTGGATAGCATATTTGTCATTTGAAAGAATAGAAAACCAAAAATAACAAAGGGGTTGGAGATGCTCTAACCCTCCTTTATTTGAAGTTGTACAGTTGGATCAGGATACGTGATCGGCGTACACTTTATGACACACTAGTGAAAGTAAAACACCCGATACATTTTATGACACACTCGTGAAAGTAAAATACCTGATACATTTTATTATTATGGAAGTCTATAACTAAGACTTAATCCAAATCGGGAAAAAATTTCGATGACCCTGACTTCTAGTTTGTTTTTGCAAGCCATCTGAATCAAGTCTTTTTTGTCTTCACCCTTTTGCAATGATGCCCACGAGCATCTAATATTGGCTAAAGTTGATACATACTCCAGAAACTATTATTGCGTTTTTTGTGATTTACTATGTGCTTTGCTGTTTGATTGCTCATTATGTTGGATTCGTGTTGGGTTTGAACAGAGAGTGGGCTTCTCCCTGCTGGTCCTGTCAGATAAACTAGTAGGTGATAGTCACTTTCTGGATATCCAGCTCGGTAGAGTTGGAAGGGGAAATATATTCCATTCTAAAAGATAAAAGAGATAAATAGTTTACTAGTTTATCGTTAGAACAGCAACATTAGAACTATTTGTGCGCACCAATGAACAGAAATATAAAGTTCATTACCTTAACACGATACATTACAAACAAGAAAAAAAACACAAACTACAAACAAGAAAAGATAAACAACACAACTAAGAACAAGAAAAAAAACTACTTCTCCTCCATCTCGCCCCACCTACTCCTCCTTCTCCTCCTCCTCCTTGGGCTCCTGGCTAGGTGGGGGTGCCTCCCGCGACGGAGAAGGGAAGCCCAGTTTCTTGGCCGTCGCCACCACCAGGTTGTCACAGCCGGCGACGCCGAGCTCGTCCGCCGTCGTCTCCCAGAGGACGTCGAGGCGACCAACCAAGTGCATCATGCTAAAGACGTAGTGGCTCGTGGTCCCCATGGCAGCATACTCTGAAAGGGGACCAAGCCCAAGGTGACGCATGGAGCATGATGTATTGTCAAATACATGGCGCGCCATCTTCCGAAGAGCCCACTCCTTGTCCGGGGGGGGGGGGGGGGGAGTTCGGTAAGGGACGCTTCCCCTTGGAGTCCTTCGGCGGGCTTGGCGGCGCGTTGTCTTGTTAGCCATGGTGTTCTTAGCGCGGTTTTGGGAAGAGAGGAAGAGTTGTTGTGCGGAGAAGACGATGGCGTGCCCGGGTGATCTTATAGCGTAGTAGCACCCTGGCTAGGGTGCTCATCCTCTGAAATATTGCAGGTGCAGTAGAGGTGGCTGACATGTGGGTCCCCCACCATGTAGGGCCCTCATGTCAGCCATCTCTACTGCACCTGCAGTACTGCAGGGGATTTGAACTCGCCTGGGTGTTCGTCTCTCAACGCGTGCAGTAGTGGTGATGGGACGCGGAACGGTTCCAATTGAATTCAATGATGCGCATGCGCTGTGCGCGGTTAAGGCGCCTCGGTGACTGGCGCACACGTAAGCTCGGTGCGCCCGGTCGCATTAGCCGCCTGTACAAATGGCTATGGATTGAGCGAAGGACCAAACCTTATGCGGCAAATAGCAACGTATAATACTTCCTCCGCCCCAACTCAACTCAAATTCTGTTTTGGTTGGACTAATTACCTTTGACCAATGATTTATATGGAATTTATTAACTTTAATACATGTAGTACTAGATTGTATATTATGGAAATATTTTCATGGTGAATCTAAAAGTACAATTCTTGTATTGTTAAAACAGATCAAAATTCCGTAAATCTCAAAGATAGATTTGACGAAACCTAAGACTTCCCTTTGAAAAAGTTTTATACTTTACATTAGTTTTACATATGTAATATGCACATAGGATATATCACTATATAGTTTTGCAAAAAAACATGGAGGAGAAATATGTATATCCCATATGCTACTACTACGTAAATTAGGGGTGGGGATATAAACCGAGACCAAAAAACCAATACCGATAAAACCAAGACCGGAACCGAAAAGACCGAAATATCAGGTATCGGGTACTTTTCGGGTAGCAAATATAAATAACTGAAAAATAAATGTCGGGTTCGGGTACCACTCTCGGGTAACCGAAATAACCGAATAGTCGGTCCATCAAATAATAAGTTAAATTATGTGTGCTAAACTATGAACAATTCAAATTTAGATATTTTATTTTCAAGTTGTTGTGTGTGAAGTTGTTGGATTTAAATGTTTATTTTTTATTTTTCATTTGTCAATTTATAATAAATTACCTCGTGGGATTAAATTTATCAATCTTATTAAATTTGTGCAAACATGATATGGATATAATGTATAATTCGGATATATCGGGTAGGACCGAAGACAGAACCGGAATTTTGGTACCCAAAATGTTCGAGTACCTAATATTATTACAATAGTTCGGGTAGTGATTTCAATAAACCGAATTTTGAAAAAGACTGAAATACCCAAACAAAAATATCGGGTAGACCGAATGCACACCCCTTAACGTAAATTCATCTGAAATAATTAGCTAGTTTGAGGATGAATGAAGTTGAGCTTGCGAGCTTGATGAGCACCGTGATTGTTTTGAGCAGCGATTAATTTATGGCATCATCAAATCTGGAGTAATTTTTCTAGATCATTTTGGGCCAGAAAATTAGTTAACACGCTATATATGAGGAGAAAGATTAGGATATGCTACCTATTGCTTGTGTTGAATAACCCTGCGTCGTGGACAACATATATCCGACACTTCATTCTGGTCGCCAGGATCATTCTGCCCTAGGGATGAAAACGGTACGGTAAATTCCCGAACCGTCCGATGCTGTTTTCAAAAATTTCAGATGCGATTACCATTTTCGACAATTCCAAAACTTTCGATCCGATTAATTTTTTTATCGGACATTGAAATTTGGTAAACGGAATGGAAACGGTTTAGACTGATTTCCGACCGAATTGTCGGAATACTGTATTTTAATGGAAATATTCCAAACAATAATCGAATACTTTCCAAATAGTAGGTTGGGTCTAATGGGCTGACATGTACTCTCTCCGTCCCTTGGAATAGAGGTTTTTTAAAGGAAACTTCAAAGGAATTCATTCCTACAGGAATCATATTTCATTTCCTGTTGAAAGACTTCCTTTCCTATGTAAAATGGAGGAATGAAATAATGCAGTCCAAGTTCTTTGTGGTCTACTGGTTGGCTATGGAGGGAATATATAGGGTGCTAAAAGTCAAATTAACTAACCTAATGATTTGCATGGAATAATTATTTCTTTTTTAAAACAAGGGAATAATTATTTCTGAGCTACTGCAATGCAATAGACGTTTTGATGTTAGAAATATAGGAATGAAGTTGTTTATGAAGCAAACTAGTAGTTCATTTTTGCAAGAAGTTATGACTTTGATTTATGTATTACAAATAATGATAGTTAAGATTCTAAAGCATTTTGTTTATTGTTGCTCTAACATTTTTCCTATGTTTTCATTCCTGTATTCCAAACATCTTGAATTCTCCATTCCTCTGATTTTGATTCCCGTGGTTTTCTTGCTTTCTTCGTTCCTGCATTTTGTCTATTCCTATGTTTTTTCCAATTCCTATGATTTGGATTCCTACGTTCCAAACGGGGCCATAGTAAATATCGCTTTGTAATTTATTTTTGAACTACAAAGCGACAAGTATTTAAAGACGAAGGGAGTAATAAGCTTAATTCTTTAAATGTTTTATTCAGGCACCCGTTTGAATAAGGAGTTGTCAAAGGTAATAAGCTCAATTCTGACGGTTTTCATCCCTATTCCGCTCCAAGTCATCTGGGGTAGCGGGCAGAGGACCTTGATGATCAGGATAAGGACCAGGGAAGATATCATTTGTCAAAAGTAAGTTTGACCAAAGCTAAAAATAGAGTTGAGTTGGTGCGGAGGAAGGAGTAATTTTTACAAACCGCTTTGCAGGCCCCGCTGCGAGCGATCTCCTGCCCGCTGACAACTCCAGTGGCTAAAGTACCGTACAGATGCACTTTAGAAGCCGTAACCCCAGTTTGCATCAAAGAAAACTCACGGGACAGTTTAAAGGAATGGAATCCTCCGGAAAGGAAAGACATTCATATGAGTTTTGCAAGTAGCGTTCCAAATGGTGCACTTTAGAAGCCATAACCATCACTGCGCGCGTCTCATCGTCTTTTCCGCGCGTACTAATAAAGACACACCATCCTCTTCTCAGCAACACACACAGGCCATCCTCTTCTCCACGTGTACTCTTCCTCTTCATCTCCATCGCGTGTGTCCTCATTGGTTCCCTTCGAACCCTTGGAGTTCCCCTTGCCGCACGATATTGCGGTCCTGATCGTGGGGTGGGTCGCCGCAACCTCCCCGCAGCCCATGGACGACCTCTCCATTCTGCGCGCCACCTGCAAGGCCATGCACGCGGCATGTCGGGATCGCGCCGTGGGCAGGCGCGTGGCGCTGGAGCGGGAGAGCATCTGGAAGTTTAACTGGAGCTACGACCGTCGCATGGAGCGCCCGACAATCGTCGGCAACCCTCATGTGTGCTACATCACCGGGTTCGACCTCTTCTTCCTGCACGGTCGCGCGCAGCCGAGCACCCAGTTCCTTGCCCGGGCGACCGCGAACGGCCACATTGTGGCGGCCTACGTCCTCGCCATGCTCCGCTATGACACCGACTGCGGGGCCCATGACGCCTTCGAGTATATCCAGCAGGTCAAAGGTGAGGCCCACGTCGGCTACAACGCGGCCGTGTCCGTCGCCATGAAGTGGACCAACAAGGAGTGATGCCGATGTCGGCATGAAGCCATGAATAGTATCGATCGTGTCGCCTGGAGGTTCCTGGGCAGGCCTCGGCCAGAAGTGCCGCCAGTGGCGGTGCCCAACATTAATGATGGCGCTTGGGGTGCTCAATAGGGGGGGGGGGGGGGAACCAGGGAACTGCCCACTGCGGCAGGCCTACGTGGGAGGAGTGTAGAGTCTTTTGTACAGAGAACTGTAGGATTAAGCATGAGCATGACTTGTTCTGCCGTCTGACGTTGTACTATATGGGTTATATTCCCTGCATTTCCGTTTGGATGCACCCCTAGTTCTCCCAACGCCAATTAAAAGAGAACAAAGGGAGTATATAAAATAGACTTGTAGTATATGTGTTTCCCCTATGCCCGCTCGTCTCTGATGACTGTTTCACTTGTTGTGTTTCCCCTATGCGTGCACATCTTATGTTTAGCCCCGTTTGCATCAAAGGAAACTCATGGGACAGTTTAATGAAATGGATTCTTCTTGAAATGAATACATTCAATCATACAGTAGTTTGTAACGAAGGAAATCAGTGTTCTTTTCTCTCTGTTCATTGTCTCCACTTTTCATTCCAGTCGTCGCTAATCGACAGAACTAGCTGTTACATAATCCCCAATAAACACAAAATAAACTGATCGGCACATCTAGTCCGCAGCACTTCCCTTGAAGCAGTGGTAATAACTTCTGGCCGCGTATAGGAGTAGTGGTAATGATTACACCGCGTATAGGGCATAGGGCCAGTGGTACGTTGGAGTTCTACCTATATTTTTCTAACATTTTTCTCGTCCTTTCTTTTCTTTTCTCCCTGTTGATTGTCTCCACTTTTCTTTCCAGTCATCGCTAACTGTTAGTACTGTATACTATTTTACAGACCGCTTTGTAGGCCCCGCCGCGGGCGATCTCCAGGCACATCTAGCGGCTAAAGTATCATACAGGCAACTTTACAAGCCACCGGCGGTGTGGAGGGTCGTTCACTAACAGAGAATACAGATAGAACAGATACTAGTTCACTGAACAACAGATAGAAAACAAAATAACAGAAGGAACAGACGAAAAACATTGAGTTCATTATCATAAAACATTACAGCCTCCTATCTATATTACTTGTCATTAGAACAAGTTTTTAGTTCATATCTGAACTACAAAACTTGTCCTAATTATTAATCACAAGTACTAATATGGTAAGGATGAAGTACAAAACATGAAAATCAGCATCACGAAACAAGAAAAAATAAAACATCACAAAAACAAGAAGAGAAAAACATCATGACTGGATTAATTAGTGTCAAAAGATTTTCTTACTCTGAGTTGGACATCCACACATTGGCATGCCACATAAGATAGTTAAATGTTTTTAATCCTGTTAATTTGTTATAGAAGTTTGTTTTATTTAAATGTTTGAAGTATGCATCATTATATGCTTGTAAACTCTTTCCCATGTTGAAGCAAGCAGGCAAGAGTTTATGAAACGATTTGAATAGACCGCTTAGTTGGATAGCTGGGAAGTACAACTGTCGGATCAAAACAAATGGTGGATGCAGCCTTTACTGCATGCATGCAACAAAATGTCGCTACGTCATGCGATCCTGGTCCGGGCAGGTATGCTCTGATTCCTATCCTCCAACTCCCTCTAGGCTTCCAATGACGCAGGCGGTTCACCACTAGACTATAGAAAGGATAAGCACGCACACATGTAACAGCCATTGTTGACTGTGTTGGTCTAACATAATTGTTTGACTGCATAGGCCTACGTTTAGTCATTAACGCTAGCTTTTGAATCTGTGTAGTGCGAAAGGGTTTTGTTTTGGTTTCACACTACACTAGCTAGACTATATAAAGTGTATATGTGTTCCCTGATGAATACACTACAAACATTCTCCATACAGAATGAAACTTGCATGCCGCTTTCTTCTGTCGGAGGTTCGAAGGAAACTACACGGCTGGCCGGGTACACGTACGGTACGGGTGTGCCGGTGTACCTTAACCTCCCGTATGTCGTCTGTCCCTAGTGGTTGTTGGGAAGAGCCTTACAGTTATGCTCTGATTCCAGCCCTCTTACTCCATCTCTAGGTTTCTGATGACGCAGGCGGTTCACCACCAGACAAACCAAAAAAGGTTGAGCGGCATGCAAGTTTTTTGATGAAAAACTGACTGCGACCCTGCTGACTGCGGCCTGCTGACGCATCCATCTCTAGTTTTTTGATGACACTCCCGCTGACGTGTCATCATCTTATTTGTTTTGAAGGTATGGTAGTTAAAGTAAGCATTAATAAAGGGACAAATAACATATTGACACATCAGCGGGATGACGCATGGGAGGACAGAACGGGAGGGACACGGCTTGTATACTCCCATTCAGTGCTTCCATGCGTGCTCCTACTTAAATGTCATGATTTTATTGGCTCTTTCATTTACCTAACATAATGCCTGATTTAACTCAACCAATTAGATGACGACACATAAGCGGGAGTACGCATGGAAGCACAAACGGGAGCACCGAAGTTGCATCCGAACGGGAGGCCCCCGTAGCTAGTTTGTCATCATGAAATTTGCACGCCGCTCATCACTGAGGCTTTGCTGGTTTGTCTGGTGGTGAACCGCATGCGTCATCGGAAACCTAGATGTAGTTGGACGACAGGAATCAGAACATACATGCAGGGGTCTTCCAACCACCACCGGGGACGCACGACGGGGGTTAAGTTACATACCGGCACACCCGGACCGTACATATGTGCCAGTGAAGATGGAACTCAACAGTCTCACGGTTATTGATAGAAAAAAGGAAGAAGAAAAATCATGGCGCGCGTTTTGATCTATGAACCACGAGACTGCTAACTTCCATTTTAATTGGCCAGTTCCTGATTCTGCTGAGTCATTGTTGTTGTACGTGGTGTTTTGTTGAGACAATGCAACTTGTGGTCATAACGATAAGAATTAAAAAGAGGAGTATATCAGATTCAAAAATCTTCATTACGCCAGGTCGTATGATGACCGAACACTCTCCAATCCACTTAGATTGAAGTGGAACCACTCCTACCCAAACGAGGAAAAAAAATTATGGAAACGGTATGCATATCCAAGACTGTGCATACCATTCCACATTTGTGACATGTATCCACATGAACCGACGGATGAAGCAATTGCATGACTGTGACATGTGTGCACATGAACGAACGAGGTCGTATGATGGCCGGACATGACAGGGATAACACCAAGGAATCGTATCCTTTTAAAGCATAATTTTTCTCCGCATACGATTGGCCCTTCGCGTGTCAAATTAAAAATTTCTCCTTTTATCAAAAAACATCCCCTTTAACGACGCCAAATTTCGGTACATGGGCTCACGCGTACATGGGGACGAAAACCAAGCATTCCAGCACAGTTTCGGCCTAGGAATAAAAAGTGACTCAGCGCAATTTCAGCCCACGAATAACAAGCAGCCCAGCGCAGTGTTGGGCCTACTCTGATAGCTTCACGTACGCTTTGTCCGGGATGCCTCCCCGCCAGACCCTTCGATCCACAATGGCCACCACTCCCGATTGCACGAAACGCGCCTGGAGGAACATCCGTCGGCCGCCACGCTCTTGGAGCAGCATCCGTCGGCCGCCACGCTCTTGGAGGAGCATCCACCGTCCACCGGCGTGGAGGAGCATCCACCGGCCGCCGCACGTGGAGGAGCAATAGCGCTAGGTACAATTGCTCACATAATGTAATTGTAGTTCAAACCTATTACAGATACGCTGATTGAATTGTAGAAAGTGATGTCAGAAGATAAGACAAGTATGGGAAAAGACAGGCGTACGAAGGAGTGGCAGGATGGAATGAAGTCATTTTTAAATTTAGAATTCCAGGACACTCGTGAAGAAGAAACTAAGCCTTGTCCTTGCACGAAATGTCATAATATTTGCCACGGGAGATGCAAGGAAGTTCATCTTCACTTGCTTCGTAATGGGATGTAATTTGATTATACTTGTTGGGTACACCATGGAGAAAAAAGAGTTGAGAAAAAAATTGTTTAGCAATCAGCAAATAATGAGGAAATAATTTCTGATGATGCTGCTATGGAAAATATGTTGCCCAATCTTCTTAGAGGCACTTATGATCGTGGTGGTACTTCATCAGGTGTTGATGATCCAGAAAATGCTATAAACAAACAGGAGCCAACTGGGCGTGCAAAGGCATTCTATGACCTATTAAATGATGCCAAAAAGGATTTGTATCTAGGTTGTGAGAAGGTGACCCAATTATCCTTCATTGTCATGTTGTACCAGATAAAGTGTTTAACTGGTTTGAGCAAAAAAGCGTGTGAGTTGATCCTTGAACTATTCTCATATGTGCTTCCAGAGGGCCATTGCATTCCTAATACACTTGATAAAGTTCAGAAGGTTGTTCGTGACCTGGGGCTGAGCTGCGAAAAGATCGATGCATGTGTTAATGACTGTGTGTTATTCCGGAAGGACTATTCTCTGTTGGATCAATGCCCAAAATGTGGTGAATTAAGATGGAAAAATAGTACTGGTGGGCATGCAAGAGAGGCTTTACCTTGTGGAAAAGCCAAGAAGCTTGTAGCACGCAAGATTCTACGATACTTCCCTCTTATTCTCCTTCTTCGAAGGTTTTATATGTCAGAATCAACGGCATCAAACATGCACTGGCACAAAGAAGAATGTATTGATGATGGAATATTACGCCATCCTGCAGATTCGAAAGCATGGAAGCATTTTGATAGCATTCACCCAAATTTCTCATCTGATCCTCGCAACATAAGACTTGGGCTAGCATCTGATGGTTTCAATCCTTTTGGAGTAATGAATGTTTCTTACAGTACATGGCCTGTGATTCTAATCCCTTATAATGTACCACCTTGGTTGTGTATGAAGCAGCCTTATTGGTTGATGTCAATGATAATTCCTAGGCCAAAGTCACATGGAAACAACATTGATGTGTATCTGCAGCCTTTGATTGATGAGCTACTGAAATTATGGTCTGATGGTGTTGAAACATACGACAGTTCAAAGAAAAAGACATTTGTCATGCGAGCTTCTATATTGTGGACAATAAATATTTTCCAGCATATGCAATGCTATGTGGATGGAGCACAAAAGGTAGGCTAGCATGTCCATACTGCCATGTAAACACTGACGCCTTGTGGTTGAAACATGGACGAAAGTATTGCTACATGGGTCATCGTCGTTTCCTACCTCAGGATCACTGGTGGCATCGGGACAAAGCTTCTTTCAACAACAAAATAGAGAATAGAGAGGCTCTAACATCACTCTCTGGTCGTGAAGTACTCCAACAATATGAGACTTTTGATCAAGTGAGTTTTGGAAAGATGAATAATAAGAGAAAGCGCACTGAGGAAGATAAGTGGCATAGTTGGAAGAAGAAAAGTATATTTTTTCAGCTCCCGTATTGGAAGACATTGCTAATAAGGCATAACTTGGATGTCATGCACATTGAGAAAAATATTTGTGATAGCATAATGGGGACATTGCTTAATATGGATGGTAAAACAAATGATAGTCTACAAGCTCATTTTTATATGCAGGAAATGGGTATACGGCCAAAGCAACATCCGGTGGGTATGAAAGGGAAGTATGATTGTCCATAAGCATCATATACTTTGCAAAAAGATCAGAAGACCACCTTGTGCATGTTTTTGGCGGATGTGAAGATGCCCGATGGTTATGGCTCAAACATCAAGAGAAGTGTGGACATAACAGCACGTAAGGTATCAGGTCTAAAAACTCATGACTGCCATATTATATTTCAGAAGCTCCTTCCTATTGCAATACGTGACATATTGTCTAAAAAGGTTGTTGAACCTTTAATTGAGTTTAGCAGATTCTTTTCTGGAATTTGTTCTAAAGAATTGGCGGAACCAGATTTGGATAAGATGATTGAACAATTTCCTGAAACAATTTGTAAGCTTGAGATGTTGCTTCCTCCCGTTTTCTTTGATATCATGGTACATCTTCCAATCCATCTTGGCGATGAAGCTCGCTTGGGTGGACCTGTTTCTTACAGATGGATGTATCCAATTGAGATGTACCTTGGTACATTGAAGAGGTATGTACGTAACAGAGCTCACCCAGAGGTTTCTATAGCTGAGGGGTATATTATGGAAGAGTGTATGACTTTTGTAGCCAGTTTTTGGATAACATCAGCACCAAGCTTAATAGGCCAGAACGTCATGAAGCTGCAGGTAGGAATGAACTTCTCTCGAGTATAATATATTTACAGAAGTTGATAATTCTAAAAAATGGTTTAAATGGGGTGAACTTACTATGGTGGAACTACATAACATCAGGCATTATATTATTTCTAATGTTGAAGAGGCCGCTCCATGGACCAAGTAGGTATAACACTCAGATGTTTTTTTGACCAATAAAAACTGTAAGGGAGAACCCCGACAGCTATGAAAATATATTAAAAAATGAAATAGAGTTTAAGTTACAAAGGCACAGCAGCACTTGAGTAGGTGTTCCAGAGAGAGGAACAGCCCTTACAAGCTCTGTAGCCACAGGAGCACCCAGTCCCTATCCTCAGGCTTAAAGCGACAAGCTTGAAGCCTGGTAGAAGCAATAAAGGATCTTTTCTAGGCATTTACAGTAGGGGGAGAGTTTCTAAAAATGAAGTTGTTACGAACAATCCGAATCTCCCAAGCCGCTATAAAGAAGATTCCATGAAGGCTCGACGACTCCAGCTGTGCTTGGCCTTCTGCAGAGTGTCGAAGAAAGGGATGTCATGGTCCCAATGAACCCCAAGGACATTCCAACATGCCATGCTGAAGGATCTGCTAAAGAAGAGATGGTAAGTGAGTTCCTCCACATTGTCAACACAGAGCACGCAGGTGTAGTCATTCCCATCAATGGCTATGTTCCTTCTCTTTAGGAGGTTGCGTGAGTTGAGCCGGTCCCGAAACATAAGCCACGTGAAGATCTTCACTTTCTTTACCACCCTCGAAGCCCATATCCAACTAAAGGGTGCTGGTGGCTTGATGTGGTTGTAGCAGTTTTTGTAGATATTCTTGGAGCTGAATATCCTTACTCCCCCTATCGGACTCCATACGTCTTGCGAGGGGTCCCTGTGAGAAACCTCATCCAGCAGCGCTTCCAGGTTGACCAGTTCCAGCAAGGCTTCATCTGACATTGGTTGGAAGAAATGGCTGAGGTGATCTGACCTGCTGAGGAATTGGGCCATAGAGATGCTGGGTTTTTTCGCGAAGGAGTGCAGGCGAGGCATGTCCCTTCTGAGCAAGTGACCTTCCCACTGATCCTGCCAGAGCCGAATTGTGTCCCCTTTTCCAGCTTTGACTTCAAAATTCTTGAGAAATGAGTTAGATAGTCTCACTACATCACTCCACCAGAAGGATCCTTTTCCTTTTGTGCCATGCAGTGGCTTACCATTGTTACAATAATGTTGATGTATGCGATGGACCCAGGGGATGTCAGCTTTGTTATAGATTTTCCAGAGGAATTTCATGAGCAGGGCTTCATTCATTGTAGTGAGGTTTTTGAGACCTAGGCCGCCATTTTCCTTTGGTGTTGTCACTTGATGCCAGACCACCAGAGGCCGGCCTTTGCCATTGATATCTGAGCCTCTCCACAAGCATTGCTTTCTGGCTTTGTCAATTGCTTGAATGACTGGACTTCTCAGTTTGATAGTGCACATGGCATAAAAAGGTATAGAGGATATGATGCTGTTAATGAGCGTGCATCGGCCAGCCATTGATAACCATGTTGCTGCTCCGGTTAGCGTCTTCTGTACTCGTGAGAAGAGCCCTTCAAAGGCGTCTGCTTTTGGTCTGTCAAGGCTCATAGGCAATCCAAACTATGTAAATGTAAATGAGCCAATGGTGCAGCCGAGTGTGGCTGCAAGGATTGTGGTTTTCTCTTCATCAATGTTGATTGGCATGAGGCTTGATTTTCCCCAATTCACTTTTAGACTTGTCGCTCCTCCGAAAGATTGCAATAGGTTTTTCAGAAAGAAGAGCTCTCTCTGATTAGCCTTGAGAACTAGGATAGTGTCGTCTGCATATTGGACGACCGGGAATTCCACATTTGTTCCTTGGTGTAGTGGCAATGTCAGAAGCCCCAACTCAATCGCTTTGTTGATTGATATTTGCAGGAGATTGGCTGCCAATACAAAAGGAAGGGGGACAGTGGGTCCCCCTGCCAAACCCCTCTTCTGCAATGGAACGTCTTGCCTGGTACTCCATTGAGAAGCACTTGAAGAAATGGCAGTTCATAGGATGTCTGCTACCCATTTGATCCATTGATCAGGAAAACCAAAAACTCGCAACATGTGTAATATGGAGTCATGTTCCACCTTGTCAAAGGCTTTTTCAAATTCCAGTTTGAGTACTATGATACCTGTTTTGGTTTTCCTACATTGGTGGAGGTATTCAAAGACCCATGCCATGCAGTCCTGAATGGTTCTTTTTTTGATGAAGCCATATTGATTTTTGTGGATGATGGTTGTGATGACTTCTTGCAATTGTACTGAGAGTATTTTGGTGATCAGTTTGGCAGTGGTGTTCAGCAGTGATATGGGCCTGTAGTGTGCAACCCTACAGGGATTGTTGATCTTTGGGATGAGAGTGATTAAAGAGCTATTCAGTGGCTGGATACTGATGTTGTTATTGAAGAAATCCGAGCAGAGCAGATATATATCTTCCTTAATGATGTGCCAACATGCTTGAAAGAATTTTGTGTTGAACCCGTCTGGACCTGGAGCTTTATCGCTTGGCATCGTCTTGATTGTGGCATCAACTTCCTCTCTGGTGACTGGGTTGCACAGTGTTTGTAAGTGTTGCCTGGGCAAAACCCATTGCTGAATTTGTGGCCGTTGATGAGTCGGGTCACATTGGCCTAACCCTTCGTTTAATTCCTTCTAGAGAGCGGAAGCTTTGTGCCCATGGTCCATCAGCTCTACTCCTTGGTCATCCTGAATGACTGGGATATTTTTTTCTCCTATACCTTTCCGTTGCCGTGGCCAGAAAGAATTTTGTTGGCTCATCTCCAAGCATGGCCCATCGCTCTGTGTAGTGTTGTCTCCAGTAATCATTTGTTGCTTGATAAGTTGAGCAAGTTGGCGTTTGATCATGTTTCTGAAGCTGCTTTCTTGTGGAAATACTGTCCTTTGTTCTTCCATTGTGTCCATGATCAAAATAACTTCATTACATAGCTTGATCAGTTTATTCAGGCCACCCAGTGTTCTGCTCCACTTGTTTAGCTTGTATCTCAATCATTTTAATTTAGCAGATTCTCTCGTGGCACTTCCAACTGTGGCTAGGGGCTGATCCCATGAGTCATTAACAATGGAGAAAAATTGGGGATGCTTGAGCCAGTAGTTCTCGAATCTGAAGCATTTTGCTTTGGGTATGGTAGTGTTGATCTGGGCCACTAGCGGAACATGGTCAGATGTGTCCCTGGCTAGCGGCCGAAGAGTAGAGTTTGGGAATGATAGCGACAACTGCGCTGAAGTAAAGCACCGATCTAGTTGTTCAAGCAGGGGGGACCGTTGCATGTTGCTCCAAGTGTATTTCCTTCCTTGTAAAGGGATTTCAATAAGTCCCAAGTGTAGGATGAAACTATTGAAATCTGCATGTCACCTGCATTCGCTCTGGTGCGGTTACGGTCACTAGTGTGACGATAGAAGTTGAAATCCCCCAGTATCATCCATAACTCTTGCGGTTGCAAATCTAGGTTCCATTACCACTCACTGAATTCTTGTCGGCGGGGACCTTGACAATGTCCATAGACTGAGACTAGGTGCCAAATGACCCCATTATGTCGAGATGTGAACCGTATAGAAATGGCAAAGTCCGTAATTTCTAGAGACTCCCCATGAAGAAGATTGTCGTTCCAGCCCACTAGTATACCTCCTGAGGCACCGCAGGAAAGTGCATAAGCAAATTTGTTGAATCTTCTGGGCGCCACTCGTTTAAGGAAAGATATATCAATATGTTCTTTTTTAGTCTCTTGAATACAGAAGATGTTACATTCATGAACCTCCTCTGTTTTGGCTTTGACTGCTTGCTGTTTATCAGTACTGTTGAGACCACGAATGTTCCAGTTAAAAACATTTTAGTTACGATTTAAGTTGTGCGCCATAGATAACCATACAGGGTAAATGGGTAGACCGGGATGTAATCCCGGCTAGAGAAGAGGGGCTGGGGCCTCCACAAACGCGACTCAACGTAACCCCAAGACAGCATCCACTGGGTGCCCGACCCCCAAAGGCGAGAATGCAGAAACTAGAAACTGATCCAACCACCAGCACGTGTCAGGTAATTAGACCAAGCAACAATGTAACAGGTCACAGCCAAAAGACTCCAGAAAGGAATAACTGACTTGGCCTTAGATTCAGGCCACCAACCGGTCCAAATGAGTGGGTGCTCACAACAGTTACTGTGCGTAATCGAAAACGTAGCAAAATAACAAGTGTTGATCATAACAACTACACCCATGTCCAGCACATCGACATCCCAAAAGACTGAATAGCGAAAAGTTTGAAGAGCAACCAAGCAGCTCCCAGTGTCTCCTGCGCCCTCTGCTCCCGGCAAATTAAGATTGTTGGTCGACATCGTCATCTAGCTCCGAGAGGGGCATCATCTGGTGCGCCAGATCATGCTCTATACTATATTAATAGATCATGCTTATTGTAGATGGCTAATTTAATTTTGTACCCTTTTCAGTGGGAATTTTGAAGAGCTAAAAAAAAATCATTCTCGTGATGTTGAAAAATGCCATAAAGATGATTTTGTTTATTGGTTTCAGAAACGAGTAAGTACATGCAAGTTTTTACTTTGATGAAATATTCAAGAAATATCTGTTCTGAAGTTGGTTTATCGATGACCCCTTTTATACTACTTAATGTGTCCAGATTACGACATTACACAAAGAAGGCAAAGTAACCGATTATTTGTATGCATTATCTAGAGGACCTGATCGTCGGGCACGTTTTTTTAGTCAATCATTCATAAATGGCTGCTTCTTTCGAACAACAGAGGTGGAAAAAGATTTACAGATGCAAAATAGCGGTGTTGTTGTTCGGGCTGGAGATCATGAGTGGTATGGAGTAATCAAGAAAATGATTTCTGTTGATATCGAAAAAATCAAGAGGTTCTGTTATTTGAATGTGAATGGTTTGATCGGCCTCATCCCAGTCAGAGCCAAAGAAGAGGATACAAAATGGATCGATACGAAATGATAGATGTTCACACTACTATTTCTCAATTTAAGTATGAGCCATACATTCTAGTCACCCAAGCAGAACAAGTTTTTTACGTTAGAAGTGTGAAGCAACTTAAATGGGCTACAATTGTTAAAACGAAGCCACGAAACATTTTTGCCATGCCCTCTGGAGACAGTGAAAATAATGTCACTGAGACAATGGAGGCTGAGACATTATTTGATGATCGACGACTTACTGATATAAATGAGGATATGACCACATGGGATAGGAATCACATTGACGGAGCAACCGGTGATGCTTCCGCTCTTTCAAATGAAGATGTCGATGACGACGACCACGACGATGATGATACATATATCAATTATGGTATTGTACCTCCAATATTCAGGGAGGACAGCGAAGATGATGATTTTTTCATATAGGTACTGTGTGAGCTAGCTGTATGTAAACTGTGTAATGCAACGTTTGTGTTACGTGGCGATAGTTCTTAACGCCACCAACTGGTATTTTGTGGCAATGGATCCTAATACAACGATTGTGTTTCTTGGTGATAGATCCTATCGCCACGAACTTGCGAACCATGGCATAAGTTCCTAATGCAATGTTTGTGTTTTGTGGCGATAGATCCTAACGCCACGAACTGGTGAATTGTAGCAAAAGTTTCTAATGCAACGACTGTGTTCCGCGGCGATAGATGCTAACGCCACAAACTATTGAATCATGGCACCAGATCCTTATGTAATGATCGCGTTCTGTGGCGATAGATGCTAATGCCATGAACTAGTGAATCGTGGCAACATATTCTAATGCAATGATTGTGTTTCGCGGTGATAGATACTAACGCCACAAACTATTGAATCGTGGCAACAGATCCTAATGCAATGATCGCGTTCCATGGTGATAGATTCTAATGCGACGAACTAGTAAATCATGGCAAAAGATTCTAATGCAACGATCGGGTTCTGTGGCGATAGATGCTAATGCCACGAACTGGTGAATCGTGGCAACAGATTCTAATGCAACGATCGGGTTCTGTGGCGATAGATGCTAACGCCACAAACTATTGAATCGTAGCAACAGATCCTAATGCAATGATTGGATTCTGTGGTGATAAATGCTAATGTCACGAACTAGTGAATCGTGGCAACAGATTCTAATGCAACGATCAGGTTCCATGGTGATAGATGCTAACGCCATGAACTATTCAATCGTAGCAACAGATCCTAATGCAATGATTAGGTATTGTGGTGATAGATGCTAACACCACGAACTAGTGAATCGTCGCAACATATTCTAATGCAATGATCGGGTTCCATGGCGATAGATGCTAATGCCACGAACTAGTGAATCGTGGCAACAGATTCGTGGAGATAGATCCTAATGCCACGAACTAGTGAATCATGGCAACAGATCCTAGTGCAACGATCGTGTTCCCTGGCGATAGATGCTAATGCCACGAACTAGTGAATCGTGGCAACAGATTCGTGGCGATAGATGCTAACGCCACAAACTAGTGAATCGTGGCAACAGATTCTAATGCAACGATCGGGTTCCGTGGCGATAGATGCTAATGCCACGAACTAGTGAATCGTGGCAACAGATTCGTGGTGATATATCCTAATGCCACGAACTAGTGAATCGTGGCAACATATCCTAGCGCAACGATCATGTTCCGTGGCGAGAGATGCTAATGCCACGAAGTAGTGAATTGTGGCAACAGATTCGTGGCGATAGATCCTAATGCCACAAACTATTGAATCGTGGCAACATATCCTAATGCAACGATCGTGTTCTGTGGCGATAGATGCTAATGCCACAAACTAATGAATCATGGCAACAGACCAAGCTTGCTGCAACGGTTTAGTATTTGTTGCAGTACAATCGTTGCAACAGGGTGGAATCCTTGTACTGATCCTAATGGTGTGAAAGAGGACAACTGTGGGCTGACACATACAAGATCAAGAAATTGAGAAGATGGACATAGTTGTTTCTGAGAAGAAAAATATTGTTTGGTTTGAGAATGTGGGAGATAATGAAGAGGAATATAATCAGTATGAAGAGATGTACCTTTTCACCGAACCATAAAACATCAAGCGCGTAGAGAGAAGCATTAAAAAGGATTTGAAACCCTATATGCGAGAAGGTGTCAATGCTGGAAAAAATGTATGATATATATTGTATATATTTGTATCATCTAAAATCAACTTAGAACAATGCTCCATTTTAGATTTACATAGCATGTTTCGAACATTTTTAAATTCATCTTCTCTAGAGAAGACTAATTTGGACAAGTGATCCTTTTTGGCTTATTGATTATCATATTTATCACCTTCACTTGTTACATAAGTTATCAAATTGTACGTTTATATAAATTTCTTCTGACCTAAGATGCTGATGGCTTGCCTTCCAACAACTGGGTTCCAAACAACATCTAGAAAGACAACTCTTGAAGCTCCTGTCAAGCAAATCCCTTCACAGCAAGCTCTTGTAGATGCTAGTAACACCCTAGACTCATCATTTGGATTGTTAAAAGCTTCAATTGAAGTCTGACTATACTTTGGAAGGATTTTCCCATCCATTTGAGGGCTTGTTTGGATAAGAGTGGATCCACTTCAATTTAAGTGGATTGAGGAGAAAATTAGTTCATTTTCCTCTCCAATCCACTTCAATCCAATTAGATTGAGTACACCCAAAGAAGCCCTGAAGGATTTATTTCTCTTCTCTCCATTTCAAAAACTTGAAGATGCTACTTTTTCAGTTCTAATGGCTGAATATACTGACTAAAAGTCAGTACCATGTCTCTTAGTGCTTCACACAAGCGACAAAGAGAATAGCTTCAATCACAAATCTTGTTTTTACCCTTCTCATAAGAATTTGACCTTAATCTTTCAAGCATAGATTTATCAATAAGTGAAACTTCCTCATCAGACATGTCAATGGCAGTTACAAGCGAAGGGTGTGTCGAAGCTAACGAAATCTCAATGGGAATGAAGACAAAGAGATCCTGCATACGAGTGGCAATGTCTAGGTTAGACAACATGAAGCCATGATGGCAGCCTTCAACAACAGGAAAAGTGATGTCAAGGTTATGCTTGCATCAATCAATGCAAGTTGTGAGGGCATAACACTTCTTGGAGCATCACGGTTATGCTTGTCTCAACAAGTGTTATGCCCTCACAACATGCCTTGGTTGATGCAAGCATAACTTACCATCACTTTTTATGTTGTTGAAGGCTGCAATCATAGCTTCACACTGTCTAACCTAGACATTGCCACTCATATGCAGGATCTCTTTATCTTCAGTCAAATTCAGATTTCGTTAGCATCGGCACACCCTTTGCTTATAACTTCCATTAGCATGTCTGATAAGGAAACTTCACTTATTGATTAATCTATGCTTGAGAGATTAAGGTCAAATCCCAATGAAGGGTAAAAACAATATTTGTGATTGAATTTGTTCTCTTCATCACTTGGGTGAAGCACTAAGAGAGAAGTTACTGATTTTTAGTCAATATATTCAGGCGTTAAAACTGATAAAGGAACATCTTCCTAGGTTTTTCAAATGGATAGGAGGGAAAGAAATCCTTCAAATGGATGGGAAAATCCTTCCAACGTAGGCTTCAATTGAGGCTTTCAACAATCCAAATGATGAGTCACGGGTGTTACTTGCATCTACAAGAGCTTGCTGTGAAGGGATTAGCTTGACAGGAGCTTATCATCATCATAGGCAGTTCTTAAGTAACAAGCATCCTGTGAAAACAATGACTTTTCCCAGGCGGTTCAACAATAAAAACCTCTTTTGATGTTTGAACCAGTACATACAGTTCTTAAACAATGACCGCCCATGAATATCATGTATTTACCCAAGCGGTATTGAATTAAAAACTGCCTGTGAAGTTTGTTAGTGTACAACGGTTCTAAATCAATAGCCGCCTGAGAAAATAATGTATTTACCCAGGCGGTTGTTTTATAGAATCCGTCTATGATGTTCAGTTATCACAAACGGTTATTGTATCATTCGCCATCACAGTCGTATTTTTTATGGACCGCCTGTGTTTGAAAAATTGAGGTGCTTGTATAAATGCTTTTTGTAGTAGTGGAAGCTCAGCTTAGTCGAAGGACAACAGTGAGCAACAGGAGATGGATGAAGAGGTTGAAGGGCAGCAAGAGGAATATGCCTATAAGAAGCACGAGGAGGAACAAGAGGAAGAGCGGCAGAAGGAAACAGTAAGGCACGCAAATTTTTTGCAGTTTTCTTCTTATGTCGACCCTCAAATGGTTAGGCAACACAAGGGCGCCTCGGTAAAAATTTCGTTTACCAAACCAGATGTCGAGATGTGACTATGTAATTCCCCTCCTGCAACTATGATAGAGGTTGTAGCATCCGTGCACTACAGGAATAGCGATAATTGACGATGGCTAGAAACAGTCGTCTATAAGGACAATATCTACATCTATAAGCTATATACGATGGTATAAGCTTCTCGACAACAGTTTTCGTCCGTCTACGACTATTAGTTGTCAATAAGCTTATAGACGATGGTAATCATTGTTTATAAGGTAAGACGATGGTCGGATTTAGCTGTCATCAATATGGTAACTCCATGCATGTGGTAGAAGGGCAGCCTTATTGACGACAGTGGCCGGAACTGTCGTCTATAAGGGTCCTTATAGACGACGGTCGTTCAGAAACCATCGTCTATAAGGCTCCTTATAGATGACGGTTTGTCTCAGACCGTTGTTTATAAGAGTCCTTATAGACGACAGTCAGACAGACCGTCGTCTATAAGGAGCCTTATAGGCGACGCTCTAGAAAATATCGTCGTCTATAAGTTTTGCATTTAAAAAAATCAGAAACTGCAGCCCTGACTTCGAGGCCAGCCTTAGCTTGATGGACAGATCACACAGGCATACAAACAGATATCACAAGCATATATATCATAATAAGCATTTCAAAACAATATACATATGCCACTACACACTTTGCGAGCTCGTGAAGCCAAAACCACAAAGACAAACAAGCAAAATACAACCGCGACTACCCAATAACCAATATGAAAACTTACAAAACATGAAGAGTGTCAAAAGCAAGAAAATGACTGAATATTTCATAGAAGAGTGTCAAAAGCAGGAAAATGACTCAATATTGCATAGAAGAGTGTCACAAGCGATAAAATGACTCATTTTTTTGCTTCATATTCTGATTCAAAATCCAAAGGCAATGTCAAAGATTGTAACTGAAAATTCAAGCGAGGAGCTGACCTGACTATGAGATGCTACGCCATCCGCTGCCACCTGAGTTCGAAAAGTCATCCTCCTGCAGTCGTCCAAGCGCCGAAATCTGAGTCGATGAAGATTAAGCCTATGTTCCCGATATCTGTGATGTGCAAGTTTGGTTAGACATGTTATAAGTAAAAAATGCATATTTTACTAAATTTGAACAAGTTTAGCTATTTTAAACAATTTTGAATAATTTTTTACATGGGATGTTGTAGTCGGCACCAGTGGCAGCTGTATCGTTGACAGGCGGTTGTCCTGGAAACATAGCATGCAAACAGAAAGCAAATCATTATACATGTCATTTATATGTTAAAAATGTTATAAACGACATCTATAATGTACCTGCATGACAGCTTGCATCTGTAGCATGAACGAGTTTTGATACTCATCCCTAGCCCTCTGCGCCTCGTTCCTAGCCCTGAGCGCTTCTTGAGTCCTCTGGAGCTCCTATCGAAGACTTTGGAGTTCTAGATCTCGGCTCGCACGGCTGCTGCTGCACCAGCTCTGATGCGATGAAGAGACCCTCGAGGAAGCCCGCACCTGCCTCGAGTCGACCACTGTATCAAAGATGGCTAACCTACACAACAAAGTAAGATTATTAAATTTTTGTATCTCAAAGTTGGTAACAGTAAATTAATAATAAAAAAGCTCACCGTGCGTGATGTTTCCCACCACCGCTTGCATACGCGGCTTCGGGGACGATTGGCTCGCTCTGCCAATCGAACTCTTCACCTCAAATCCTCGGCACCTCCTCCCCATACTTTGCCTAAAAATACAGAAAATAATGTCATTAGAACTATTAAAGAGAATTAAAGTAAGTTGAAAAAATAACTCACCAAAGTTTGTGTCGTCGTCTGAGAAGACAACTGGTCAGGCTGCGACGGATCACTTCCCAAGTGACCCCTCTTTCACACCTCAATAGGTGTCGGCTGCTGACAGCTCTCGTGCTCCTATCGATACATGTTAGCACAATGAAGACTATACAATTACTTAATAGAATGCGAGTAGCACTTACCATCCGTTTTGCGAGGCATATGTAGCCGTCCCCATCCAAATGTTGTTTTTCCATCTGTCCCGCTACTCTCTCGACGGGTTTTAGAAATTGCCTTAAAGCCCTCGCTCACCTAAAGACCACACAGGACACAGTACGCGTCCGAACGGCTGTCAAGCCACGCTATGCTGACCTGCACACACTTATTATTGAATGAAAAAATTGATCACAACCAGATAATGAAGCAAAGTAAACTAAAAACTTTATCTCTGCGTATTGCGCCTCTCTCAAGTACATGTCGGCCGAATCCTTCCCTAGCTCACCCTCGTATGGATGCAACTTCAAGTACATATTCGTAGCTTGAATGTGAACCGTCGATAGTGACTGTGTCACGATCTTCCTGACACGTATATGGAAGACGAGACGAGCGTGATCCGTCCACTCGGTCTCGTTCTCCAAACGATGTCATGCTTGAAAAAAGAAATATACAAGTAAATGTGTGTAACTTTGTTAGATTTGTATTTGAAAGTGCATCTAGGAACACCCTTGTGGGTTTTTGATGATTGATGACAAACAAGTGAGATCCTAATCAAGTTTGTTGAGATGAGAGCAGTTTTCAGAGAATTGAACTAATGGTACAAAAAAAAGAAAAATGAATTTCAAGAAAGGGAGGAGCACAAGTGAACAAAATGTGCAAAAAGGTGAAAATTTGAGAATCAAGAAAGGGAAGAAAACAAGTGAAAAAAAGATGCAAAAGTAGTCCTAAATGTATACGGTGTGTGTGAGAGACACCCCCAAGAGCTCAAGTCATTGCGGAAAGAATTAGGGCTATAACACAATTCAAGTTGCAGGAATAAAGGACTAGTCCGGCCCAAGAGGGGACTAGTCCGGTCTCAACACAGTATCACAATAGGACTAGTCCGGTTTCACAGAGGATAGTCCATTGTATCACAATACCACATAGAGGACGAGTCCATTTTCATACCGGACTAGTCCGATTTCTCACAGTTTCAAAGGAGGACTAGTCCAGTGATTCAGAGGACTAGTCCGATTACCTTTCTGGAAAAAAACAGACTAGTCTGGTCCTAAAAGGACTAGTTCAGTTCGCTCACACAAAT
Organism: Tuctoria greenei; assembly: GCA_036927565.1. Taxonomy (NCBI): domain Eukaryota; kingdom Viridiplantae; phylum Streptophyta; class Magnoliopsida; order Poales; family Poaceae; genus Tuctoria; species Tuctoria greenei. The sequence goes on from JAYESD010000001.1 coordinate 36,927,298, forward strand.
TAGGGTTTCCTAGTGTGCTGCACTTGTCCACACATAAATCACTCCGCACACCAGACTTTTCCGGTCCATAACGGACTAGTTCGATATTCGGGATCCAAACGGTAACTTTTTGAAATGTCTATAAATATGTGATCCACGACCCCATAACCACTGATCTAAGAACCCTAGCACCGCCACTGGATCCAAGAGCACAAAAACACACATCTGCACACATTCTAAGGTCCTAAGAGTCAAATCTTTTGGAGTTGGCAATTGGGAAAGGGAGAGTGATGATCTTATTGACATTGAGCTCTTGGGTTTGATTTCTCACGAACTCCTTCTAATTATTGTGTAATTATTTAAGTGTGTTGATCTCTATTTTTGTTTGTAATCTTATGGGAGCCCTCAACGTGTGAGGTTGCCCCACCAACTTGGTGATTACCCATGATAGTGAAATTAAGTCGGCCTTGTGTGGTGACTTGACGAGGGAAAAGGATTTGAAGAGACCCAACTCTGCGTGGGCTTCCTCAACGAGGAGTAGATATCTTTGGTGAGATCGAACCTTGGTAAAAATATCTTGTCTCGTGTGCTCGTGATCCAAACTTTTTATTTTCATCACTATCTAGGGCATAGACTTGATGATACTTACACTTTGTGTTAATCTTGTATTCCACGTGCAAATCATTCACCATTAACACTTGCTAGAGTTGTTAGTACACTTTACTACCTTCCGTTGTGAGAGATTCAAAGGAAACATATAATAGACCTCAATTTGACAATTGTGTTTATACACATCGGAGTAGTCCTTACTCATACCGGACTAGTCTAGCCTTCCTGGTTTTAAGAGTTTTGCTAAGTGTTTCAGGAACAATTTTAAAAGCCTAATAACCCCCCTCTAGGCCACACTCAATTGGTATCAGAGCAGGCTCTCCCTCTACAAGATTACCTCTCGGAGAGGTCAAATGGCCTCAGAGAAGAACAATGAGATCCCAAAGGTGCTCAACACCGAAGATGAACATGACACAAAGGCATTCGATATACTAAAGGAGAACAAACATGATGATGAAGAAGTGCATCAACTCAAGGCGCTTCTAAGGAAGAAACTCCTAAGCAAAAAGGGCAAGGAAGAAGACGAGGAGCCGACAGGGAGTGGTCGTCAAGACTACTCCCGATATCCTTATAATTATGATCGTCTTAATTCAAACAATCACTATCTTTCTATTCCCATGCGGAGACCTCCACATTTTGACAGAAATGATTATACGATGTGGAAGTATAACATGAAAATGCATCTTATATTCTTAAACACCGGTCTTTGGCATGTTGTGTGTACAGGTGTACATATCCCGGATACTGATGATGAACTCGCTCTGGAGCAAGAGCAAGAAATTCACTGCAACGCACAAGCCGTTGCGGTAATCACTTCATCCTTGAGCCGAGAAGAGTTTACCAAGATTGATGGACTCGAGAATGCCAAAGAAATATGGGATACACTCAAGACTACCATGAAAACAATTGCTCAGGCCGTGAAGGCAAAATTGAAATGCTTGAACAAAAATTGGGAAGATTTGCCCTTGAGGAGGGCGAATCACCCCAAGAGATGTACAACCGAAAAAAGGCAATCATCAACAAGATTTGGGCCTATGGAAGTAAGAAATGGATCGATCATGAAGTCGTCAAGAGGATGATAAGGGCATTCATGCCCCAAAATGTCACTTTATGCTCGATGATCTGAGAAAGTTCAGGGTTCCATAAAATGACTCTGAATGAACTATTGGGCAAAATTATCAACCACGAGATGGAGAAGGAAGCAAAATATGTGAAGGACCTTGCCGAGCTGACTTCATCAAGGAATAAAGGGGTAGCTCTTAAGGTGGCAAGCAAACCAAATAACAAGAAAGTCCACAAGGTGCAAGAGGATGAAGATAGCGACGACATGAGCACCTACATGGATGAAGAAGAAATGGTCCTCTTCATGAAAAAATTTAAGAGGATGATGAGAAGGAGAAAAGACAACAATTCTAGTGATTATAAGAATAAAGAAAAAGAAAAGTCCAGATCTAAACGCTCATGCTATAACTGTGGTGAATATGGGCACTTCATAGTTAATTGACCATATGAAGAAAATAAGAAGAAGAAATAAGAGAAGCCTCAAGAGAGAAAAATATTCAAGAAAAGGAGAGAAGCTCACCAGTCACACATCAGCAAAGAGTGGGACTCAAATGATGAGTCCTCCTTCGATGAAGACGAAGAGATGGCTACCATTGCCATCATGAAGCCTACCAGGAAGTCTATGCTCTTCCCGAACATGGGAGGATGGGAGACTCATAATCATACTTGCCTCATGGCTAAGGAAGGCAAGAAAAAAGGTTCGACTTCCACCTCCCTCGATTAATTATTCTAATGATGAGTTTCATAGCAGTGATGAAAATGATCACATGTTTAAGGGCTTAAGTAAAATTGCATTAGCTAAAATGAAAATTTTGACGGGTGAATAGTTGAGAAGGAAGATCTTATCAACCGACAAGAAGATATTCTCATCCTTCAAAAGGAGAGATACTTTGAGGTTGAAGAGGCTCTCGATCTTGAAAAGGAAAAGAGAGAAGCGCTTGAGCATGAGCTAGCTTTGAGCAAGGAAACTTGCTCAAATCTCAACGATTTAAATGTTGTACTTAAGGATGAGCTTGTTATCTTTACAAAAGTTAACAAGGACCTTCAAGTACAAGTTGAATCACTCAAGCAATGTACTTCCTCCTCATCTTCTAAGAGCTCACCTTCTTCAAATGTATAGTCCATTCCACTCAAAACATGTAATTGTGCTAATTTGATCCTTGAATTGAAAAATGAGCTTAAAGTCACAAAGCAATAATTCACCCAAAGGTGGAATTTTTTTTAGGAGAAAATCAAGTATGAACGAAGTGCATACTCGGTTACTAGAGCTCCTAATATCAAGGATGGCCTTGGATATTCTCGAGGTGAAAAGCGGAATGCTAGAAACCAAAAGAATAACAAGAAATCAATTGCTTTTGTCAAGGAAAGCTCAAATAATGTTAAGAACACCAAACATGTTCCTTCTTTTCATAAAAAATCTAAAAATGGACCGAACATTATGTTTCATGATTTTAATGCCTCATATGTTCTTATCAAGAATGAATATAACCACGTTTATGCTAAGTATGTTGGGCCACTCCACTAGAGTACAAAATCTTGTGTGTGGGTGCCCAAATGTCTTATCACTAACATCAAAGGACCCAAGCAAGCTTGGGTACCTAGAACCAAAGCATAATCCTGTTTTGTAGGTGTACCCTCTCCGGTGGATCCAAAGAGGTGCTTGACAGGAACAAATCACATGAACGGAGGAAAGAAAATATTTATGGGGTACAATGAAAAGTCCAAGTTCATCTCCACTCGAACCATCTCTACAAGGCTCAAAGTGTACAACATCAAGAGAGCAATAATCAAGGGGGAGCCTCTACACGAGAAAAAGCTCAATATGTAGAAGATCAACCTCAAAGGATCGGGATAATCAATATAGTGACGGAGGCAATGATCAAGGGGGAGCAAAAGAGAATGAAGAAGGAGGTATACTTTTCTATTTTTGGCTCTAGTGTATTTTGGTCTATGTAGATCATATTAATCTGGTATATCACCTTTGTTCGATAACTTATCGTACTTGTGTGCATCTAGGCATAATGTCATGTCAGTTACATGTTTTGTATGCAAGGTGTCAAGCTGCTCTGACATGTGGCTTGAAACGTTGCATATCTGATTGCTAGGAGTATAGGTCTGCAAAATACCAGCATGATTGAAAAAAAATTAATCACCTATCTAATTTTCACTCTAAAACTATTTCAAATATGAAATCTTTGTGACTTATAGTCATTGTATGATTGTTGCTTGCTTACTGACCATATTTACCGAGAATACATGCTAAAACTATGCCCTTATGACCAACACTAGGGATCCTTTCAAGTTCACTTCAAAATTATGACTTGCATCCTCTGTCTGACCGCACAAGTCCAGAAACACAACAGACTAGTCTTTTTTCCTGTCAATCCTGAGCTTTTGGCCGTAGTTTGATAATTAAGTGTTTGTTGATCATATCCTTCAAAGGTGTTCTCTACAATGACGTACTAATCATCATCCAAAGGTCAAATCTCAACTTTACCTTGGTAATCTTACAACAACTCTCTGTTTGTGATGGACTAGTCCGTGGTTCAAACCAGACAAGTTCGATATCTTGACTAGTCCGCCCTCGATCCGCTACTCCGGACAAGTCCAGGTTTCACTCGACTATTCTAGTGTTCCCATGACTTAACTGTTGGATTCTCCTCGAGTCTCTCTTCTTCATCCTCACTCTATACTTGACACTCTGTCTCCTCCTCTCGAGCTCCTAAGGCGATTTCTCATCCAAACTGCAGAATCTTTGGTTCACCGACGGGGAGGCTTAGAGCTTCAAAGGGATGCCCATCTCGGACTAATTCGCACTCAGGATCTGCTCAGCTTCGCGTATCGATCCTCTCTTGGTAAACCCTAGCCCTAACCCTCATATTCATTCCTTTCTAGGGTTTAGGCCATCTCTTTCACTCTCTAGGGTTTCAATACACTCTGAGTATCCTACATTATCATTATCCTGCACAATAATCTATGTCCTCAAAGATTTTATGAATTTCAAATAACTAGGGTTCATGCTGATGAACCTCGGACTAGTCCGGTTTTCTCTGCGGACAAGTCCGGTACTCCGGACAAGTCTTCAGAAACTATGGACAAGTCCGATTGTGAACAACATTAAGCCTACAATGTTGATTTCATTAGGTTCTTTGGATCAACCTTTTATCTCTATTCTCATTCACTTCTATTGTGTCAAGCTCAGATGAAAGCATGTTTAGCAAGCCGGAGCTTGAGGCGGAACGTCTCGCCTCAAAAGGCCAATTGGAGATCAAGGTACGACGAAGGACTAAGTTTCGGCATGATAAAGATGCTGGAGCATCGGGCACCTCTTCTCGACCAAAAATCCCAGCAAAGAAGTCCACTGATAAAGAAAAACAAGTGGTCACTCGAACATACAGGACCAGAAAAAGTAAGGACAAGGGCAAAGGTCCCGCGAGGTCCTCAGGCCCGATTGGGCCACTCAAAATGAATCCACCAATGCACCATCGTAACCGTCGTCCCAATGATGGTGCTTTAACTGGAAAGGGTGCTGACAAAGCCAAGAGGCTGAGGGAGAGCGATGTATACAGTCATAAGAAGGTGGCAGCAGATCTATGGTTTTGGAGCAAATTTCACTGTGACTATTACCAAACCGTGTACCTTTGCATGAAAACTCCAGTGCCTAAGAATCAATGGATTGATTGGGAGTATGTGGAGGGCAAAGGGAATGAGGCATTTCATCAAGTGATTGCAGCAGTCAGACATGGCTTGAAAGACCTTCTAGCTTTCAGATATGATTGGAATGATGAAGTCATAGCTCAATACTATGCCACTTTCTATTTCTCCAAGTCTGTAGCCGATGATATCACATGGATGGCTCATGGAAAGAAATACTCAGTTGGTTATGAGGAGTTTGCTGAGATACTCAACTTGGGTTGGTCTCTTAACAACGACCTCAAAGTTCACAATGTCATAGCGCTAGACAAGAATGAGTTGAACTTCCCCTATGACACTACCTATCCGTTCAAGGCTCCCTCCACCAACTATTTGAAGCCTTTCTTTGCTGTTTTGAACCGGGTGCTAAGGAAGACTATTGCACCCAAATATGGTGATGCGAGAAGCATTCAAGGATTCCTCCGCAACTTGATGCAAGTCATAAGTGGAGATAAAGAATTTGATGTTTTTGACTATATCTACAAATATATATTCAACATTGCTCACATTACAAATCGGTCCCGTGGATATGCCGCCAACATTATGTTCATGATTGAGAAAGACACATGATTGGATTTTGTCAAGGATGTTCCTAACACCAGGCTTAGACCTCAGATTCCTACAGCTCCTCCTCCACTATCCTCCTCTACAAGACAGCGGTCCACTCGTGCCACTACAGCAGGTGCCTCATCTACCGCAGCTTGCTCATCCTCAAGAGGCTCTAACAGCGGAGTTTTGAAGATGTTGTGTGCCATATTCACCTCTTGTAGCAAAGTGGAGGTTAAGAAACATAATGAGAGGCAGGCAAGGAAGAGGCACTCCCGATACATGAAGGAGAATGTGACTGCCATATGCCAGAAGATCAAAATCTCATCTATTGGCTCTCCAGAAGTTTCAGAAGATTCAGATGAAGATTTCACTGAGATACCAACACTTGCAGATGATGAGCTAGATTTATTGGTATTGGTCCTCCATTCAACCTACTGCTCCTCAAGCAAGTGACAATGATGATAATATTAATGAGGAGCAGGACAGTGAGAAGACACAAAGTGAGGGAAATGTGGAACAAGAAGATGAAGACGACGAGTAGCTTTTCTCCGTTTTTCCCTTTTTGGTGTCTTGATGCCAAAGGGGGAGAGATTTAGGGGGAGTAGGGTTGTCATGGTTGTTATCCATAGATTTGGTTGGTCATGGAGGACTATTTTAAAAACTTGCAATGTTTCATGTTGGAGTCTTATTATGCTTTATGTAAGACCTATTGTGCTTTGTGTAAGACTTTGCATTTTCTATGCTTGTGTAAGACTTTGCATTTTCTATGCACCATGTTATCTTGTTGATATGTTCATTATGTTTGTGTTTATGCTGAATTGTCATAATGTGATATTCTTATACTTATTCACTCTTACACTTGGTCATCTCTAAATCCATGCCTATTATGCTTTTAATGTTCATGTGTGATGCTTAATATCATATCTCCATAATAATTGTTGATTAAGCTCATCATGTTGTTATTTATATTCATCACAATTATTTCTCATACACACTTGATTGGCACCCCACCATAAAGAGTGCATATATGAGAAGTAATTCATGCTCACAACTTTTGTTACTCATATGTGCACATTTCATGAAAATCAAGTTTTTACTCTTATTCATGTAGTATCAAAATGGTTGTCATCAATCACCAAAATGAGAAGATTGAAAGTGCATCTAGGCACAGACTTGTGGGTTTTGGATGATTGATGTCAAACAAGTGAGATCCTAATCAAGTTTGTTGAGATCAAAGCAAGTTTTGGAGAATTTAACTAAAGGTACAAACAGAAGAAAAATGAATTTCAAGAAAGGGAAGAGCAAAAGAGAACAAAAGGTGCAAAAAGTTGAAAAGATGAGAATCAAGAAAGGGAAGAAAACAAGTGAAAAAAATGCAAAAGTAGTCCTAAATGTATAGGGTGTGTTTGAGACACACCCCCAAGAGCTCAAGTCATTGCGGAAAGAATTAGAGCTATAACACAACTCAAGTTGCGGGAATAAAGGACTAGTCCGGCGCAAGAGAGGACTAGTCCGGTCTCGACACAGTATCACAATAGGACTAGTCCAGTTTCACAGAGGACTAGTCCATTCTATCACAGTACCTCATGGAGGACTAGTCCGTTTTTATACCGGACTAGTCCATTTTCTCACTGTTTCAAAAGAGGACTAGTCCGGTGATTTAGAGGACTAGTCTGATTACCTTTCTGGACAAAAACGGCCTAGTCCAGTTCACTCACACAAAATAGGGTTTCCTAGTGTGCTGCACTTGTCCACGCATAAATCACTCCGCACACCGGACTTGTCTGATCCATAACAGACTAATCCAGTAGTCGGGATCCAAACGGTAACTTTTTGGAATGTCTATAAATAGGTGATCCACGACCCCAGAATCACTGATCTAAGAACCCTAGCACTGCCACTGCATCCAAGAGCACAAAAACACTCCTATTCACAATTTCTAAGGTCCTAAGAGTCAAATCTTTGGGAGTTGGCAATTGGGAGAGGGAGAGTGATGATCTTATCGACATTGAGATCTTGGGTTTGATTTGTAACACACTCCTGCTGATTATTGTGTAATTATTTGAGTGTGTTGATCTCTATTTTCATTTGTAATCTTGTGGGAGCCCTCAAGGTGTGAGGTTGCCCCACCAACTTGGTGATTACCCGTGATAGTGGAATCAAGTCGGCCTTGTGTGGTGACTTGACGAGGGAAAAGGGTTTGAGGAGACCCAGCTTTGTGTGGGCTTCCTCAACGAGGAGTAGATCTCTTTGGTGAGATCGAGCCTCGGTAAAAATCGCTTGTCTCGTGTGCTCTTGATCCATACTTTTTATTATCATCACTATCTACGGCATAGACTTGATCATACTTACACTTTGTGCTAATCTTGTATTCCAGGTGCAAATCATTCACCGTTAACACTTGCTAGAGTTGTTAGTACACTTTACTACCTTCCGCTGTGAGAGATTCAAAGGAAACAGATAATAGATCTCAATTTGACAGTTGTGGTTATACACACCAGACTTGTCCTTACTCATACCAGACTAGTTCAGCATTCCTGGTTTTAACAGTTTTGCTAAGTGTTTTAGGAAAAATTTCAAAATCCTATTCACCCCCCCCTCTAGGCCACATTCAGTATAACACAAGTTCTGTTCACACTTACCATGAAGTTCTGCCAAACAGCCTCCTTGTGGTTGCCGTGAAGAACGACCTGGACCCTATAGTAGTCATCCCAAGACGTGGCACAGCGCGTCTGTTCACTACACCATGGTAGTGCAAACGGACTAGACAGCCCAGTACACCGTTCAGCTGTGTGTGGCGTCCCTGGCCCGTGAACGAAGCATCCTCCCAAGTCCTGATACATGATTCTGAACTAGTATATATATATATATATATATATATATAAGTATAAAAATATCTAAATTGAATTGATCGTGATTTACTTACCTATCACCAATCGGACGAATAACGATCCGATCATTTGGGTTTGCAGCAGCTGGAGGAGGAGCCACATAGTGGCTCCTCCTAGTCCGCCGCTAAGAAACCGACTCCAAAGCAAGTGACCCAGAAGTGGGGTCACCCGACTGCACTGGCTCCGAAGAAGGAGGCTCCGTAGAAGAAGGCTCTGAAGCAGGCACCAAAGAAGAATGCACCAAAGAAGGAGGCACCCTAGCCTCTGTGTCCTCGGGCGTAGAGTCGACAATTTTAAAGATTCATATTATAGAATAAAGAATTACTTATATCATTTATGTAATTAAATGTTTTTACCTATCGTGACCGTTGTACACATCCACGTGATGACTTCGGTAGATGGCTCACCAGCTGAGCCCGTCTACCCCGCTAAGCTGAGTGCCGTGGAAGACCTCGACGACATCCCATTTAAAGGAAAATCTTATTTCATCACTCAACTATTATGCAATTAATGTTTTCCTTTTATCAGCAATAGTTGTAATAATATTTCATTTCCTGTCCTCCAGAATTGTTTGAAACTCTTCCCAATGTTAGAGTCACACCCGAGGTCCTATGTTCATTGCTAGTCAATTCCTCGCTCGTCTCAGAGCTCGTGAGCGCAGTGCATCTGCGCAGCCGTGCATGGTCCTATGCAGCCGTTGCAATTTAGCTTCCTGCACGAGATAGCGCCTCGTTTGCAGATTGTGCCGGCGAGGCCGAGATCCTGTGGAAGGTGCCGAAATCTCGTGGAGGGTTGTGTTTTTCTGCAACAACTTTTTGAGCCGGCCTAGTGATGCCCTTAGAAGATATTCGTCAACTACTGTTAGCGTGTATCATTGATAGCTTGTCTCTCAGCTAGGGCAACGACTGTTTCCTTCTTGGCATGAAACAGCTTACTAAAACCAACAGACTTTGGTTAGACAAATAGGTCCCAACATGGCCGCGTAAAAGGGGTTCCGACGCAGCATCTAGATTCTAGCGGCTTCTCTTTGTATATTGACAGTGGTCTTTTGCTTGTATCATACATATCGCTAGATATATATTGGAGTGTTCCCATGTTGCCACCGAATATGAGGGTTTATATTGCCATTTTGGGACTATCACTTGTACATATATGTTCCTGTTACCCAAATACTTTTTGGAAAGCTTATTACGCCAAATACTTATTTATGGAACACAATGGGCTTAGCGAGGAGGCATTCCCTACAGTTGCATCATGATCATTTAATGGCATATTGATATATGTCTCCATAAAACCATCTTGGTATCAAGTTGGGGATCGGAACTGGGATACGTGAGTGTCCAGATAATATTATGAGACCAGAACAATAAGAACGATAAACACACCACCACATCCATATTTAGGAAGATCTATTTAGGGGGAAATGGAAATTTGTAGTTGGATGATCATACGACTTATAAGATTATTCATGCAATAAAACAGAGCTGATTAGACATTTAAAAAAATATTATCTAATTCTGCTGTTTTCTACTCTCTCCGTTCCAAATTACTTGTCACTCTCTAGTTAAAAAAAATGAACTAGAGAGTGACAAGTAATTTGGGATGGAGGGAATAATTTATAATATGGTATTTGGCCAACAAATTAATAAGTAGATTCACGCAATGTTCATGTACATGCAACAAATCAGCTAGAATTAATATTGATTCGAATTTGTATGCTGTGTCTGCACTTGATGAATATCAGAATTCTGAGTTCATTCATTTCAGATCGCTCATCAGATTAACGCCCATGTGCTGCTAGACACCGGCATGAATAGACCCATTCATTTTTTTTTGAAACACCTAGAGACCATTCATTTTGGTAGCAGCATATTACTGCGGCTCCAAACAATCCTAATTTTCAAACCCACTCATATATGTGAATGAAAAACAATATAGGTGCCAGCACCATGCAGGAAATCGAACATGTTACTTGATTCAAGGAGCTAGTATAGGCTAATAGGACTGGGGAGCATAAGGAACTCTACATCTTCACAACCTGGTTGACGAATGGTTGGGAAGCAACATGTCTCCTCTAGGTGTGCCATCCTCTTCTTATCCAATGTGAGCCAGATAGCACTAATGAAAAAGGAAACATGCCCCAGGTTAATTAGCGGATTAGGGAGTAGCAATCATGGTGCGTGGTGGGGAAAGGGTGAGGGGCACCCACGGTGCGGAGGGGGCGCCGGGAAGGGGTGCTAGGGAGGAGGGGGAGGCGGGGAGGGGCGTTGCAAGGGGAGGGGCGGCGGCTAGAGGTGGCGTCAGGGAGGGCGCAACTGGGGAGGGGCGACGGGAGGGGGTGACACGGGGAGGGGGCACCGGGGACAGGCGGCGGCGTACCTGGGAGGCTTAGAGAATGGCGGTGACGGTCTTCAATGGCGGTGGCGGCTGTCGACAGCGGCGGTGAATTCTGACCGTCGTCTATAACGGTTCGAGTGGGCCCGGTTTCGGGCCATAGTGATGACAGGCCTAAATAGATGACGGTTGGCCGTCGTCTTTAAGTAATTGACAATGGTACTACGTCAACCATTGTCAATTATGGGCTAATTGACAACGGTTAGGTTTAGCTATCGTAAATTACTTAAAAGATGACAACTTCGTCGTCTATTATTTTGGCCGTCGTCTATTGTCGCGATTCCTGTAGTGGTGTGGAATAGGGTAAGCTTTCGGCAACACTTTTTTCTGGTTGGAAAGGATGAATACTTGTGTTGGGTCCTGCAGACCAGGATAGCCTAGGACTGCTAACACAGGCTGAAGAGAATGACCTCAAAAAGGAATACAATTAAAGATTTGGCATGTAGGCTCGGTGCCTTTCCGACCAACTGGTCGAAAGGAGTGAATGGACAGGTGAAGACAGTCCTCCCAAATGCAGATAGAATGTCCTTTGTGCACCGGGAACCTTTTGGATAGTTTTTTGGGTTTGCAGTAGACGACCCACCAAGAGCCAGCCTCCCTACAGAAAGAAAGCAGCAATTTTATGCCCTCCCAAAGGAAAATGTTTGGGCCGATTGGAGCTCAACACGAAGCAAAATGTAGATGATCTTAGCAAATGGGCGAGGTAGGAGGATGTGGATGTGGCTGGATGTTATTTGACATGAGGCCTTGTGCAAAACACGAGTACTTCAAGTCCACGAGGAAAAGGATACTGGTTTGCATCTCTATATTGATCCGTGGTGCTTCTATGAAGTTTTCCTTGTCTCCGATTTCAAAGCTGAATGGATAATTGAATCCCTCGAAGCATCATTCGATATTCGGATTAGCGTAATGCTCTGAGGGGTTAGAGTCTTCCGTGGGAAAGACATTTCTTTATGAGTTTTTTAGATCTTTTCGCTCTACTTTTTCTAGTATTCCTTACATAAGATCTCGGAAGAACCGATGTTTCCTTCCGCTTTTCTTCCTGGTACATGGATCCCAATCACAATAAAGTCATTAGGTAGCAATCTATTATCAAAAATATTAAGAACGAGCTCACCTCAGAAATGAATTGTTGTGTGTGAACTCTAATGATTGCATCTTGTATGTTCAATGCAGATTTGTGTGTATCTATAGGAGTGATGTCCTCATCAGTTTTGTTACTTGATTCTCTACAATCTCTACTAGTTTTGTCACGTTCGAACAGATCAAAAATAGTCACACACACAATTTTCTTGATTAGATCGATTTTTTGCCGAGAGGTTTTTGTAGCTTATGCAAAAAAAATTAATGTACCATTCAACCCTTCTGGTAGCTTTTCACGTGCTCTTTGATTCTACACACCCACTTAACCATCCATGGTGCAGTGAGCCCACGAAGCACACATGTGCCGTAATTTGTGGTTGCTATATTTACACCCAGGAAACACTCCCTAAACTGCGACACCATACCATGGTATTCACAGTAGTGCTGTAGATTCGTCAACGTCGGCGAGCAGCACTGTAACCTTTCTCTACAGGTGGCAATCTCTCACCATGTGACCGCATTAACTGCTATCCAAACTGAATGTGGCCTAGAGGGGGGGGGGGGGGTTGAATAGGCTTTTGAAAATTTCCTGCACACTTAATCAAATAGTCAAATGCTTGATAGAGCGAACTTCTCTGGTTGTGTGTACGGACTAGTCCGGTGTGCTAGGTGTGTGTCGATTTGACTAAGTGTTGATTCATGATTAAACCTTTAAAGCAGCGGAAATGTGAACAACAAGTAATGTCACTTGAATTAACAATTGATGTTCTAAAGTTAGGCTTGAGAAGGAATTTGCAATTCAAATTCTAATGTAGATGAACTATGTGCCCTAATCAATTAGGATGTAAAAATAAAGGAGCGCGTAAGACACCAATTTTTATCGAGGTTCAATCTCACCAAAGAATTCTACTCATTGAGGAAGCCCACGCAGAGCTGGGTCTCTTCAAACACTTTCCCTCGTCAAGTCACCACACAAGGCCGACTTGATTCCACTATCACGGGCAATCACCGAGTTTATGGGGCAACCTCACACGTTGAGGGCTCTCAGGAGAATTACAATGAGAAAATGATCAAATACACTCAAAAAGGTTAAAAGACAGAGCACAAGTGTAAAGAGACCATACCCCAAAAGCTCAACGACGTATATATGACGACCTCCCAACACCAAATCTGAATGTTCAATTGATTTTCACCTTTTGGGACTTTAGATGCGTGGGGAGATGTGTTTTTGTGCTCTTGGGACAGGTGGCGGCGCTAGGGTTTATGAGTTTAACAGTAGGAATCATTAATATCATTTGTGGGGCCGTAGATCTCCTATTTATAGGGATTCCAAAGAATTTACCGTTAGAGATCCCGATGACCGGACAAGTCTGTACTGGAGAACGGACTTCTCCGGTGTGTTGTGTAAAAGTCGGCGTGAAATGTGCATCACACTAGAAACCCTAATTTTGTGAGGTATACCGGACTAGTCCGGTTGGTGTCCAGACTTGTTAGGTGCCAAATGAAATTTGACTCCAGAGAGTTGAACGGACTAGTCCGATCTAAGAATGAACTAGTCCGATGTTGTGTGTTATTGAACATCAGAGAGTTCACTGGACTAGTCCTGTGCTGTGAACAGACTTGTCTGGAGTGTAGTGAAAAGGGCTTACAGAGACTTGAAGGGACTAGTCCAGTCATATATCAGACTTGTCCGGTGCACCTTGTTATTTGGTTCCAGAAAGTATATCATACTAGTCTAGTCCATGGTCGGACTAGTTCGGTGCACAGTGCATTTGGATTATAGAGGGTTAAACAGACTAGTTCGATCCATGAATGGAGTAGTCTGATGCTCAGTAAATTTTAGGTGTTTTTAATCCCTTACCCTTATGCAAAGACTTGATCTCTTGGGATGCATCTCTCGCACACATCCTATACATTTAAATCTACTTTGCGCTTCTCGTCAATTGGGCTTTTCTCTTTTGTACACCACTTCATTTTTCACCTTTTTGAGTACACCAAACTATCTCATTTAGCTTAGCCTGCAGTCATCTCAATAAATTCATTAGGATCTCATTTTTTTTCATCAATCGCCCAAAACCCACAAGGGATTTCCTAGATGCACTTTCAATCTCCCCCTTTTTGGTGATTGATGACAACCAATTGAGATTTCACAATTTGTTGTAACAAATCAATTTTCATAAACTGTGCATATATGATAATAATGAATAAGTAACAAAAAAAACTTCTCACATATATGCACTCTTTATGGTGGGATGCCTAACAAGTGTGTGATCAAAATATGTGATTAGCAATACATAAGCATTTGACAGTTATAACAATAGTCATCATATTAACATTAACTAAGCATCACACATTAAGTAAATTAAGCAAATCCAAAATAGATTACAAAATTTTGAAAATGAGTACATGTCCTTGATCACAAGTCCATAATGGCTTAAAAACTACAACCTAGACAACTAGTATCAATCTCTCCCCCTTTGGCATCAACGCACTAAAAAAGGGAAAAATTGAGTGGAATCACTCATCGTCACAGCTTCTCTCACTCTCAATCCTCCCTTCATCTTCATTTCATCTTCAGGTGCTTGAGGAGGAGGAGGAGCAAATGTGCCAGCTAGTCCAAATGAAGCTAACTCTTGCTCAGTTAGAGGAGGCATCACAGTAATATCTTCTTCTGAGTCCTTAGAAATCTAAGGTGACCCCACTGGCTCAATCTCTAGCTTGTCACAGATGGCTTTGATGTTGGCCTTCACATCTTTGATGCTTCTTTATGGCCAAACTCTCCTTATGATGCTCGATTTCCACTTTGCGACATGAAGCAAAGATGGACGAGGGCAAATTCAAAATTCCACTGGAGGATCCTCTGGAAGGTGGAGGAGCAAGGGCTTCAGCCTCAGGTCTTGTGCCTTCATTAGCCCTCTTGGATTTTCTTTCTTCTGCGGGTGAGGAAGGAGCAGAGGGGACAATGTAGATTGTAGGCATCTGAGGCGTGAGTCTAGTATGAGACACATCCTTGACAAATTCCAGTGCTATCACCTTTTTAATCATGTACATGATGTAGGGTGCATAGCCACAGGACCTGTTAGGAGTGATAGAGATGTTCACAATGTTGTTGTATATGTACTCAAAGACATTGAAAGTCCTCTTCTTCCTAATGACCTTCATTAATGTCGTGAGGATGCCCTGAATAGTCCCAGTATCTCCCTCCTTGGGAGCTATTGTCTTCCTCAGGATCCTGTTAAGGACAGCAAAGAAAGGCTTCAAGTACTTCATAGTTGGAGACTTGAATGGCATCTTTGTATCATAGAGAAAGTCAACCTGATCTTTCCCCAAAGGCTTCAAGTTGTGGATTATGATATCATTCTCCAAAGAATATTCCACGTGAAGAATCCTAGCAAACTTGTAATATGACACTGTATTGTTCTCCATGTGTCATCCAAACCATCCTGTCACAGTCATCATGAGAAAAATATAGAGTTGAGTAGAACTGAGTGATTACCTCAGTGTTCCAGTCCCACTGGAAGGAGACTAGATCCTTCGGTCCATGAAGCTCCAAAGCTGCCATAACCTCTCGATAGGCTTGGCATCTCTTAGACTGGAGGTAATATTGTCGACCCATTGACTCTCAATAACTAGGTTCCTCATCTTCATATACACATGCTCATAGTAGTGAGCATGTAAATAGCTCCAAAATCTGGGATTAGTTGACTGTTTGGGCTGTCCATAGACCTCTACCTTCCTTAACATGTCAGCCAGCTCACCCCCTTTGCCACTGAAATCGGCCTCGAAGGTTGTCTATTGCGGTGAGTTGGTGCTTTCATCTTCCAAGGGCCAATAGGGCCACTAGCAAGTCCTTTTCCCTTGTTTAGGGCTCTCTTGGGCCCCATTGAACTCCCAACAGCATTCTTGCCCTTTGCCTTCTTCACTACGACTTTCCTTCTCTTGGGAAGAGTGTCATCGGAAGGAGGGGAGTGAGCATTGACATCATGCTTTTTCTTCATCACCCTTTCCTTGGCTCTTTGCACTCGAGCACGCTCTACCTCTTTATCATAGTGAAAAGAACTATCCTCTGACCTCAAAGACATCGTGCATGATAAGGAGGTTCAAGGATTAGATAAGCATCGATTTGAGACTAGTGCAAATTGGAATTTAGAGGTTCAAGATGTCAGGTATCGGACTTGTCCATTTTCAGAGAGCGAACTTGTCCGCACTTGAACGTTGGACTAGTACGGTCTGGCATAAGAACCCTAAATTCCTATTTTCAATATATGTAGCTCGAATCGATTCACAAGGACAAGGACACAATAGGAGTACATCTAGAGGAGTAATGTATGCCCTGTGAATCAAGTGAAACAAGATAGAATCAAGAAAAGTTGAGAGCTAGGGTTTGAGGGGGATTTTACTGAAAAGTTGAAGATTCACGTTGAAGGAGCGGCCTTGGGGCCAGATTAGTCCGGAGTGGACAAGCTCCATGCCGAGGAGGAGATTTCCCTTGGAGAAATCCACGATATTGGTGGCACACGGAAGAGAATTTGTGAAAATCACCTTTGGAGCACACGGAAGAGAAGAGAGAATTCAATGGAGGTCGTGAAAGGTGGAAGATGAGCTCTTGGCGGCGGATTTGGGTTAACCCCGACAAATCCGAACTAGTCTGGTCGGCACCAGACAAGTCCGTTGTGTCATACTAGGTCCGAACTAGTCTGTGACGATGGACTAGTCCGGGGCTAGCGCCGGACAAGTCCGGTGTCAGCAGGACACAATTGAAATGAAACAACTAGATTTTGGTTGTTTGATATAATAGTGATCTAAAGGATATTATTTCACAAATATTCTTGATAAACATGATCATTAAGCAATCAACAATCATACAATGGCCATAATTCACCGAGATTTACTCATTTAAATAGTTTTCTAGAGAAAATCGAGATAAGGGGGAAATTTTGATAAAAATGAGTAAACTTGGAAATCACAATCAGATATGCAGTGTTTCAAGCCACATTTCGAGAGTCAAGTATATTTCTTAGCTCACAAAACCTTTTCTCGTCTAATGGCTTGGTGAAAATATCTACAAGTTGTTTTTCAGTCCTAACATATGAAATTACAATATCACCTTTTAATGAATGATCTCTTAGGAAATGGTGACGAATATGTATGTGCCTAGTTCTTGAGTGCTCTACTAGGTTGTGTGCAATTTTTATAGCACTCTCATTATCTCATGGGAGTGGAATATGGTTCAGATTGTAACCATAGTCCCTTAGAGTTTGTCGCATCCAAAGTAGTTGTGCGCAACAACTACCGGCTGCAACATACTTCGCTTCGGTTGTGGAAAGAGCAATGGAGTTTTTCTTTTTACATGACCATGAAACTAGGGATCTGCCAAGGAATTTACAAGTCCCCTATGTGCTCTTTCTGTTGACTTTGCATCCCGCATAGTCGGCATCGGAATAACCTATCAAGTTAAACTTGGATCCTTTGTGATACCAGAGGCCCAAGTTGGATGTGTGCACAAGGTATCTTAGGATTATTTTTATAGCTATAAAATGGCACACTTTAGGTGCGGCTTGAAACCTTGCACCCATACACACACTAAGCATAATATCTAGCCTAGATGCACATAATTAGAGTAACGAGCCAATAATAGACCGATATACCTTTTGATCCACATTTGGACCATCTTTGTTAAGGTCGAGGTGCCCGTTAGTTGCCATGGTGTCTTGATGGGCTTGACCTTGTCCATATTGAACTTCTTGAGGATTCCTGCGTGTACTTGATTTGACTTATGAATGTGCCCTCTCTTAATTGTTTCACTTGGAATCCTAAGAAGAACTTCAATTCACCCATCAACGACATCTCGAACCTATATGCCATAATCTTGCTAAACTCTTCACAAAATGACTTGTTAGTAGAAACAAAGATGATATCATCAACATGGATTTTACATACAGATAGATGATCATCAAAATGTTTTGTGAATACAGTATAATCAGCTTTTCCAATTTTAAAACCATTTTGAGTCAAATAATCTCTAAGACACTCATACCAAGCTCGATGAGCTTGTTTAAGGCCATGGAGCGCCTTACGCAGTTTATAAACATGGTTGAGGTACTCTTGATCTTCAAAACCTGGTGGCTACTCCACATACACTTCCTCCTTAACTGGACCGTTGAGGAAGACACTTTTGACGTACATTTGATACAACCTGAAATTATGTTTAGTAGCATATGCCAATATAATACGAACCGACTCAATTCTAGCTACGGGAGCGAAAGTTTTGTCGAAGTCGAAACATTGGACTTGTGAGTAACCTTTAGCCACAAGTCTCGCTTTATTTCTTGTTATCACTCCATGTTCATCTTGTTTGTTCCGAAAGACCCATTTGGTTCCAGCAATGTTCTCCTTTGGTCTTTCCACCAGTTCCCACACTTCATTTATCTTGAAGTTGTTCAACTCCTCTTGCATTCCAATCACTTAATATGGATCGTTTAAGGCTTCTTCTACCCTGTATGGTTCCAATAAAGAGATAACAGAGTAGTACTCACAAAAAATTGATATTCGAGATCTAGTAGTTACCCCCTTAGCAATATCTCCAATGATGTTGTTGATGGGATGACTCTTTGTACAATCTGATGAACTCTTGGGTGAGAGACTTGTGAAGTTGCTTGCTCTTCATTGTCTTCATGTTCATCGTCTCCCCCTAAATCATTGCTTTTGTGGTTATATGGATCTTCTTGATTTTCCTGATTTTGATATTGTGCATGGGCTCCCCCTTGATCATTGCTTCCGTATTGTTGTTCATCTTGTGCACTTGAGTCTTGTGGTTGCTCTTGAGGTAGAATATCACCAAGTGCCATTTTCCTCAAAGCTTCACATGGGGCTTCTTCTTGATCTAGCACACAAGTATCAACTTGCTCCACTTGGGAGCCATTAGTCTCATCGAACACTATGTCACGTGCTACTTCAACAAGGCTAGAGACTTTGTTGAAGACACGATAGGCGTAGGCGTTCGAATCATAACCGAGCAAGAACCCGTAAAATCCCAGCTTTTCCTTAATATGAAGTTCAGCTACCAGTTTGTTTTCAACCATAGTAAAGATCAATTATGGTTGTACACATGAACTAGATATTATCGAGAATATTCTTTTCCCTCATTCTTAAAATTCTATGAACATAAGGGATGGATTTCACCAATGACCTTAGGATAATTAAAGTGACCTTCCTGCAATTTTTGTATTTTATGGAATCGATTTTGCTAGGGCAAAACACTATGCAGTACTAAATATATTCAAATTAATTTGAATATAGCACTGTACATTTAGGCCCTGTCAAAATATTCAAATTTGAGGCTATACATTTTTCCATGGCCTCATAATATTCCAAATAGCTCTCCTGCAAAGTTTCAAGATTTTTGAATTCCATTTGCTATTTTATTTGAGACCCTTAGCAAACTCTAGCCATATTTCACTTCAAATTTTGAATTCTGTTCAAACTTATTGAACATGGTAATTTTAACACACCATCTTGATCAGCATGACTTGTTGGACTTATCCAAGAAGTTTCACAATTTTTGAAGCTCATTTGCTATTTAATTCAGTGGCTCCAATGAATCTAATTCAAATTCAAATTCAAATTTGAATTTCAACTGAAACTTGATCAATTTGAAGTTGTGATTTCAGTATCAAATTCCAAATATTTATTTAATCCTATCAACAAATTTTCATGATTTTTGGATCAAGTTTGGTAGGGGAATTAAAGTTCCATAGAGGATAGGGCTTAAGAGAGGCAGTGGGACCCACTGTCAACCTCTCCCACTCGATGAACCGACGGAGCGCTCTGTTTACGGCTGTCGCCACGCTTCAACATCGGGGGAGCTCGCCACTGCGACAAGGCATGCAAAGCAGGCAGCTGCGTGGCCTAAACACCTCCCCTGGCCTATATCTACCCCTCCCAACCGACGACGTTGAGTTCCATCCCCGTTTTGCTTCCCCTCGCCGCAGTTTCGCCCCGCCGTCGCACAACACCGCTGCTATCCTTTCCTCCCAGTAAGCACCTTGGTATTACCTCTATTCCCTTCGATGCAAACAGCAAAGTTGGCGCCAAGTTTATGCTCTATCATCTACACCAACTAGCTTATCATTTTGCTCATTGGGTTGGTCGTAGTTTGGAGTTCCGCGGACGCCACCGAAGTTGTGGAAGAACAACGCCTCTGTGCCACCATCGTCAGCCCTCAACAAGTGGTGTCACGCCTCGACTCCAATAGCAAAAAGGATCGCCATCACAAGATCTTTCTCACGGTAAAACCCGTGCTTCACTTCCTTAAGTATCGAGCAAGTTATTCAAGTTTTTCTTTCGGGCATGGTCCATGAACTGTCATACTTCTCTATTTAGTTCACTTTCCACACGCAGCTATTCGTTAGTCAATTCATAGATATTGATCCATACCTCCTAGCGCACCTTCCTGCCAAGAATCGATGGAAACAATCAAAGGATGGCCGAGATATTGGAGTTTTCCCCTCCGCCATTGAAACCTCCCCTGTTCATTGATGAACTTGTGTTTCCCAGCTGTTCCATGCCATTTACACCACCTAGGGGTCTTCCTCATGATCCCAGAAGCCACCCTGACCTTTTCCAGAGCCGTTTGCGCCATTCTTGAGCGAATCCGACGATAGCCGAAACCCTAGCTCCGCCGCCATCTCCAGTCGTCGCCACCGTTATTGGACCTCACCATCGTGTTGTGCGTTTGATTCTATAGCTAGGCGGTCAGGGCCGAGTCGAATGGAGGTCAACGCAGCTATCGCTCGCTCGCCTCTGCAGTGCTGCCGCGGTCGCGAGGTACACAAAGGCCTATGGGCCCCGACTGTCAGCGACGCTGTCCACCGCACGGGATCAGCTGGGGCTCTGGATCCGGTGTGGCTGCGCGGTTGAACCCCGTGGCCCCCGGTGCGGCCCAGCTGCGATTGGTTAATTTTAAACCAGTGGGCCCGGCTTCTTTATTTAAAGGTTTTCCTTTGGAAAATAGTTCCAGAATTTAACCAAACTTCTAAAAATCATTACTCCTAGTAGAATTGCTCAAAAATATCCAAATAAATTATGGTAGACTCACCTAAATCTCTACTTTGCATTGATGCATTTTATTGGACATGAAACACCCAGAATTTCTGTAATTAATTCCTTTGATCCAACTGCTTGGGAAATTAATTACTCCTGTTATGTTAATTGGAAAATTCACAATTTTGTTCAGAACACTCTTATTAATACACTTGATTTCCAGTAAAAATTGCAAGTTCATTGGACTTCAATTACTGGGTTGATCAGTGTTCCAAATGTCTATGTAATTAAAAATTGAGAAAAATACAAAATCAATTTCAGCTTTTTCCCCAAACTTGTAGAATCAGTTTCTCTCTGTATGAAGCTTAGAAAATTGTGAAACAAATTTTCCTAGAATCATTGAGACCCTATCTACATGGTACAACCACTGGTAGACACGATAGATCTCCAGAATTTCAACCACAATTCAGAGAAGGTTTATACTTTTAGGAATTTTAGGGACATCAAACTTCCTTGATCATCTCCTGTTCTTTGTAAGAGTCTCCATTATAGTCCCTAGTATCTACCATAAAAGTTCCAAAGCCAATTAAAGTCATAATATTATTTGTTTCACAAGATATTAGCTTGTGACCTTAAACATATTATTTAATTTCAAATCATTCAAATATAGTATATGCATAACGTGTAGTAACTGAAGTCGAGGAGCAACCGGAAGCTTTGCAAGTCCAGCTGCCAGAAAATAACATAGACTCGGACTCGCATTCAGGCAAGCCATGGTTTGCATTTAAGTTCCTTATAGTGTTTTTGCAGTTTTCATTCACCTTATGTCTTTAGATGTTTGTGCATTATGCTTAAGGTGTTTGACATCCACTTGCATGACTAAAGAGCCCATGGAGTGGTTAGAATAGCTCATAGACTCGTGTTGTAACTGCCATGCTTATATTCATAGGGATCCGGTGGAAGACGAGTAGTTAGAATCTACTCGCGAGATAGGATTTTATCACACGAGATGAAATGGATCAAGAAATGTTTGCTAAATATGAAATTGAGACCCATCAGAGATGAGTAGGAAGTGAGAAGAGGTGGTCTTGGTCGCATAGCTCTGACTGTGTTGATTAAGGCCCGTGTCGTGTGCAGCCCTGGTGGACAAGCTTGAATTGTACCGGTGACATACTGTAGAAATGGGCTCCAGTAAACTGACGTAGCTTGATACTGGTTTTTCAAGGCATACTGTTCCGTTTTATAGGCGTAGGTTGAGGGCACCGAGGTGTAAATCAGCTGGTGGGCACGTCAGAGTACGCCCCATGTAGTGACCTCCTGGTCATGACAGATCGACCGGTTCGACATTCGAGTGTTGGGTGAAAGGTGGCCATATACGACTAGTACTAAAGTGCTATGTAGGTACTGCTATAAGTACTCGCTAGCATTTCCGAAAGTGCGTATGTGTCGTGTTGACCGGGTGTGTCCTGATTGCAATCGTCATGCCTCGCGGTAATAGAGTACCACTTGTTCACTGTGTCATGATGTAGTAAGTACTTAAAAAGTCAGGAGAATATGATATATTGAATCATAATTGTTTTGCAACCTTGTATGGCTTAGAGATAGCACAATTAAAAGTTTACAATTTCCCCATACTTTACTTGTAATAGCATTATGTGCTTTGGGCATGTCATATCATCGACAAAGCATTTTTTTGTTTGATTGTGGAGTCTATGATGTGTCGTACCTGAAGAATGTCATGTGCTACTTAAAACATGATTATAAGGATCCACTTGTAGGCGTGTCCTTTATGCTATTCCTTACCTATGCTTAGTATTCACCCCTGCATATGTCTAGTGATACGGGTTAGTCTTGCTGAGCCTTAAGCTCACGTTGGCAGTTAACAAGTTTTTGCAGATTATACGACTGATGACGGGTTCGATGATGAGGCTTGGCACCGCCTCCAGGGTTTACATCTGAGTGGGAACCCTGCACGCCGCCGTAAGTTGAGTGCTGCCAGTGCGAAGCATCCAGGGCACGGATGACTTTGCTTTTGCATAGCTAGTGCTGAGAGCGTAGCTATGACATATAGTTCTCTTCCCTTTTCATTTAGTATAGTAAAACTTCTGCTGTGTTTATAAATAAAGACTTGGTATTGTATTTTATTCTCGTTCTTTTCACGTATACTGTTGGTGTCGCATCGCATGACACCACCCAATGAGATTCTTGGATGTCGGGATTCCGTTCCCCACAGAACCCTTCATCGGATTTCGAAGCGAACTTTGAAGTCCTCAGTTTCTTGTTCAGAATAAAAAATTTACAACCAAATAGTTTAAAATATGAAATATTTGGTTTGTTACCGGTAACAAGCTCATATGGTGTTTTCTTCAAGAGTCCGTGAAGATACAACCGATTTGTGGCATGACAAGCAGTGTTCACTGCTTCAGCCCAAAACCGGTCTGATGTCTTGTATTCATCCAACATTGTCCTCGCCATTTCAATTAGCATTCTGTTTTTCCTTTCGGCCACCCCATTTTGTTGAGGGGAGTAGGGTGACGAAAATTCGTGCTTCCTTCCTTCTTCATCATGGTACTCCTCAACTTGTGTATTCTTGAATTTTTTCCCGTTGTCACTTCTAATGTTCTTCACAATTTAGGAGAATTCGTTTCGAGCTCTTTTCAGGAATTTCTTGAGGATTCCCTGAGTTTCTGATTTATCATACAAAAAATACCCAGGTGAATCTTGAAAAATCATCAACAATGAATAAACCATATTTGTTACCGCTGATGCTTATATAAGCAACTGGACCGAAAAGGTCCATGTGAAGAAGTTCTAGCGGTCTTGTAGTAGTCATCACGTTCTTGGGAGGGGGTGGTGCTCCAACTTGTTTTCCCGCCTGGCAAGTATTGCATGGCCTGTCTTTCTCAAGAACAACATCTTTTAAACCTCGGATGTGACCACCTTTTAGAAGTTTCTGCATATTTCTCATCCCAACATGGGCTAGCTGTCTATGCCACAGCCATCCCATGTTAGTTTTAGCAAACAAGCAAGTGTTGAGTTCAGTGTTATCTTTGTTGAAGTCAAGAAGATAAAGCTTTCCCTTCAACATTCCCTTGAATGCAATCAAGCCATCGCTTCTTCTAAAAATGGTCACACCCTCATTAGTGAATAAACAGTTATAACCTCTGTCACATAGCTGAGATATTGACAGAAGGTTATAATCTAAAGACTCTACATGTAAAACATTCGAGAGAGTATGTTGACAAGAGATTTCAATTTTACCGCTGCCAAGGACCTTTCCTCGGTTGTTGTCTCCAAAGTATATCCCTTCACTTGGATCTACGTTGAGCTCATACTTCACGAACATGTTCCTCTCTCCAGTCGTGTGATCTGTGCACTCGCTATATAGCACCCATTTTGATCCACTGGAGGAGTAGGCCAGCAAAACAAGATTATTCCTTGGTTTTAGGTACCCAAGCTTGCTTGGGTCCTCTCAGGTTAGTCACAATGAGTCTTGGGCACCCACACACGAGTTTTAAAATTCTTGTGGTGTGGCCCTGCATATTTTGCAAATACATTTCCAAATTTGTCTTTCATAAGTACATATGAAGCATCAAAAGTACAAAATAGTATTTGCATGTTAGATTCATGCGATTTTTCCTTAACAAAAGTAATTTTCTTCTTAGCATGATCATTTGTGGACATGTGTTTGTTCTTGTTAAACCCAAAACCATCTTTGACGTTAGGAGGTCTAGTGACCATATATGCACTACATGCATATTTGATCTTCTCCTTGTCAAATATGCCACTTTGGGAAGGATGCTTAACATGAGAAATTGAGGAATCAGGTTTGACAACATTTTTCATAATAGAAAATGTGCAGGTTTCTATTGTTGACGGACTTACACCTTTGGAAGGTGAGCTTTTGGAGGAGGAGGAGTCACTTTGCTTGCGTGACTCAACTTGCACTTCAAGAATCTTGTTAACTTTTGACAAGTTAGTAAGTTCATCCTTGATTGCAAGGTGTGGGTCTTCTAGCTTTGAGTATGTTTCCTTACTCAAGGCTAGCTCATGCTCAAGTGACTTGCTCTTCTCTCTTTCAAGCTCAAGGAGTTTCTCAATCTCTTGATATCTCTTCCTTTCACGGATGAGCATATCTTCTTGTCAGTTGACAAGCTCCTCCTTCTCAAAGATTTCATCCAACATTATTTTCTTTTTCTTTAATGAAGTTTTACTCAATCCCCTAAACATCTCCTCGTTTTCACTAGAATTGTCAAAATCATCAATATAAGAATGTGAGTCAAACCTTTTTATTGCCTTCCTTAGCCATAAGGCAAGTGTGCTTGTGAGTGTCCCGGCCTCCCATGTTTGGGGAGAGTGTAGACTTGTTGGTGGGTTTCTTGATGGCAATGGTGGCCATCTCCTCTTCTTCATCGGAAGAGGACTCGTTGTTTGAGTCCCACTCCTTGCCAATTTGTGCTTGATGAGCTTGCCGCCTTTTTCTGAATATCTTCTTTTCTTGAGGCTTCATTTCCTTCTTCCTCTTTTTTTCTTCATAGGTGCAGTCAACCATGAATTGACCATACTCGCCATAGTTATAGCAAGTGTGTCGCGCCATTGGATTTTCCTTTCTCTCTGCTCTTCCTTCATTTGAGTTGTTGCCATGTCTTCTTTTCATCATGCGCTTGAATTTCTTGATGAAGAGTACATCTCTTCATCATCGAGGTCAGTGCTCACGTCACTTGTATCTTCTTCGTCTTGAGCTTCACGAGTTTCCTTTCCTTTAGGCTTGCAAGTTGCTTTGAGAGCAACTTCCTTCTTTTTTTGAGGAGGTGAGCTCAACTAGATCTTTGACGTATTGGGCTTCCTTCTCCATCACCTCATGGTTTATGATTTTTCCCAATAGTTCATCCGGTGTCATTATGTGAAACCCGGGGCTTTCTCGGATCATCGAGCATAGAGTGACGTTTCTTGTCATAAAGACTCTAATCATCCTTTTGACCAACTCATGGTCAGTCCACTTCTTGCTTCCATAGGCGCGGATCTTTTTGATGAGCTCCTTCATACGGTTGTACATATCTTGAGGTGATTCGCCTTACTCAATAGCGAATCTCCCCAACTCTCCTTCAAGCATCTCAATTTTGGCTTCTCGGACTGACATGTTTCCTTCCTGAGCTGTTTTGATTGTGTCCCAGATTTCTTTTGCACTTTCTAGTCCATCAATCTAAGTGAACTCCTCCCATTTTATTGATGAGGTGATCACCACAACTGCTTGTGCATTCTGGTGAGTTTCTTGTTCTTGCTTCAGAGTGGGTTCTTCATCCGTATCTGGGATATATACACCTGTGAACACAATATGCCAAAGACTTGGATTCAAAGAAATTAGATGCATCTTTATATTTTATTTCCACATGGTGTAGTCATTTCCATTGAAATGTGGAGGCTTTCCATTGGAATAGAAAGATAATGATTATTTGAATTTAGACGATTGTAATCGTAAGGATATCGGGAGTAGTCATGATGACCACTCCCCCTCCTCTTATCGTCCTGCTTTCACTTTTGTGCCAAAAGTTTCTTTATCATCATGTGGATTTTACCTTAGTACATCGAAGGCTTTAGTTTCTTGCTCTTCCTCGGTGTTGGGAACCTTCGGGATCTCGTTATTTTTCTCAGAGGCCATTGATCTCTCCGAGCGGTGATTCTCGTTGATGGAGAACCTACTCTGATACCAATGGAATGTGGCCTGGAGGGGGGGGGGGTGAATAGGCTTTGAAAATTTCCTGCACACTTAATCAAATAGTCAAATGCTTGATAGACCAGACTTGTCCAATTGTGTGTACGGACTAGTCCATTGTGCTAGGTGAGTGTCGATTTGACTAAGTGTTGATTCAGGATTTAACCTTTAAAGCCGTGGAAATTTGAACAACAAGTAATGTCACTTGAATTAACAATTCATGTTGTGAAGTTACAGTTGAGAAGCAATTTGCAATTCAAATTCTAATATTGATCAACTACGTGCCCTAATCAATTAATATGTAAAAATAAAGGAGCACGCAAGACACCAATTTTTACCGAGGTTTGATCTCACCAAAGAGATCTACTCCCCGTTGAGAAATCCCACACGGAGCTGGGTCTCTTCAAACCCTTTCCCTCGTCAAGTCACCACACAAGGCCGACTTGATTCCACTATCACGGGCAATCACCGAGTTTATGGGGCAAAGGTCTCCCACAAGAATTACTATGCAAAAATGATCAAATACACTTGAAAAGATTACAAGAAAGAGCATGAGTGTAAAGAGACCAAACCTGAAGAGCTCAACGGCGTGTAGATGATGATCTCCCAACCCCAAATCTGAATGTTCAATTGATTTGCGCCTTTTGGGACTTTAGATGTGTGGGGAGATGTATCTTTGTGCTCTTGGGACAGGTGGCAGTGCTAGCGTTTATGAGTTTGATAGTAGGAAACGTTAATTTCATTTGTGGGGCTGTGGATCTCCTATTTATAGGGTTTCCAAAGAAGTTATCGTTTGAGATCCTGACGACCAGACTAATCTGTACTAGGGACCAGACTTGTCTGGTGTGCCGTGTAAAAGTCAGCGTGAAATGTGCGGCACACTAGAAACCCTAATTGTGTGAGGTATACCAGACTTTTCTGGTGCCAAATGAAATTTGACTACAGAGAGTTGAACGGACTAGTCTGATCCAAGAATAGACTTTTCTGATGTTTTGTGTTATTGAACATTAGAGAGTTCAACAGACTAGTCTTGTGCTGTGAGCAGACATGTCTGGAGTGTAGTGGAAAGGGTTTACAGAGACTTGAATGGACTAGTCCGGTCAAATATTGGACTAGTCCGACACACCTTGTTATTTGGTTCCAGAAAGTATATCGGACTACTCCGGTCCATGGTCGGACTAGTCCGGTGCATAGTGCATTTGGACTATAGAGAGTTAAACGGACTAGTCCGGTCCATGAATGGACTTGTCCGGTGCTCAGTAAATTTTTAGGTGTTTTTAATCCCTTACCCTTACGCAAAGTCTTGATCTCTTTGGATGTGTCTCTCACACACATCCTATACATTTAAATCTACTTTGCGCTTTTGTTGTCAGTTGGAGTTTTCTCTTTTGTACACCAGTTCATTTTTCACCTTTTTGAGTGCACCAAACTATCTCATTTAGCTTAACCTGGAGTCATCTGAATAAATTCATTAGGATCTCATTTGTTTCTCATCAATCGTCCAAAACCCACAAGGGATTGCCTAGATGCACTTTCAGAAACATCTTCTGTGATAATGACTCTTGCAATGTCTGTTGCTCCCCAAGATAGTGTCGTCATCACCGCAACCACCATTTTTCTTGCCGCCACATTGTTCATCACAACCATGCGATCGATCCTTGCTGCAAAATAGATTCATGCCACACTGGTGCTGTAACACCCTGTTTTTCAAATGCAAGCAAATTTCAATTCATATAATAAATCAGCATTTATAAGAAAGAAATAAAATAAAAAGTAAATAATATGTCGAAGTAGAATGGTGTGATAATTAGTAATTTTATAAAAATGTTTTATTACAAGTTGAATACGTGTGTTTGCTACTAAGTGAAAATTTAATATAGAAAACTTGCTAACATTTTGTTTGAATTCAAGTTTCAATTAGAAGAAAAGAACAAAAAGAAAAAAATTATTCGTTTGGGCCGAAACCTTAATTCTCCCGTAGGCCACCTCTTCACCCCTTTGGGCCACAGCCTGCCAGCCCAGGCGCCTTCTCCCTCTTCTATCTCTGTCTCATGGGGTCCGCCTATCGAAGTAACCTTCTGCACCACAAAGCAATGTCGCGCCAGACTCGCAGCGCATGCGCTCCCATGCGAGCAAACTGGCTGCCTCACTGTGAATCTCGCCTCCCTCGCCGATTTCCCTTCCAAAACATAACCGTCGCTTATATAATCCACAGCCCGCGCCGCTTAGGGTTTCTCCCATCCCCAGAATCCCGAGCAATCACCCCTGCCTTCCCCTCGGTAAGACGCCACCACCCCCCTCGCGTTTTGGCCGCGCTAGTCGCCGGTGGACCGTAATAACATGCCTTCACGCTTCGCAGGTCCACTGGAGAGCCTCCCCCTCAAAATCCGCCACCCCAAACCCTAGCTCACCGATTTCTGGTGAGTTCCTTCCCCCCTCTTCGATGTCGCGTCATCCCCATCGTCGCCTCACCAAACTGGCACCTCACAGGGTTGCTCGTGCAACAAAGGAGTTCCCTCCTATGAATAAGACGAAGGATGGCCACCGTAACGCCTACACGACGAAGTCCGTCGACCTCCAGTGCCTTGCGCTGTTGAGGGCAGCTTCCCGCGCCTCCCCAGACTACCAAAAGACTCGCGGTATGTTCGAACAGATCCCCAACATTGATTTAAGCGATTAGCATAGTGATTAGCGCGACTTAGCCACAAAATTGAGTTTCCCGGTGAGCTTCTCCCGCCATCCATGGCGGCGCTGCCGTCCAACCCTCGGAAGAAAAAGCACAGTACTTCTTGCATCCCTAGTCATCAGATCATCTAGCAATGGTTTCAATTAGAAGTAGTGTATCCCTTTGATAAAATAAAATCCTGGCCATCTAAATTAAATTTGACGCTCTACATTACATCCCCCGCGTACCCTTTCGCCCTTTAGCATTTAACCCCTTTGACCCTTTCATTAGATTACAAACAGACCCTCACATTTATGGAATCGACCATAGCTTTTCCTGTAATTATGCTTTTTGCGATGGATTTATTCCCAGACCCCTATAGTTCACGTTTTTAGCGTTTAGGCCTCTGTTAATAAATGGATGTTACTGTAAAACTCTTGTAAGCTCTGAAATAAAAATTGAAATCCCTAGACATGTTATAAATAATACTTTTGCCCCTAAAAAAGTGGTAGATTTATATTAACATCACAATATATTATTAAAATAGCATTTTAGTACATGTAACGAATTGTATTAATTTTTGTAGTTCATATAAAATATAATAATTTTGATATTCACATATAAAATAGTAACTTAAGTTCAGAAAAATCCTAAAGTCCAATGTAAAACAAATTTCAACATCTAGGATCCATTAAAAATAATATAAAGCCC